>NW_024121876.1:3873439-4410878 GCF_016745375.1 Pimephales promelas | reverse complement strand
AAAAAAAAACGACAGTGTTACCCCTTTCGTTTTTTTTCATTTTTGGGCGAAAAATTAAGTTTCTCCAATCTTCTCAAAACTCTGGATTATGATAGAGGGCTGTGAGACTTTGACCTGAGTGCAAAAATGGAGGCTCTAGACCCTTCCAGAGCTGAGATATCGAAATTCAAAATTTCGACCCGAAAAAAAAAACGACAGTGTTACCCCTTTCGTTTTTTTTCATTTTTGGGCGAAAAATTAAGTTTCTCCAATCTTCTCAAAACTCTGGATTATGATAGAGGGCTGTGAGACTTTGACCTGAGTGCAAAAATGGAGGCTCTAGACCCTTCCAGAGCTGAGATATCGAAATTCAAAATTTCGACCCGAAAAAAAAACGACAGTGTTACCCCTTTCGTTTTTTTCATTTTTGGGCGAAAAATTAAGTTTCTCCAATCTTCTCAAAACTCTGGATTATGATAGAGGGCTGTGAGACTTTGACCTGAGTGCAAAAATGGAGGCTCTAGACCCTTCCAGAGCTGAGATATCGAAATTCAAAATTTCGACCCGAAAAAAAAACGACAGTGTTACCCCTTTCGTTTTTTTTCATTTTTGGGCGAAAAATTAAGTTTCTCCAATCTTCTCAAAACTCTGGATTATGATAGAGGGCTGTGAGACTTTGACCTGAGTGCAAAAATGGAGGCTCTAGACCCTTCCAGAGCTGAGATATCGAAATTCAAAATTTCGACCCGAAAAAAAAACGACAGTGTTACCCCTTTTTTTTTTTTTTTTTTTGGGCGAAAAATTAAGTTTCTCCAATCTTCTCAAAACTCTGGATTATGATAGAGGGCTGTGAGACTTTGACCTGAGTGCAAAAATGGAGGCTCTAGACCCTTCCAGAGCTGAGATATCGAAATTCAAAATTTCGACCCGAAAAAAAAACGACAGTGTTACCCCTTTCGTTTTTTTCATTTTTGGGCGAAAAATTAAGTTTCTCCAATCTTCTCAAAACTCTGGATTATGATAGAGGGCTGTGAGACTTTGACCTGAGTGCAAAAATGGAGGCTCTAGACCCTTCCAGAGCTGAGATATCGAAATTCAAAATTTCGACCCGAAAAAAAAAACGACAGTGTTACCCCTTTCGTTTTTTTTCATTTTTGGCGAAAAATTAAGTTTCTCCAATCTTCTCAAAACTCTGGATTATGATAGAGGGCTGTGAGACTTTGACCTGAGTGCAAAAATGGAGGCTCTAGACCCTTCCAGAGCTGAGATATCGAATTTCAAAATTTCGACCCGAAAAAAAAAACGACAGTGTTACCCCTTTCGTTTTTTTCATTTTTGGGCGAAAAATTAAGTTTCTCCAATCTTCTCAAAACTCTGGATTATGATAGAGGGCTGTGAGACTTTGACCTGAGTGCAAAAATGGAGGCTCTAGACCCTTCCAGAGCTGAGATATCGAAATTCAAAATTTCGACCCGAAAAAAAAACGACAGTGTTACCCCTTTCGTTTTTTTTCATTTTTGGGCGAAAAATTAAGTTTCTCCAATCTTCTCAAAACTCTGGATTATGATAGAGGGCTGTGAGACTTTGACCTGAGTGCAAAAATGGAGGCTCTAGACCCTTCCAGAGCTGAGATATCGAAATTCAAAATTTCGACCCGAAAAAAAAAACGACAGTGTTACCCCTTTCGTTTTTTTCATTTTTGGGCGAAAAATTAAGTTTCTCCAATCTTCTCAAAACTCTGGATTATGATAGAGGGCTGTGAGACTTTGACCTGAGTGCAAAAATGGAGGCTCTAGACCCTTCCAGAGCTGAGATATCGAAATGCAAAATTTCGACCCGAAAAAAAAACGACAGTGTTACCCCTTTCGTTTTTTTTTTTCATTTTTGGGCGAAAAATTAAGTTTCTCCAATCTTCTCAAAACTCTGGATTATGATAGAGGGCTGTGAGACTTTGACCTGAGTGCAAAAATGGAGGCTCTAGACCCTTCCAGAGCTGAGATATCGAAATTCAAAATTTCGACCCGAAAAAAAAACGACAGTGTTACCCCTTTCGTTTTTTTTCATTTTTGGGCGAAAAATTAAGTTTCTCCAATCTTCTCAAAACTCTGGATTCTGATAGAGGGCCATGAGACTTAGACCTGAGTGCAAAAATGGATGCTCTAGGCACTTCCAGAGCTGAGATATCGAAACTCAAAATTTCGACCAGAAAAAAAACCCCACAGTGTTACCCCTTAAAATTTTTTTTTTTGGGCGAAAAATTAAGTATCCCCAATCTTCTCAAAACTCTGGATTCTGATAGAGGGCCATGAGACTTAGACCTGAGTGCAAAAATGGAGGCTCTAGACCCTTCCAGAGCTGAGATATCGAAACTCAAAATTTCGACCCGAAAAAAAAAACGACAGTGTTACCCCTTACGTTTTTTTTTTTTTTGGGCGAAAAATTAAGTATCCACAATCTTCTCAAAACTCTGGATTCTGATAGAGGGCCACGAGACTTAGACCTGAGTGCAAAAATGGAGGCTCTAGACCCTTCCAGAGCTGAGATATCGAAACTCAAAATTTCGACCAGAAAAAAAACGACAGTGTTACCCCTTACGTTTTTTTTTTGGGCGAAAAATTAAGTATCCCCAATCTTCTCAAAACTCTGGATTCTGATAGAGGGCCACGAGACTTAGACCTGAGTGCAAAAATGGAGGCTCTAGACCCTTCCAGAGCTGAGATATCGAAACTCAAAATTTCGACCAGAAAAAAAAAGACAGTGTTACCCCTTACGTTTTTTTTTTGGGGGCGAAAAATTAAGTATCCCCAATCTTCTCAAAACTCTGGATTCTGATAGAGGGCCACGAGACTTAGACCTGAGTGCAAAAATGGAGGCTCTAAACCCTTCCAGAGCTGAGATATCGAAACTCAAAGTTTCAACCAGAAAAAAAAACGACAGTGTTACCCCTTACGTTTTTTTTGGGGGCGAAAAATTAAGTATCCCCAATCTTCTCAAAACTCTGGATTCTGATAGAGGGCCATGAGACTTAGACCTGAGTGCAAAAATGGAGGCTTAGACCCTTCCAGAGCTGAGATATTGAAACTCAAAATTTCGACCAGAAAAAAAAACGACAGTGTTACCCCTTACATTTTTTTTTTGGGCGAAAAATTAAGTATCCCCAATCTTCTCAAAACTCTGGATTCTGATAGAGGGCCACGAGACTTAGACCTGGGTGCAAAATGGAGGCTCTAGACCCTTCCAGAGCTGAAATATCAAAACTCAAAATTTCGACTAGAAAAAAAAAACGACAGTGTTACCCCTTACATTTTTTTTTTGGGGCGAAAAATTAAGTATCCCCAATCTTCTCAAAACTCTGGATTCTGATAGAGGGTCACGAGACTTAGACCTGAGTGCAAAAATGGAGGCTCTAGACCCTTCCAGAGCTGAAATATCAAAACTCAAAATTTCGACTAGAAAAAAAAAACGACAGTGTTACCCCTCACGTTTTTTTGGGGGGGCAGAAAATTAAGTATCCCCAATCTTCTTAAAACTCTGGATTCTGATAGAGGGCCATGAGACTTGGACCTGAGTGCAAAAATGGATGCTCTAGGCCCTTCCAGAGCTGAGATTTCAAAACTCAAAATTTCAACCAGAAAAAAAAACGACAGTGTTACCCCTTACGTTTTTTGGGGGGGGGCGAAAAATTAAGTATCCCCAATCTTCTCAAAACTCTGGATTCTGATAGAGGGCCATGAGACTTAGACCTGAGTGCAAAAATGGAGGCTCTAGACCCTTCCAGAGCTGAGATATCGAAACTCAAAATTTCGACCAGAAAAAAAACCCCACAGTGTTACCCCTTACATTTTTTTTTTGGGCGAAAAATTAAGTATCCCCAATCTTCTCAAAACTCTGGTTTCTGATAGAGGGCCACGAGACTTAGACCTGAGTGCAAAAATGGAGGCTCTAAACCCTTCCAGAGCTGAGATATCAAACTCAAAGTTTCAACCAGAAAAAAAAACGACAGTGTTACCCCTTACGTTTTTTTTTTGGGGGGGCGAAAAATTAAGTATCCCCAATCTTCTCAAAACTCTGGATTCTGATAGAGGGCCATGAGACTTAGACCTGAGTGCAAAAATGGAGGCTCTAAACCCTTCCAGAGCTGAGATATCGAAACTCAAAGTTTCAACCAGAAAAAAAAACGACAGTGTTACCCCTTACGGTTTTTTTGGGGGGCGAAAATATAAGTATCCCCAATCTTCTCAAAACTCTGGATTCTGATAGAGGGCCATGAGACTTAGACCTGAGTGCAAAAATTGAGGCTCTAGACCCTTCCAGAGCTGAGATATCGAAACTCAAAATTTCGACCAGAAAAAAAACGACAGTGTTACCCCTTACGTTTTTTTTTGGGGGGCGAAAAATTAAGTATCCCCAATCTTCTCAAAACTCTGGATTCCGATAGAGGGCCCTGAGACTTAGACCTGAGTGCAAAAATGGAGGCTCTAGACCCTTCCAGAGACCCTAAAGTATACCGATAGAGGGCGCCTTTGTGCAAAACATGCTTAGTTGGACGACTCTGACCAGCGTCACTACAGTCAAGGATGAAGAGAACCATGAGCGGGAAAAAAAGAAAACTGAACCAAGAAAATCGCACTTTTCAGACGAGATGGGAAACGGACTACTTATTTACAGAATTCAAAGGGAAATGAAATATATCAAGTCGAAAAAGAGAAACAGGATCAGCGATGATGTTCTGTTTCAGCTCATGAGGATTGGCTGCACTTACATTGACATTGCAGTCTATTGTAAGCCAGCAAGAGAAACCACAAGTATCTCATTAACTGTAAACTTCCCTCTGTAGGTGAGATAAAGCGGCAGCCTATGGTGAAAAGTATGATTCACAAATATTTTTAAAAAGTTGTTAAAAAGTTCATTAATGAATAGAAGCAGAAAAAATAATTAAGTATGGAAATGCAGGTTGGTTCACTAAACATTTCAGAGTCTGTAATAAAGACATACCTACATATGTTTTCTTCTAAAATGGTACCTCTGATTCTCCAATATCCCATTGGTGGAAGTGCACGTCACATTTGGCCCTCGGATAATGATGATAAAATATTTGTGGCCCTCACTATCATCAAAGTTGCCCATCCCTACTCTAGACCCTTCCAGAGTTTCAAGAAGATCAGAGAAACTCAAAATTTCGACCAGAAAAAAAACGACAGTGTTACCCCCTACGTTTTTTTTGGGGGGGGCGAAAAATTAAGTATCCCCAATCTTCTCAAAACTCTGGATTCTAATAGAGGGCCATGAGACTTAGACCTGAGTGCAAAAATGGAGGCTCTAGACCCTTTCAGAGGTGAAATATCGAAACTCAAAATTTCGACCAGAAAAAAAACGACAGTGTTACCCCCTACGTTTTTTTTTGGGGGGGCGAAAAATTAAGTATCCCCAATCTTCTCAAAACTCTGGATTCTAATAGAGGGCCATGAGACTTAGACCCGAGTGCAAAAATGGAGGCTCTAGACCCTTCCAGAGCTGAGATATTGAGATACCACGAAGCATTTATGCCATTATACATTTTTTTTTTTTTTTTTTGCAGGCTGTATGATGCATATAGTTTTCAGATGATCCCTGTGTTGGGTGAAGTGATCGCCGGAGACTGGAAATCATATCAATATTTGGTGGAAAGCATCCGAAAGTTCCCAGACCAGGTAACAAAAAAACTAAATCCACATTTCTTAGTGATACAACTATTTAATAGGCATAGGAGACATGGCACAATAAAAGTTTAAAGACTTTTTCGTGAAAGTGCTATAATTTCCTTGTAGCTTTTGATCCAAATGTCTTTCTTCATTTTGCCTAAAATAAACCCGTTTTGAGTCTTGAAATTTAAGAACTTTAAAGGGTGTTTCATCAACATTTTAATTTATTCTTCTTCATGTGAAAACCACACTGAAATGTTGTCCATGCTAGGGATGTACCCGAAGCCCAAATTGTTTGAAAATTAGGAATTCTACGAAGCCCCAATAGGAGCATGGTGATGGAAAAAAAAATATTTGAATGTTTTCGCAATTATATGGTTGGGTATTTATATTGCATATAATTTACAGGCATCAGGAAGCCGTTATCAATGTCTGGTGTATTGAAATCGCTTTTGAACGCGTGCTTGCTATTGACTATCCGAATTCAGATTTAGCCTTCGGGGACATCCTTAGTCCATGCCTTTTATTTTATTTTTGCAGCTTTTCAAATGCAAAATTTTAAGAGATTTCTCAATGCTAAAATATCCTGGACACTCAAAAGTTGTACAATATTGTAAATAACATTTGACCTATGATAATCTAAGCAAAGAGTGAATTGAAGCATTTTAGTATTTGTGTGAAAACTAATAAAATATGTTGTGAGAAACCTTTATCATACTATATGTCTTCCACAGGAAACATTCAAGGAAATGATCGAGGATGCTGGCTTCTTGCGTGTCCAGTATTTTAACCTGACAGGAGGAATCGTTGCCATTCATTCAGGATTCAAGCTGTGAGTGACTGTCTACCACATATAGACATGAGTATAGCTTTCTCTCCAAATGAACTCTGACAAGAAAGAGTGCAGTTCTACAAACAATGGGACGACAGGAAAGTCAGAACACTTGTGCAACAGGCAATGGCTCTTAGGAAACTCAGCATGAAAAGACCTTTGTTCATTGATTTATGCTGTTGGTATATTAAACACATTTCACCCTTTGAAGTGAAAATGGAAGAGATTAAAATGTTGTGGGTTTGAGTGACATGTTTGCCTGAGATATTCAAAATGTTAAATGTGAGCACTATTTTTATTTGTACAAGCTGGACAGTGCGTTTGGTTTTTGGTCATTTGGAAGCACATGCTGACCCAATAAAAAAAGAAAAATGTGTTTTATTTTTTCCCATTGCACAATGTAAGTTTAATAATAAACACTCCCAATGAATTACCCATCATTCATATAATGCGGTGTGAGTTCTACCTCTGGACTCAATCAAATCCACACACTTTTTATTAGCGGAACTGGTCCATAACATGAACAACATCCACGTGAGGTGTTGTGCTTGGCGAAAATGAAACAGTCAATTGTGTTTTTACTTTAATAAAACCATATATTTTTTTAAAGATCTTTGTACACTTTGTTACAAAACTGTACTAAAATTTTTAAATCAGTTTTTGGTCAGAGAATATTTAATCGTCTTGTGTGCAATTACCATGTATTTACAAAGTCTCTTATTAGTGATCTCAAGAAAAAAGAAAAGAACCTCACAGACACTCTGAACATAAGACATGGCTTAAAGATAAATATATTAGTCAATAAATATTCAGAGAACATATTTCCATTTATGAAATGTGCTGCTATACAGATACAGAAATATACACAGATCAAACTCTAACCTTTAACATTTGTAAAATGATAATGGAGAAAATAATTATATCTTTAAAAAAAAATTTAAAAATATTAATTTTTGTACACATTTTCTTTTATACAATCTTAAGTGCTACAAACAATACGAAATATTAAATAGTGACTTAAGTACCCAGAAAAATGCTATATTTGCAGTACATATTTCTATGCAAGGCAAGAGTAGATTCTCATGTTACGGCACTGTTTTAGTCTATGTATAAATAAAGTTATTTTAAAATGACCGCCTGTGTAAGCTGTATGGGTACATTTCATAGAAACAGTATAAAATACTCTGTAAAAACAGAAAGGCATGATGATATGATGTATGTGTAAAGCATGAGTGCAATGTGTAGTTATTAAAGGTAATTATGCGCTTTTTGATACATATAAATATATACCACTGCATTCCAATCTCTTTAAACCATTATACTTTGGCGTCTTTCTGACAAACTGCAAGCTTAAAAAAAGAAGAAGAGCAACTTAGGGGTCAAACACTAGGCACCCTACACCCTAGAGTAGTCAGGTTCTAATTCAACCAGTGGTGTTTTGACTGTACCCTGGAGACAAACTAAACTTTGGTGTGATATACATGTAGCTCAGTAGTCTCCATTGACAATAATAATAATAAAAAAAAAGAGGAATTGTTTTAATGGTCTATTTCTGTACTAAAAAGACAAAGGCCCTGAGAGAGGAAGAGAAAGAGGGAGATGTACATATTCAAGTCCGATTTTACACCTAGCCAAGTTGTCGGTGAGAAATGACCTCAGCACCTGATGTGCACTCCCTCCACATGAAGTGTTCCATTTTGGTTTTTATTTCTCTAAATGAAATTATTTCGTTTACTGAGATGTACGTACATGCTGTATGACTTCTTACTGCTCGCATGCAATTCTGAATGTAAAAAGAGCATTCAAATGATCTTAGCGCTAATAAAATGGAACTTAGGCATAATCTAAACTGTCATAAAAACGTAAAAGTTAGTCATATACATTTAGACATTATCCCTGGTCCTAGTCCAATCAAGAACGCATTCATATAATGATGCTCTGTATGACTCACATGTGAAATTCAAATATAGCTGTTATTTAGCTTTGTACTTTTGCCTTCTATAACCATTGTGTTGATGTGACGGATTCTGAAGGCCACAGGAATGAACAAGATCAACACTGAAAAAACCCCCCCAAAAAAACAATTTGTAAAATCGTAATTTGAAAAGCAAACCATTTCTGATAAGTACACTCCAGAGTTTTGACAACACAACTATTTAAAAGTCGAACATTTATTGATTTTCAAGAGCCTGTGCTGGTTTAGGGTCTCCTATCAGAGCCCTGATCTGTCATAAGATGCTTTGCCACCCTCTTGTGTTTCAGAAACGCCAGTACACTGTGAGGGAAACAGTGCTGTCGCCTCTTCATCCTGAGGCTGCTGATAAACTTGACCTCTACATTGTCCTGAGGTGAAAAACAAGTCACAATTCTCCTCAGAAGTCCTCTCTTCCCTCTCTAGGTTAAGTCTAGGAGGGAGCAAGCATGTTTGTGGTTCTGGACCCAAGCCTAATTCACAGTCTGTATCTTCAGGAATTATGGGTATTCGCTGCGCTAGCTCACAGCAAGCCTGACCCATGCATCCGTCACTGTCTGTCTGGGCGTACTGCACGTTCACTGAACAGTCTTCAGCGTAATTACTAGCACTTCCTCTGTGTACAGTCATCTCTGTGTAAAAGCAGCACGGCAGTCCGTCATAGCTAACATGATCTGGGGACGGTAGCTGCTCGGTGCTAACGCTGTAAAAGTTCTGTGGGGAAGCGACCGCTTGAGACTCTGCGGCCCATCGGCAGCGTCCGCGGTCTTCTCCTTCCTTACCTTTACGTTCTAAGTTTAATTTAGGTACCTCAAAACAGCAGTTGCAAGCTACCCCTTGCTCTCCACAAGGCTTCACAGAGCTGTGGCTCCTTTCTGCCACAGAGCCCTCTAGGGGCCCGGCTGAGGTAGTGCTAGTAAGTTCCCTGGTTTCCACTGAAGAGTGGTTACTACAATTGGGCTCCAGGCTGCAGTTAGACAACTGGTCCCCAGAACTGTAACACGCTCCAACTGGAGGTTGTAGGCAGTCCATCATCCCTGATACTGGGGCCGAGGTGTCGTCAGCTGGAGGGGCGGCAGAAAACAGCGTCCCAGCCTCCCCAGCCGATCCCCGACACGGACTCTTACTTCTGTACACGTAGGGATCGTAATCACTGCTTAGCGAACTCCGGAACGTCGAACAGCTTCCATACACGCCCTGGTTGCTGACTTCTGTACAATCCAACATGGAGTCACTTGAGGAGCAGTGGCACTGACCCGAACTGCTGCTGCTGTCACTTCCAGGACAGTCCGCAAGGTACCCGCTACACACAGAGCGGTGCCCGTGGTAACAACTAAGTCCTGAGGTGCTTCCGGAGTCACCCAGACGAGAAGAGGAAGCCGGTGCCATGTGCACCACAGTAGGATACAAAAGTCCTGGCTGGAAGGGTCGACTGTGACCTTTGTGTAGTCCGTTACCAGGCTGTCCTTCAGGTTGTGGAAAGGTCAAGCCCTGAAAATAGTAGTGCTGGTACATGGTCTCGTACTGGGAAAAGCAGGCAGCACGAGAAAAGTTGCGTCCATGGAATTTGGGCCGCTTGAATGTATGGGTTTGTGGGTAAGCAGGGCCACGATGCTCCATGCCGCAATGGTGCGGGTTTAGTGTGTGGTCCAAATGGAGGGCAGGGTAACCCCGTATAAAGGAAGATTGCGAAGGATAGAGGCCCTGCTCAGGGTGCTGGTCCACTGTTAAAACAGTGATGGGGTTGCCATGGGGGTCCATGCTGGTCCGTGTAGGGTAGGCCGTCACTTGCCCAGCTCTGTGCACCCTTCCTGGATAATGAACCGGGAGGACAACTCTCTGCTGGCGGCTGTGGACTGGGTTTCCTGGATCCAGGCAAACGGCACCTGGGTTTCCCTTTTTTTGTTCTGGTAGAAAATAAAAATGCACAGTTAAAAAATTAACTGAATCAAGACCCATTACTAAGACATACTTGACAAGTTTATTAGCCGGTTTATGATGCTCACCAATAATGTTGTGCCTGCAGTGTGGACAAGTGTGGTGCTGAAGTAGCCAAGGGTCCACACATTTCTTGTGAAATCGGTGTGCACAAGGGATAACCCTCAACTCCTGCAAATGTGGAGGAGAAGATTAGGTCGGTCTTAACATTTTTTGTGGGCCTTCCAGTTATTGCAATGACATTTTGAAGCTTCCTGAAATGCAATATTTGCAAACCCTCAAAAACAGACAACCATGGGCCTCAATTTTATGCTTTTACCAAGTCACAGAGCTGTTTTCATGCTTTAGATCAGGGGTGTCTAGATCAGACTCTACTATTTTTAAACAAGGATGCACAAACAAGAAATGAGAAGCACCCCTGGAGAATGTAACTTTAACCTGCATGAACACATTAGCCAGAAAGTTTCTAGTAATCTGGAAGACCTTGATTAGGTGTGCTTAATTAGGGCTGGAAGTAAACTTAAAAGGAAGGTGGCCCTCCAAAAGCAGAATTTGACACCCCTGCTTTAGAAGCAAAAATACCACATTGTGCATGTGAACTGCAGATGGCGCCAGTGCTCAAGATGCTAACATTCTCAATCCCTTTCGAAGAGATGAACTCCTGTGCTTTCAGACAGAAAGCCTAACCTCTCAGATCTCACCCACAGAAGTCATTCTCTGTCCCCAAGCATGACTCATCTCCCCTCCCTCTGCCTTTCCGCCCCGCTTTTGTTGCTTTTCTTAATCATCACAGACAAAACCCTTTGATGCCATTGAGCCTTTTATATCACCACTTCCTCTGTGCATCTAAGACGACTTGATTTCTTTGTTGTGTGCTTTTATTTTTTTGCATGACACAACCACAAAGACGAATAAAAAAAATGTCACCAGCGTTAGTCTTCATATATTTTGAGACAAAAGAAGCACAGGGAGGCCAAAACATTGAACATTATCAAGAACCTCAAAAAGGTCCATTGCCGAATAAACCAAATCAACCAAAATAAAATAAACTAGAAGGCATGACTAATTTTCCAGGGTCATGCAATAGTGGTTTGCCATTTTCCTTTAATCTGTTTGCCTGTAATTTGGTTTTGGAATAGATTTTAGAGAACTGACAGACCAAGTGAGGAAATTTGGCCAGTATGCAACACCTTTTTAAAGTCTTTTTATTTCCTACAAGCTTTTGAACATTTATGAAGATAATTACCTCGCCATCGATGTATTTCTCAAGGCATATGGCACAGTCTGATGTGGAACTACTGCTCACGGAGTCTGATGCTCCACAGCTGGCCTCACGTTGACCCTTGATCTTAGCCTTGAACTTGCGTGTTTCCATCTTTTCCAGGGCCTGAATAGCCATCCGGTTCATGGAACTCTGACAGGTGGGGAAACAATTATGTACAGAAGGCATGTCAGGAATGGCATGAAACGAACTTCTTTAAATTGTACATTGACATGAAACGAGACATCTTTTTGAGAATGACGATGAGGTCAAAATTTAGACTTCAAATTGAATTGTTACAGTGTAATCACAAATATGTATCAAACTGCATTGCGGAGCCTCACCTGGCTGCGTCTTTGCTTGAGCTTGATCTTGATGAGGAGGATGAGGCAGACCAGAGACACCACAACGAAGAACGCCAGGAAGATTCCCATATCAAAATACTCTGTGGGCTGTTGTAGACGACAACAGGAAAATGTCAGAACGTTTTACAGATAAGGTGTACCCAAAAAAGATTACATACACAAAATAATTACGAACTTTTTAAGATACAACTTTCTTTGTGGGACACTCGTGTGATAACAGCCAAACACAACCTGCCCTAAGAGATTCATTTTTAGACTTAACCTTTTTAGAGAGTTTTATTACACTCTATGGAATACTTTATTCTGATTGGTCATCCAGCGTTAAGTTATTTCCCGAACCTAACCTTTATCACCCAGCGCTGTCCAGTGGTGGAATGTACTTTACTTAAGTAGAATAAATAGCGCATACTTTTTACTTTTACTTCGTTACATTTTGCAGCAATTATTATACTTTCTACTCCACTACATTTCTACAACTTCTGTTACATTTTCATTACATTTTCTGATCAGTTTTTTCCCTGCCAAAACGTAATCTGGCCGTCCGTCCGTTGCACCTTTGTCTCACCAGTGACGTTTGGTTGCCATAGAGCCTCCATTTTTGCACTCAGGTCTAAGTCCCATGACCCTCTAGACCCTTCCAGAGCTGAGATATTGAGATACCACGTAACATTTATGCCATTATAAATATCTCAATATCTCAGCTCTGGAAGGGTCTAGAGCCTCCATTTTTGCACTCAGGTCTAAGTCCCATGGCCCTCTACCAGAATCCAGAGTTTCAAGAAGATTGGAGAAACTTATTTTTTCGCACAAAAAAAAAAACGACAGGGGTAACACTGTCGTTTTTTTTTTTGGTCGAAATTTTGAGTTTCTCTGAACTTCTTGAAACTCTGGATTCTGATAGAGGGCCATAGGACTTAGACCTGAGTGCAAAAATGGAGGCTCTAGACCCTTCCAGAGCTGAGATATTGAGATACCACGTAACATTTATGCCATTATAAATATCTCAATATCTCAGCTCTGGAAGGGTCTAGAGCCTCCATTTTTGCACTCAGGTCTAAGTCCCATGGCCCTCTATCAGAATCCAGAGTTTCAAGAAGATCAGAGAAACTCAAAATTTCGACCAAAAAAAAAAACGACAGTGTTACCCCTGTCGTTTTTTTTTTTTTTGTGCGAAAAAATAAGTTTCTCCAATCTTCTTGAAACTCTGGATTCTGATAGAGGGCCATTGGACTTGGACCTGAGTGCAAAAATGGAGGCTCTAGACCCTTCCAGAGCTGAGATATTGAGATACCATGTAACATTTATGCCATTATAAATATCCCAATATCTCAGCTCTGGAAGGGTCTAGAGCCTCCATTTTTGCACTCAGGTCTAAGTCTCATGGCCCTCTATCAGAATCCAGAGTTTCAAGAAGATTGGAGAAACTTATTTTTTCGCACAAAAAAAAAAAAAACGACAGGGGTAACACTGTCGTTTTTTTTTTTTGGTCGAAATTTTGAGTTTCTTTGATCTTCTTGAAACTCTGGATTCTGATAGAGGGCCATAGGACTTAGACCTGAGTGCAAAAATGGAGGCTCTAGATATATCAACCCGGTCACACTAAATGCATCTCGCACGCAGTGCGTTCATAGTGCAATTTATTCGCGAAAATTAGTTTTTACATGCATAGGAAACGCACTGTGTGTAATATACGTTTGGTTAGGATTATGGCAAGCCAAGAGGTTCAGAATTACACCATAAATTAATCGTGTTTACTGCCATAGTTATTAACATATAGTAAGGATAAGCATGATGTGTATATTGCCTAATTGCAAGCTTGTTTCAGAAATGGTGACATTTTTTTTCCATCATTATTGAACATCATTATAGGAGTATTAGGTTGAATGAGTTAGAATTAAATGTTTTATTAATCATTAGAAAATAGACATTAAGAAAATAAATTATGCAAGTACTTTTACTTTTAATACTTAAAGTACATTTAAAATCAGGTACTTTTTACTTAAGTATGTTTGTCATTGTGTTACTTCTACTTTTACTAAAGTAAATATTTATCTGGTTATTTGTACTTTTACTTAAGTACTGAGATTCAGTACTTCCTCCACCACTGGCGCTGTCGCATCTTTTTTGTAGTGTGTTGCAGCCATGAATATCAAAATATGTTTATATTTACAAAATACAAACTTTTCTTTGTACTTTTGTCAGTTAAAAAAAGGTTCAAGAGAATTAACATATCACAGATTGTGAATTTTATTGCATTTTACAAAATGTCCCAACTTTTCTGGAAATGGGGTTGTAGATAAACTTTGTGACCCATAAAGTTCCTACTATAACTAACATACAAATCAATATCAAAAGTGTGAACTCTCACCCTTGGTGGTCTATGTTGGATTCTGGCTCGTGCAACTTTTTGCTTATTGACTATGTTCATCAGTTTAACAGCATCGGCTCCTTTGACATAGACCACCGGCCTCTTTAAGGGGTCCTCTGAAACTTGGTTCAACTAGAGAAAATAATGAGAGAAAAGACAGTCAGAACTTGAAAGAGATATTTCAAGCACGCCAGACCACTTAACAATTAAACGATACAGATATTTTGAGTAAAAACTCTCCAAAGCATTGCTATGGCTAAGATGCACTTAGAAAAATACATGTAATTATTTTAATGAATAACGTTTCAAATCATTATTCAATCTGCCCAATCTACATGAACTCGGTTGCCAGGGAAAAGCTCTCCCCGACAACATACACCCATGTGAAAAAGCAACCTATAGAGTCCAGACATGGAAACTGTGGTTGGCCTTTCTCTTCTATAGAAGGGGAAAGTAGCAGTAAACCAATTGCATGTTGCAAATGTGGATGCTCAATTTAGCCTTGTAGCTCCCTCAGACTACAGCTCCAGTCTGTAATTTGAAAAACCTGAGGGAAATACCAGGGATATTCAAGCCTCTATTTCTCCCTCTGTCGTCATGTCTCTCATTTGAAAAATGGGAAGCTGAAAGATAGTCATTTAAGCGTTCTTTCCCCCCTCTTATTTTTCAGGTCTGTTGGGTTTTCATTCAAGAAAAGATGCACAGACTCGGGGAAAGCCTTCCGTTTCAAACAACGAGTTCTCCATGTTTACACATTACAACGCGACAGAAATACAGGCCCTAACGGCACACATACATCGTAGAGACGTCTTTGCCGTTTTATCTTGATGATTTACAGCATTCGCTTATCTCCAATACACTTCTAAGGTGTTTTTTCTTTGGAATCTGTTTTCTAAAGATATTTATTTACTACTGTTACTGTTTGCAAAACCTGTCACACATTCAGTATTCATCAGACAAAAATCAGATCACTTAAAGTAATAGCATACATTTTTCAGGTGAGGCATCACAGACGTCTTTGGCAATGTACATTTGCTTACTTGGGGAGAAAAGGGAGAGAGAAAGAAAGAGAGAGAGAGAGAGAGAGAGAGAGAGAAATGAATAAGGACAGAACTAGGTTAGGATCTGGGGTAGGGAACTAGGGTAGGATCTTAGCAGGTGATGATGAAAGCTTTTCCCTTAATGCTTCGCCCCGTGATTAAAACTCTCCTCGTCCTCCCCAAAGCCTTGAGGCTTTAAACTGTAATCTGTGCAACCGAGGAAGCCGAATGAGTCTGGACAGAGGTGCTGGCACTGGAATGTACTGCGCTGACTCTTTTCATGTGGTCTACACAGAAGCTCTTTTATCTCGTCTGTACACCGTTTACAACTGAACGAGGGAGAGGGGGGGGGGGAAAAAGCAAGTCTGGGCCTGGTTTGGAAGAGAAAAATACCACAGTGAAAGAGAGGCGAGTGGAAAAAAAGACCCTTGCTCTCTCAAAAGCAGAGACAAAGAAAGGGACTTCCGCAGATCAGCCTTTTCCACAGTCAGTGCTGAGAATAGGTGGTGATTCCATTAAGTAAATGGAAATAAAGTGGTAGTGGACAACACGCTTCTTTCAATTACCACCGAATATTTTTAACTACATTTGCATTTCTTAAAGAAAATACCAATACATTCCATCCGATTCGGTACTAGAATTACTAGAATTAATAAGTTGTAAACAGTATGCCAAATATGCCTTAAAATAATATAAACTATTAATGAGTGTAATTTAGCATGTAGCGTGAGTATGCAAACTGGGACGTAACCACCAATTGAAGGCAATTTCATTAACAAACCACATTATAAACTGATGACATCTTTAAACACTAAATGGGAGTTTTGAAGTTCAAAATGTGAGGTTTTAAACCTTCAAACTTGATTTAAGTATAAAGTAGAAAGTGGAATATATATGGGCTGTCAAACGATTAATCGCATCCAAAATAAAAGTTTGTGTTTACATAATATATATGGGTGCACTGTGTAATTATTTTGCGTGTATATATATATATATATATATATATACACACATACATATACACACACACACACACACATATATATATATATATATATATATATACAAATATATATATACACATATATATATATACACATATACATATACACACACACACACACATATATATATATATATATATATATATATATATACACACACACACACACACATACCCGGCGCTATGGGCGGGCCTTAGGGGGCCGGGCCCGCCTACCGAGCGCCTGTGCCCCCCTCTCCATGCAATTTGCATTTAATAAATTTTAAAAAGAAATTTATTTTAAAAATAATGTATTGAATAACTCATGCGGAGATTCCACTCCCAAAAACATCGACTTCAGCTGTATTAAGAACATGAATGGGCCAGTTATTAGTGGTGCTTGCTGAAAGCAAGGCAACACTATTACTATTGTGTTTTTTGAGTCGGCCAAAAAGTTTGGCGCGCTACTCCTCCCGCAGTTTTTGTCACACACCCATGAATGAGGTCTCAAATCGTGCGGAATATTCGGGAATGGTGTGCTATGACTTTTCTAAGCGATCGGGGGTACGATGTTCGCCCGAAGGGGGAACAAATTTCCCAAAAATCCCATAGACTTAACATTGCGACAAACTTTGACGACTCATAGCTCCGAGCGAGGATTTCACAGAAGCCTGTGATTTACCACATTTGAAGAGGCTGACAGGCTCTGTAAGAACATACCTCACAATGGGGTAAAAGTTGCACCCCTGGGGGGCAGGAGCTGCCCAAATTTTCCCCCATTGACCCCAATGTTATTTAAAATTTCTAGTATAGCATTATACTATTCCAGGAAAAAGTTTGGCGCACTCCTACGTCCACAGTTTTTGTCACAGACCCATGAATGAGGCATCAAATCGTGCGGCCTATTGAAGAGAAGTGTCCTATCACTTTTATCAGAGATCGGGGGTACGGTGTTCGACCCAGGGGCGAACAAATTTCCAAAAAATCCCATAGACTTAACATTGAGACAAACTTTGACGACTCATAGCTCCGAACAACGATTTCGGAAAAACGTGTGATTTGCCACATTTGAAGAGGCTGGCAGCCTCTGTAAGAACATACCTCACAATGGGGTAAAAGTTGCACCCCTGGGGGGCAGGAGCTACCCAAAATTTTCCCCATTGACTTACTATGGTGAAGGATGTCCCATCAAATGCATGTGTTTTTCCTACTATGGTAAATTGCATAGGGATTTTGTATTGAACATAGCTCTGGATCATAGTGTCATAGAGACAAGGGGGCGGGCTCATTTTACTCAGACGACCAATCAGTCTCTCAGGATCATTGTGAAGCTATAAAGCCACGCCCTAGCAACCATATATAGAGCACCTTAGCAACAACTCCCATAGACTTCCATTGAAAGAGATCAAAGGGATATCTCCGGATAGAAGTGTCATAGAAACACAAGGGTGGTCTCGTTTGACTCGGGGTAGCAAACAGCCAATCATGAATCACCTCAACAATTTCTGGCCACACCCTAGCAACCATTATCGAGCACCTTAGCAACCAAATTTTAAAAAGGGATATCTTCCATTCTGAATGTCATACAGGCTTGGGAGTTGTATTATATCAATTATACTGACAAGCAGCCTTTGGAGATTCATGATTGGCAGCTGCCAAGCCACTCCCTAGCAACCAAAAAGAGTACCCTAGCAACCATTTTGCAAGGCCTACATCTCTTTATCAGAACATCGTATAGAGATGGGGGTTGGTTTATACATTCACATTGACTTTGGAGCTTCATGATTGGAAGCTGCCAAGCCACTCCCTAGCAACCAAACAGAGTACCCTAGCAACCATTTTGTAACAGCTATATCTCAGCATCAGAACATTGTATCACGATGGGGGTTGGGTCTTTTGACTCATGCTAGCACATAGAACTTTCAAAATGCTAAACATGCTAGCTGTGAATAGCTACATGCTAATATTGATTAGCTAAGTGCTAAATCATGCCATGAACAATATAAAAACTCTATAATAACCATATGTGAACACTACCAACCACCTAGTAATACCATAGCAACTACCCAGAATACCCTAGCAACAACCTAACAACATCATAGCAACCTTCCAGAACACCCTAGCAACCGCATAGCAACACCCTAGCAACCACCTAGAAACTATCCAGAACACCTTAGCAACACCCTAGCAACCACCTAGCAACACCTTAGCAACCACCGAGCAACACCCTAGCAACTGCCTAGCAACCTTCCAGAACACCTTAGAAACACCCTAGCAACCACCTAGCAACCATCCAGAACACCCTAACAACCGCCTAGTAACAACCTAGCAACACCCTAGCAACCACCCAGAACACCCTAGCAACCACCTAGCAACACCTTAGCAACTACCCAGAACACATTGGCAACCACCCATAATACCCTAGCAACTGCATAGCAACCACCCAGAATACCCTGACAACCAACTAGCAACCACCCAGAACACCCTAGCAACCGGGTGGTGAGTTTTGCCACTGCAAGCACCACTTCACATTTTCGTCTGGAAATGTACGTTCTAGTTTTTATTACTCTTCTTAAGTTGCACCAGCCCTGACACAATGCTAAATCATAAAACAGATATGTACAACATTACGATATCCTTTAATCGATTTAAATAGTTATTGATTTAGGTTTATGTGGTCGTTCAATTACGCCTTTATATTTGTTTTGAACGTGAATGTAAATGGTCCTGGGGTAGAACTTTTGCCAAGCGTGCCAGAGGTTATGGGTTCTAATCTGTTCTAATAACATTTTTTTTTTCATCAAAACTGATTATGTTTATCAGTGGTTGTATATCAGGCAGAGACAAAACATCTTCAGAACATTTTGTGTTTTAATTTCACCGTAATGAATAGAGTCTCTCCACAACGGATTGCACGTCCGAGTGAAGACTGTGCGCAAGCCAGAAAAAAAAAAAAAACACATTAGCCTATCCGCGCCAGCGGCAACGAGCATTTGAACAGTTGATTTAAAAAACACATTTCAGCGCTAGATCGTCTCTTATTTAAAAAACGAACTATTACT
This sequence comes from Pimephales promelas, assembly GCF_016745375.1. The sequence goes on along the minus strand of NW_024121876.1, from coordinate 4,391,398 downwards.
ACCAAATTACGCCTGGTACTTGAAATCGGCGTAATAGTTGGTTTTTGTCCTATAGAAAAATTTATTGGATGTCATAATTAGGCCCCCCCTATTAAATGCCCGTCCATTGCTTTGTTTCTCCAGCCGGCTCTGCACACACATGCATGTATATTTAAGAAAATATATTATTTATATATAAAATATTTATATATAATATAAATTGTATATGATGAATCTATATGCAGTATATACATGAAAATATTTCTTAAATATATACAAGTATGTGTGTGTATTTTTATATATATATATATATATATATATATATATATATATATATATATATAAAATAATTATACACAGTGCACCCACATATATTATGTAAAAAAAAAACGTTTATTTTGGATGCGATTAATAACGTTAAATCATTTGACGGACCTAATATATATATATATATATATATATACACACACACACACACACATACACACTATATAGCACTACAAAGGATAAGTTTACGCGACACTGATGTACTAAAAATCACGGATCCACGAAAATGCCAAAAAAACACTGCATTATGCTGCCTAACCAGTAGTTGGCGATGTCACTTTGTGGGGAACAATATGCGCCTAAAGCCTGAACACAAAATACACAAATTTGCATTTTTGCTGTTTACACAGAGATAATAACGGTTTAATTTTACTTACACTTTCGCCAAAACGAATAAAACGTTGGCCATTTTTAGTTGATAATGGTGTCGTATAAATGGCCCTGAAGGCTGAAATTATCTATAAAAACTTGTTAGAACTAACCAAATATATAGTGTCTTTATACACCCATTTACAATAATGGATCCAATTAATATTAATGTTTTTCATACATTATACATGCAATGAACAGGTGTTTTTCTAGAAAATGCTAATAAAACCGGATGTATTGCTGATAAAGATCAAAATTGGCTGAACTAATCATGACATTCAGCACTGATGTTACACACACTCACCTGGTCGATGGCATCTGGATTTTCAGAGACGTCAAAGATGACAGCTGTGGCCCCTCTCTGAACCGCTCTCTTCGCCTGTGAGGACGGTGACAAACAAACAAAAATTATTCTTCTATACTTAAAGGGACAAAATCCTCTAAAACGGACAATGCAGTGCTGAAAGAAAACAGTGGAAAAAGAATAAAGCATTGCAAGTGTTATTTTGATATTTGGTATATACAGAGTAATTTTATAATGTGCTTTTTTTTACATTTCTTATTTTTTAATTCAAAAGTTACTGACTAAACTAATGTTAAGATTTATTTAAATTACTTATAATAGTTTTAGCTTTCATTTGAGTTAACTATAACAACACTGGTAATTACTGCATTTATAGGAAAAGACAACAATTCAAAATACAAGAAACCGTAAGACCGCAAACCCCAAATGCTTAAAGTGGGAGCAAAAGTAGGCTCCACATCAAAGTTTTTCTTCATTTAAAAGATTTGGATTCATATAAAAGACACACTGCAGTAATGTGACTCTGTTCTTGAGGCTTAAGTAAATATTTCCACACCACGTTAAACGCTCTACCTGTTTCTCTCCCAGCCAATAGAGGTCGCTCTTACACTTCAGCTAGAGGGCACACATGACTCAGTGTGCAGAACAAGTACTTTGTGATGGTTACAGTGGTTTTCTGTACATAACTACAGTTCAAATCTTTGATCAATGCATTTAGTCGTGCTTTCATTGCTTCATTTGTCCACCATTTTATTGCCATCTTGATGTCCATTGTTTTATTATTTAGAATAGATAATCAACATCACATAGCCAGAATCGCATTTTGTTTACACACTGACGGCTGGGTATGTTCCAACTTCACTCATGCAAAAGAGAAAAGAACAGGCTGAAAAATAAAGGGATCAAAGCGACAATGTGCAGCTCTATAACTGTTATCAGAGTAGCAAAGAGATGGCACTTTTCCAAGCCCAAGGCATTCTGGGTACTATGAGAGAAAGCATGGCCTCTCCACACACAGCCTGTGTGCTTATTCATGTCTGTGAGAGTGTGTGTGTGGAAGAGAAATTGCCAGTGACTGCTTAACAAAAACAATACACTGTTCATTTACGTCAAAGTGATTTAGCTGAAAGTCTCACGTAAGAGGCCTGAATGAGAAAGTTGGTTTAGGTTGGGATTTCGTAGCTAAAGACATCAGTAATTCAAATACACGTTCATTAACATCAAACGGTACATTGGATAGATAGATGGATAGATCGATGGATGGCTGGAAGTTGACATATTAACCATGTCTTTTTGTATTTTGACGTCTACCACAAAATGATGGGTCTGGTGATGTGGTCAGCTGATCTTCTTGATAAATAGTAAGTCCAAATAGAATAAAACATTGGAAAATCGTTAAAAAATGTTGGAGCCAACACTCATTATCAAATGCATATTTCAACACGAGACTCCCACAGGAAAATCACAGTGAAACCGAATCCCATTCTGACTACTGTTAAAGCTTGAGCAAGAACGTGCAAGAGAACAAAAACAACCCAGAGAAAACTCCTGGGACTGCAGTCGTACAGCACTGAAGGGTTGGGTGAGAGGTTATGCAGCAATATTACCAAACGCAAATTTAAAATCAAAGGAAAAAGCAAACATTTTGCATATTGACTGATTGAACCCATTCTCCCATCTCCCCATCATTTTGGAAAAAGCAAGCAATTTCAGGAGAGAATTGGAGGAAAAGTATAAAAGAGCTTATCTCTTACACAATATTAGTCTTTATTCAATTTTGCAACATTTTATTATTCCCGGTCTTTCATTTCATTTAAAAGTGAACATGCTAAGTAAACATCGTGATGAGAAAGACATGAGAGAATCCAAAGGAATTCATTTGACGCTGGATGAGGGAACACCTCGAGAGATGAAAACCAAGTGGAAGTTAATGACTGTTTATGTCTTGGCAACATTTAGATACATACTACCATTTAGCTGATTGACTGATCCAAAGGAATGCGGAAACAGACTGAACTCTCTCGCTCTACCTTGTTTGCTACACATCAATGTGCTTCGAAAGGTTCAGCTGTGTTTCGGCTCTTTTGAAGAAGGCAATTTCAGTTAATTATTAATAGTGCTTGATAAAAGATCTTTAGGAGTAAAATGATGGGTTGGAGAGGGGGTGGTGGTTGACTGAAAGAACAATAGAGAGAGCGAGCCTGGTGGAACAGGCCAGAAGAAATAGACATCTAATTTGAGCACTGCAATGCCCAACAACAGCAGCAAGAAATCTTCTTAAGACCACCATGCAACCTCTCCCCCACACGCACACCTTGTTCAGGTGTCCTGCAAACAATGGCCACCAGCTACTTTGAAACTGTAGCTACACCACCTACTAACAAAAAGTAGCTAACTACATTAAAGCTACTTAAGGGGGATACAAAATCTTTAAGTATAATAATATCTGAAACATAATATACAATTTGATAACCAGAGTCATACAGTATTTATTCTTGCGCATTAGACTAAAAATCATATAATAAATCAATATGAAAAGATTACACAGCACAATTTCCGAATTACCATGGGAACCGTGGAATGCAAAATGTCAGTTAGGATAACATTTTTGTGTTCCAGAATACATTTACATTAAATGCAAATAATTTGTTATAATCGAGAACATTTTAAAATACTGTGCAGGGATTTAAGCCTGAAATAAGTGAATTTGCATGGAACCATCCAAACAAACACTGTAAACAAATATTTTCAAGATTTGTCATCACAACATTTTTCCTTTTGTCAAATCAACTTAAATAATGTATTTAGTTCAGATAACTTATTATTTTGAGTTTCTGATGATTAAATCAATCTCCTTCATTGTATTAACTCACTTTTTCCATTTCAATCAACTTAATTTTAAGGTAACCAGGTTACTTCATTTTTTTAAAGTTTTTTTTTTTACAGTGTAGAAATAATTGAGTAGTAGACATTATGACTGGATTCCGTACACATTTTCAGCATTGCAGAAATCATAGAGTCCTAAGGAAGGTACTATAACTGTACCTTTACAATAGTAAAAATAAATGTAATATTGGATGCAAAATATGTAGTTTAAAATCGCAATGAACTTATGATTGCTAGAAAGCACCACATCGACCGGTGCAATAGTGACTGTGATATACAGGTGGGCTACAATCAATTTATAGACCCTTGAAGCAATCATCGCTCCGATTTTATGCAATTTTTTCTCTCGCTTTCTCCTCCTCGCCCCTTTTTATATTTAAGCAGTCCTACACACTCACTGCATTGCTATAATTAAAGTAATTAAGTCTTCAGAAAGCAAAGCTCTGCCATTACGCTGTAATTTCAGGTTGCCTTCTGGCCGTTGGGATTCCTCAAAGATAAAGGCATACTTTTCCTCATTTAGAGTTTACTTGCATGTGGTGGGACTTTTTTTTTAAAAAAAGATCACCCTATATTTTCTCTGAGAGTGCTAAGACATTACTTAGGCAAGTCCTAGATTCTTGAAGGGAAAAGGTAAAATGCTAAGAAAAAAAAAAAAAAAGAAGAAGCCTCTTCACTACTTGGGTTTGCCTGGGCTACACTTAACACGAAAATCCAAACAACACACTTAGCTTAAGTTTACACTGAGGTCCTTACTAGAACCACAGCAGCACTTAACGCTAAATAGACACAGGCTACAGCTGCTCTTATCCTGTCATTTTTTTTTAGGTTATATTTCTGCTGTTGACTTGTGTCAGTGCACAGGTTGAAAAGCCAAAGTGGAAAATAAGAATGTACATCCAATTTACCTAAAAATGCTCAGAAGACACCCACAAAATCCTTTATTGACTACATGAGGTTACTTTCCTTACAAACAAAACTACCTAGTTGCAGTACACTCTTAAAAATCAAGGTTTCAAAAGGAAGTTTTTCACAGTGATGCCATAGAAGAACCATTTTCATAGTGTGAAAAACATTTGAATAAACTTTTTCCACTATAAAAAATCTTTTGTGGAATGTTAAACGTCCGATGAATGCTAAAGGTTCAACATGTAACAATAATATGTGAAATATCTGGATCTGTGATTCAGAAACATGGCCAATCACTGCTACGCTGATGACACACAACTCTACCTCTCATTGACATTTCAGACTGGATGAAGGACCACCACCTTCAACTAAACCTTGCGAAGACAGAGCTACTTGTGGTCCCGCCCAACCCATAACTTCACCACAACTTCTTCATTCAGCTAGGCTCGTCATCCATAACTCAAGGTCAGCCAGGAACCTTGGAATTGTAATTGATGATCAATTGAACTTCACAGACCACATTGCTAGAACTGCCCGGTCATAGATTTGCCTTGCGAAACATTAGGAGGATCAGGCCCTTCATATCAGAGCATGCTACACAACTCCTTGTCCAAGCGCTTGTTCTATCCAGACTGGACTATTGTAATGCTCTCCTGGCTGGTCTTCCAGTTTGCTCTGTCAAACCTCTGCAACTGATCCAGATGCTGCAGCTAGAGTGGTCTTCAACGAGCCGAAGAGATCACATGTTACTCCTCTCCTCACAAAATCGCACCGGTTGCCAGTTGCCGCTCGCATCAAATTCAAGTCACTGATGTTTTCCTACAACAACCACTGGCTCTGCTCCCTTTTACAACTCATTATGTGTCATCCAGAAACTTGTGCTCTGCAAGTGAACGTCGTCTTGTGGGGCCATCTCAAAGAGGCACAAAATCTCTTTAACAAAGACTTTACCATGACTGTTCCCTGCTGGTGGAATGATCTGCCAAACTCAACCAGAGCTGGTGAGTCCATAGCCACTTTCAAGAAATGGATGACGCATCTTTTTCGGGAGTATTTGATCCAGTAATACGAAACTGAGAAGGGTCATAGCACTTGCATATTGTAGTCCTACTGTTAGTTTAACTGCTTCTATTGTTCTCATTTGTAAGTCGCTTTTCATAAAACTGCTAAATGTAAATGTAAATATGCCCCCCAAAAAAACTATTTTTAAGTATCTATTAGGGGTGTAACGGTACACAAAAATCACGGTTCGGTACGTACCTCGGTTTTAAAGTCACGGTTCGGTACGTTTTCGATACAGCAAAAAGAAAGAAATGCCAGAGAAATTTCCTATTTGTTTAAAGAAAAAATATTTTTAAATAAGTGTGAGTTTTCCTAGATCTTGAAACTTTCAGGTTTATAAATGGGGGTCATCTTTGAAGGGTGAACAAATAATGTTTTGGTCATCACATTAAAAATAACATTTAAATATATATTTATTTATATAATATTTGAATTTTGAAGTGCTGGTAAAAGATGTGTGAAGTACTTGAAAGCATTTCACCATTCCAGCCAAACTGGTTCCAGTTAGTGTTACTATATTAAATCCATGGTGAATGTTGCTGGTCTGTGGACGTAAAGTTCATTCACGGCACAATGTTTCTCCTGGTTTCCATGACAGCGCTGTTTGATCTAATAGAGATCTGCGGTTAATAACGGAGAAATGTGAATGCATCTCACTAGATCTCGCAGCGATGTTATTACCTCAGTGGCGAATTCAAATGTTTTCTTTACCGGATCTCTTAGCGCGGTGTGGTAACAGTGTCGCTTGATCGAGATCGGCTCGCGCTGCACAGATGTTGCTAGTCCGAACTGATAAACGATCCGTGAAGCACATAACGAGTAGCGCAGTGCCATTTGATGTTGCGCAACGTTGTGTTGGCCGCGTCAGCACGAATTTTGCCGGCAGGAAAAATGGTCCAAGCAATCGTTCGGTTTGTATGCGTACCGAACCGGAAGCTTCGAACCGAAACGGTTCAATACGAATACATGTACCGTTACACCCCTAGTATCTATATAAAAAAAATCTTAAAAAAGAAACCGTAAGCATACATTTTAATATCACTGAGATAAAGTACAACTTACTGAAATTATATACAATAGATATATTTAAGGAGTAAAATTGCTCAAACATTTATACCACTGCAAACAGTACTGTAGTAATAATGTGTTAAAGTAGTTATCTTATGGTATTGCATTCAGATCGATCATTAAATTGTTCTATAATACATTACTGCAAAGTAGAGAATACCATGGAATTATCATTACATGTGTAAAAAAAGAAAAAAGAAAAATCTTTGTTAATTACTGATGTACCATTTACTTGTATGTTTGTTACCGTGGTAAACAGTCACACATTCTCCATACTGCAACTGCACTTAAATATATTTCTAGAAAATGCATAAATGCGTCACACAACTAGCTAACCCTTAACTAGAACACACACTTACACTTATGGTTTAATATTTGTCTAATGCATTAAGCAATAACAGCGACATTATACAGCAACCATGAGTACAGCGTGTTGCCATTTAAAACTATTTTTATGGGTGAAACATTTTTTATGAAGCTTGTAAAAGTCAAGTAGTTACACAAATCACAGTACAAACCTAGTGCTAAATTAAACTTCCTTTGTCTCAGCAGCTCTGCCTGGAAGTACTTATACAATTGTTCAAGACAAACAAAAGGCATTTGGACAGAAAAATAACTCAATGTTCAGTTTTAGATTTGACTTCATTATAATTTAGGTTTTCCCATTTATTCATTTACATTAACAGTTCGTTAAAGTTATAAACATGCACTATAATTCAATTTCTTTATTCTCTTCTTTATTTAAAATAATTAGTTTATATTTTTACTTTATTTTCAGCATCATTATTCCAGTCTTCACTCTCACATGATCCTTCAGAAATCATATGTTCATTTGCTGCTCAAGAGACACTATTGTGAAACATATGCAACTGTAAAAAGTGTCAACATGCAAATCTTAAAAGGTCAGCAAATACGAATTTTCTATATGGAATAAAATGTATGCAACTTTTATTCACAAGGACCCTTGATTATCACTGAAAAAGTCATATAACTATTTAAACTGCTCACTAAACTAGCTTTGACATGACTGAACTACTGGAAACAGATGAAGACCTCACTAAATTGACATTTAGAGTAGAGCATTCTCTCTAAAGATAAGAGGTAAATTGGTCTTAATAACATGCCTTCTTCACATAGTGAATGGTTATTTACTGAAAAACAGGTCTTGATTTTGGCCCGGTCTGTGGACGCAGCGACCTAACTGAGATGCCAGTCTCATTGGAGGCCCCTGTTAAGTAGTGCAGAACTAATATAGGATAATTTGAGGGAAGGCACCAGAAGACCCTGGACTACAGGTCACCTTCTTGTTCAGACCTGTTCTGAGTTCAGTTTCATGCTGTAAGCGATAACAGTTTGAAGGACTAAAAAAAAATATGGCTAGGTTCAGGTAAGTGGTACAGATTAGGCTAAATAATCTTATAATGACATAATGCTTTTTCACAGCTAATTAGCAAAGTTTTATGAAGTTGTTTCACAGAGGGAACATTCATCTGTTAATTAGCCAACTTTAAGGGTGTGCTGCTTATAAAATGCACAGGCTTGCCATTCATTTGATTTACGGCTAGTTTGACGCACTGGATTATCAATTCAAAAATAAATCCTAATTCATTTTCTCCCAGCGAAAAGCACTGGTTTCGTCAAATCACAATACCATCAACCTTTTTTCTTTCCAGTCAGTCTTTTACTTTCCCTCCCCTAACAAAATCTCTCATCATTTCCAGCTCCTGTTGCATAACCAGAAAATACACTTGCATTTGTGTGTGTGTGTGTGTGTGTGTGTGTGTGTGTGTGTGTCCTATCAAAGGGACTGACTCTGTCACGAGGCAAATATGAGGCCCTGCAACTGTGCAGCCAAAGAATAACTCACAGGACAGAAAGACTGGTGTTCCATGTTTCCTGCAACTCACAAATAACATATACAGCGTAAATATAGTATATTTCTAAATATAAACATGACAATATATATGAAGAGTTCAGATGCAAAAGCCTCTAAGTGCCATTTGAAACTTTCTTCTAAAATGATCATTTTTATCAAGCTTGTATATTTAAGTTCAGTAATTTCACTTAAATGGCAATGAAGATTACCTATTAATTGTCATTTAAGTGAAATTACTGAACTTAAATATGCAAGCTTGATAAAAATGGTCATTTTAGAAGAAAATGTCAAATGGCATTTAGAGGCTTTTGCATCTGAACTCTTCATATATAAAAGCCCAAGTTTAGACAGACAGACAACCAAGAAGCATTTTCCCCCACAAAACGGTAGTTGTATGGTGAAGTGTGCCGAATGCGTTGGGATACGTTGCGTCAGTGGCCAGTGGCATTCTACACTACTTACTAGCCCATTGAATTGGTTTTAAACAATCTTTTCCTGCATCTAAAACTCCATATTAGCTCTTGTGGATGTGAATTTCTTCTCATTCAATCAAATGGTGTTGATTTGGAAGAACTAAATGTTCCACTTCCACTCCAGATGATGCTCACTAGATCTATCAGAGGCGCCTCGATGACAAGAAACAATGACGGGGAGGCTGGTGATGTCATCTGACATTTTGTGGGAGAATCTCTGTTCATTACTTCATCATTAATAGAATGAACTCCAGCTTTGGTTCCCAGCTATGCCAGCAACTTCCTGAGGGGTCGTAAAATTGCCCTCTTCTCCATTTATCATTCTCAAGGCTCCCCGCCCCTCCTCCTCTTTCCTTTCCCTGCACTCAACGATCAGTCAAAAAAAACACAGCCATTAATTTAGAGCCCATCGGCTTCCCGCTAACTCTGGTGACTGCAAACCCTGCGCCTCAGGATGGACAACCGCTAATTAAATTTCCCCCTCATTTTTTTTTTTGCTTTCCTCTCGCTCTCTATTTGGGTGTATGTTTTGTTTTTATACCGGTTTTCCAGTCTTAACCATGCACAGGAAAAGTAAACAATCCTGTCTTTGCGATCTCCTCTCAATACCAAATTGGTAAGTGAGGTATGTTGCGAGAGTTTTGCAAAAAGTCAATGTGAATTACTGTTTTTTAACCAATTGTACTTGCATAATCTGAACAATTTCTGAGTAAACAAGAGAGTCACCAATAAATAATGTCTCCTAAAACAATGCCTAAGTAACTATTTGGCTATTTGTTAAAGTGATAGTTCACTTTGAAAGTAATTTTTGATATGTTTTAGCTTACCTCAAGGGCATCCAAGATGTAGGTGTCCTTATTTCCACAGTATTTTCAATTTTGATATTTTTAGGTCACCGTTCTTGTCTGTCAGTCATATAATAGAGGTATATGGGGTCCACCTCAAAGAGCATGCACAGAGAAGCGCAAATTAAACATGATTTAATGACTCGTAAATGTAAGTACACATTGATGGCCTAAGACACGAAACGAGCGGTTTGTGTGAGAAAACTAACAGTATTTATATTGTTTTTACCTCATGTAACCACAGCCACGTCCAAGTGATCTGAGGGCGTGGACGCTTCTGTTTGCGCAAGCGCCGGAAGTGATATCTCGGACGTGTACGTCACTCATTGTTTACTCAGAGATTTCGAAAGTTTTACCTTTCACTGATCTAAACATATTTAGATATACAGGAAATCGCAATGGAAGGCAAAGTTGAAATTTTTTCACAACCGCGCGAAACCCACTTTCGGCGCTTTCCAGCACTTGCATAGACTGAAGCGCCCGCGCCCTCAGATCACTTGGAGGTGGCTGTGGTTATAAGAGGTAAATACGATATAAATACTGTTCTTTTTCTCACACAAACCGCTCGTTTCGTGTCTTAGGCCATCAATGTGTACTTACATTTACGAGTCATTAAATCATGTTTAATTTGGACTTCTCTGTGTATGCTCTTTGAGGTGGTGACCATAGACCTCCATTATATGACTGACAGACAAGAACGGTTTGGCCTAAAAATGTATCAAAATTGAAACTACTGTGGTAACGGACACCTACATCTTGGATGCCCTTGAGGTAAGCTCAAACATATCAAAAAATAATTACAAAGTGAACTATCCCTTTAACCATCCAACCAATGTTGATTGTATGAACAGTAAATATTGTGCCGATACATTAAATTATTATTATTTGTAATAATATGTGAGATTATGAATTATTCACAATAAGACCACAAAATCATTTTGATTTCATGTTGACTTTAAAGAGTCTGTAAAGAAGAGCTGACATTTCCTTCAAACTTAGCCACAAACACATAAAACAAGAAAGAGTAGTGTTTGAAAATCGGTCATCGCGGTTTTGCCAGGATAGCCTATCCTTGTAGCTGTACAGGGGAAAAGTGAAGCTAATTGCATTTCTGAGAGGCTCAACAATGTCACGAACACCACTCTTTTAAATGGATGTGAAACGCTCTTGCTTAGTACAGTGGAGCATTCAGAGCTTTCATCAAAGAAGTCATTATTAAGTAAGCGTGCTGTGGATTCCCTGTCAATGATAACTCAATCCAGACGAGTTTAGATTTAATAAGGGTACCACAGCACGAGGCAAACAAACACACGCATAAGTTATCTTTAATAAAGTTAACACTGCGGGGAGACACTCTGCTGACACGGCCTTGAGACAATCAGACACAAAGGGCTGCCCAGGGTCACAGAGAGTTTAAAAATGTGGCATCCCACAGAAGTCAGCATCTACACGATCTTTATAACCAGCAGAACTATGCTAAAAACCTGTCTACATACTTGGATTGAGCGTTGTACACTCATTCCATTAAAATAAAATTACACACAAATGAATTATCACTGAACCCAAACAAAAGTCATGACTAAGATCGATGTCTGACAAAATTAAAAGGAAATGAACCAAATGCATTCACACATAATTATGCTAAAGGCTTATTATTCGATTTTTACAGGGAAATAAAGTCATTATCTGCTAAACAAACAATGTCATCATTGAGACCCTCTGAATATTTGTACTATTATAATAACGTAGCCTATATAATAATATACAAAAAGAATTATTTTTATACAAGTAATAATAAACACTACTACTACCACTACTAAACAATAATAATAAATAGACCACAAAGCCATTTAAAAAAATATAGGGTAAGGAATGAGTAATCTAAATAAATGAAAACAATATATTTGAATGACTGAGAAGCATCATAAATGAGATGTATATGTACATAAATAGGCTGACTATTATTATTATTATTATTATTATGTAATAAAAATAATAGGCCACAAGTGATCTAGAAATATGGGGTAGGGAATGATTAATCCAAATAAATAAATAAATAAATAAATAAACAAATAAGGATCACTGAGAAGCTAATGAATAGCATGCATATATAAATATACATAAATTCAACTAAGTCTTAATGCAGACATTAATAATCATGCTGATTGTTATTATGTTTATAATGATTATTATGAGATAAAAATAGAACACAAACTCATAAAAATATGGGATAGGATTTGATAATCTAAAAACCTAAGAAACAGTTAAGAATTACTGAGAAGCATAATCAATAAGTGGCATATGTACATATACATAATATATACATACATACATTATATATACATATATATATATATATATGTGTGTGTGTGTGTGTATGTATAACTGTTGTGTATATGCATGTATGTATGTATATATATATACAGTGCCTTGCGAAAGTATTCGGCCCCCTTGAACTTTTTGACCTTTTGCCACATTTCAGGCTGCAAACATAAAGATATAAAACTGTAATTTTTTGTGAAGAATCAACAACCGGTGGGACACAATCATGAAGTGGAACGAAATTTATTGGATATTTCAAACTTTTTTAACAAATAAAAACTGAAAACTTGGGTGAGCAAATTTATTCAGCCCCCTTAACTTAATACTTTGTAGCGCCACCTTTTGCTGCGATTACAGCTGTAAGTCGCTTGGGGTATGTCTCAATCAGTTTTGCACATCGAGAGACTGAAATTTTTGCCCATTCCTCCTTGCAAAACAGTTCGAGCTCAGTGAGGTTGGATGGAGAGCGTTTGTGAACAGCAGTTTTCAGTTCTTTCCACAGATTCTCGATTAAATTAAGGTCTGGACTTTGACTTGGCCATTCTAACACCTGGATATGTTTATTTGTGAACCATTCCATTGTAGATTTTGCTTTATGTTTTGGATCATTGTCTTGTTGGAAGACAAATCTCCGTCCCAGTCTCAGGTCTTTTGCAGACTCCATCAGGTTTTCTTCCAGAATGGTCTTGTATTTGGCTCCATCCATCTTCCCATCAATTTGAACCATTTTCCCTGTCCCTGCTGAAGAAAAGCAGGCCCAAACCATGATGCTGACACCACCATGTTTGACAGTGTGGATGGTGTGTTCAGGGTGATGAGCTGTGTTGCTTTTACGCCAAACATAACGTTTTGCATTGTTGCCAAAAAGTTCGAGCACCTTCTTCCACATGTTTGGTGTGTCTCCCAGGTGGCTTGTGGCAAACTTTAAACGACACTTTTATGGATCTCTTTAAGAAATGGCATTCTTCTTGCCACTCTTCCATAAAGGCCAGATTTGTGCAGCATACGACCATTGTTGTCCTATGGACAGAGTCTCCCACCTCAGCTGTAGATCTCTGCAGCTCGTCCAGAGTGATCATGGGCCTCTTGGCTGCATTTCTGATTAGTCTTCTCCTTGTATGAGCTGAAAGTTTAGAGGGATGGCCAGGTCTTGGTAGATTTGCAGTGGTCTGATACTCCTTCCATTTCAATATTATTGCTTGCACAGTGCTCCTAGGAATGTTTAAAGCTTGGGAAATCTTTCTGTATCCAGATCCAGCTTTAAACTTCTCCACAACAGTATCTCGGACCTGCCTGGTGTGTTCCTTGTTCTTCATGATGCTCTCTGTGCTTTAAACGGACCTCTGAGACTATTACAGAGCAGGTGCATTTATACAGAGACTTTATTACAGACAGGATTCTATTTATCATCATTAGTCATTTAGGTCAACATTCAGGATCATTCAGAGATCCTCACTGAACTTCTGGAGAGAGTTTGCTGCACTGAAAGTAAAGGGGCTGAATAATTTTGCTCACCCAATTTTTCAGTTTTTTATTTGTTAAAAAAGTTTGAAGTACCCAATAAATTTCGTTCCACTTCATGATTTTGTCCCACCTTTTGTTGATTCTTCACAAAAAATTGCAGTTTTACATCTTTATGTTTGCAGCCTGAAATGTGGCAAAAGGTCGAAAAGTTCAAGGGGGCCAAATACTTTTGCAAGGCACTGTATATATATATATATGTATAATTTTATATATATATAAATATATATATATATATATATATATATATATATATATATATATATATACTGTATATATATACACACACATATAGATATACACACACATATAGATATACACATATATATATATGTACAGTACACACACACACACACACACACACACACACGTATTTGTATATAAATATATTGTGTGTATATACAATTATAAATAATTGCAAGTAGGCAATACTATATACATATAATTAACAATGTGTTAAATTATTCATTAAACGACATGTAACTGATTTGGGTCTCTGATTGAAGAGTGAGAGCCAGCATGGAGTCGTCAGATCAGAGCTGCTCGTGCACTGCGGTGAATGAGGACAGCTGAATGCGAATGACTTTAATTAAAGGAGCATGAGCTCTCTGCCTTCATACCTCTCTAATCTAACCTTCCCTTGAAGTGGCTCTCTGTGTATGGGGTATATTTGAGCTAAGCTTCATGTGTGTGTGTGTGAGAGGGAGACACTGTGTGTGTGTCTGCGTCTTTGTAATGGGATCTGCATTTGGCGAGCTGCGTTTCTCCTCGGGCAAACAGAACAGCAGGTTTAGACTCGGCCTATGCAAGACCACAACGGCTTTCCAGCACTTAGATTAACCCTTGCAGTGGGGGGGGATTTACCAGAAGACTTGAAGGATTTCGAGCAGAGGGGCAGCACTTTGATACAAGTACAAAAAAAAAGAGGTGTCCCTTTTTCAATGAACGAAGAAATCTGATGGAAACTCCTCGCTTCCTCTCTCACGTTCATTCCGTTTTTTCCACCTCGGCCTCTCATTCATTCATCTTTCTCAAGGCTGTTCTGGGAGTAGGAAACAGGAGAAGAACTCTCCTTCTTGCTCTATTGTCTCTTCTACTCCAGAGAGCTGTAATTCAACCACCCACAATCCCTCCCTGCGCTCACACGTCTCACACTTTAACAAGCGTATCTTTACCCGACACACAAGCCGGTGGCTTCGTGCACCTGAGGCTACCAGGTGTGTTAGCCAGTCCCGTTCTCAGTTTCCTACCTCCAGTTCCCCCCTGCCACAGGAAAGACAAATCGCACATGAGATCTGTTTAACATCTCAATTGTTTCTCCTAGATGGCAATGAGATTAAATGGAGTGCAAATGGAGACTTAAGGCTAGTGCAGAGATTCCCAGAGGCCCTAGTAATCTCACACGTCTCGTCTAGAGTTTCAGAAGAGATGCGTCTCAGAAACCACCACGCTCAAATTTGCAAAGCTGCAAAACTATTTCTCATCAAATTCTTCCAAGACCAAATTGTCCCGAGTTATGCTGTCCACATTCGTTTTTATAGCTCTATATTTTTATGGCAGCAATTAGCTTCTGTTTTATTTCTCCTCTGGAATTTTAGGAGAAACATCTGAGACAAAGTTACAAGGATAGTTCACCCATCATTTACTTTTTACTGTTAAAATGCAAAAGTTTATATATATATATATATATATATATATATATATATATAAATAATGAAATGAGATCCAATGTTTCTTTGGAGACCACTGACTTTCCTTGAATGAAACATGCTTCAAAATAACTTGAGCTCCACTGAAGTAAGTCATACATACATGATTTTTTGTTTTTGGTTTAACTACCTCTTTAAAAAAAGTTAAATCACACATCAAGTTAAAGGGATACTCCCCTTTTTTTGGAAATAGGCTCATTTTACAACTCCCCCAGAGTTAAACAGTTGAGTTTTACCGTTTTCGAATGTATTCAGCCGATTTTTAGATATTTAGAAGAATATCAGTAACCAGAAATTTTCTGGTCTCATTGACTTCCATAGTATATTTTTTATCCTACTATGGAAGTCAATGAGACCAGAAACTGTCTAGTTACTGATATTTTTCTAAATATCAAAAAATCGTCTGAATACATTCGAAAACGGTAAAACTCAACTGTTTAACTCTGGGGGAGTTGTAAAATGAGCCTATTTCCAAAAAAAGTGGAGTATCCCTTTAAGTTAGGGTTCATCAAATATCATCAACAGAAACTCAATGTAGCCGTGTTGATCAACGTTTATGTGAATAAAAGCATAAAATAAATCTGGTTATATAAAAAGTGATCAAGTCTCTTCAGAAGACTTAGGGTCAGTTCACACTTGGTGTGTTTGGTTCGATTAAAACGAAACCTGGTGCAATTGCTCTGCTAGGTGTGGTTCATTTAAATAAATATAATGCCATCCAAACGCTGGTGCACACCAAGATGGGTAAACAAGCCAAAAACCGGACATGATGTCACAAGA
The DNA here is from genome assembly GCF_016745375.1 of Pimephales promelas. Next base: position 4,374,968 of record NW_024121876.1, on the reverse strand, counting down.
TACGACCCTGAAAAGGACAGAATGCTAAAAAAATAAGAGAAATAGTCTTGATGTTTTGACTCTTTTATACATGTTTTAAGCTATTCACGAGTTCTCAGCTAGTCAAAATACCATGTTGGCTACGCACACAACAAACGCATTTAGCCCAGCACACAAAAAATCTGCTCATACTGTATAAGGTGACCATATGTCTTCAGAAGACTTGTGTTCACACACACAAAAAAAGGTCAAATTTAATCCTGATCTGCTTAGAGTTCACATTGGCATTTTAACACCGAACCTAAAGATACCAGACCATAGGGATACGGTCACAACCTGATTGGTCGACTTTTACCGAACATCCAAAACAATGCTGTGTGCTGGGATAAATGCGCTCGTTTGTACGTGCCTACATATGATGGTATTTTGACCAGCTGAGAACTCGTGAAGAGCATATAAAATGTGTAAAGGAGTCAAAACAGCGGCAGGAATCCCTCAGTCACATCTTCTGCTAAGAGAAGAGATCTTCTGATGCCTTTACCGAACTGTGATAGGGAACATCGTGACTAGGTATGTTTCAGCATTCTGTCCTTTTTACAGTCGCATCTTGAGACATCATGTCCCGTTTTTGGTTCGTTAAAATGTCTTTTGTCTGTTGTGTTCATATCTAATTCGAACCACACCAGAGTTCGTTTGGAAGCGGACAGAGACCCATCTTTTCAGGGCGCTCGGTCCACTTGTTTGATGTGAACAGACCCATAAATTAAATCGTTTTGGTGGAATGGACTTTCAATGGAGAAACAGAAATCTCCCACATTTACTTAAAAATATCTTAGTTTGTGTTACTAAGAATAATGGGTTTGGAACAACATGAGGGTGAGTAACTTTCCTATTTTTATTAGACAGTTTCCCTTTAGTTCTTAATCAAGTAAAGGGTCTTTATGACCCATTTTAGTTCTATAATGAAATGTATTTCTGAGTGAAACTGTATATTGAAAGAATAAGAAAGAAAATGGACAGGGGTGAGCTCAACTTTTAGAACAAGGATCGAGCAACACCAAAGTCAGTTTGAATCTCTGGGAAAACAAACGCCGACAAACTGAATGCACTGCAGACAAAAAATATCCGCTGAATGTAAAGGAGTTAATCATGAAAATGTATTAAAAAGTAAATGAGGTCAATTTTGATTTCAAGCTACACCAAAAAAATGCAATCTCCGCTGTTTTTCTGCATCTTTTTCCATCCTCTCCCTCAATCCCTCGCCCCCCTCCGTCAAGTCCTCAACTTCCTCTCAATTAGCAGGTGTGCTAAAGCTTTCTTTTCCCTTCTCTCTTTCTGTAGCCCTCCAAGTCACTCACAGCTGACCCCCTTACACAAGCCCTGCTCACATGCACACACACACACACACAGATACCACCCCCCTCCGGAGTATAAAAGAGTCTTAAAACTTGGGATGGAACTTAATCCATGAAAGAAAAAGCAGAAGAAAAAAAGCCCGCCAAGTGGCCCGGCCCATCCCAGCATGGCACAGTGTTCAAAGAGAAACACACACATACTATTACCGCATCTGGCAGACACAACATTACACGCTCTGTTCGCCGCAACAACCTAAAGTGACGCGTCTTGCATATTCTGCTCCATTCTTTTTGGAAGGGCAGCCTGGAAAAATCCACAGGTGATTTGCGAAGTCTTTGATTTTCATTCTCTTGTAAACACTAAAACTAAATACTTCCTGGGGGAGCTCTTTGAACTGAGATACCACCATGACATTTTCTCTGGCGGCTTATCCGTCTCCCTCTCTCGCGCACTCTCGTTCCCCTCCTTTCGCTTTTCCTCGAGCTCTTGTCTTAAGCTCCCCGGGTTTCTTTTCTTCTCTCTTTAAATAGAGGGCCAGGACTGTGAAGTCTAATAATGGTCATTTTGCCTCCCATTGAAGGCTGGGTAATTCTGCCAGGCCTCGGTTCACTTTGAAACACATGACACAGGGAGCTTCCCAGTGGCCATGGCAACTCACTCAGTGGGTTCCAAAGCCATGATTTCATACTTGTGGAGGGACAGAAACCTGCCGGCCAATCGGAAGAGGCTCCGCCCACTGGGAGAGAACCTTTGACACCAAGCAAAGGAAAACCCAGTGAGATAATATCAGCAAGTTGAGGCATACACAAACATAAAAGAGAAACCCCAGAGCTAGGGCCCCATCAGCACTCTGCGCTTCAAAAACGCCAACCGCTCCCCCCTCGCCCAACCCGTTCCTGCTACTTCTGCATGGTCTGTGTGCGAGTGTGCATGTTAATAATGAAAACTAAATGTGGAGTTCACATTAAAACCCAATACGTCATAATCAAAAAATTTAAATTAAAGGGAAAGTTCACCCAAAAATGTAAATTCTTGGTTTGTTGTTCCAAACCTGTATGAATTTCTTTCTTCTGCTGAACACAAAAGATGATATTTTGAAGAATGTCGGTAACCAAACAGTTGATGGGGCCCCTTTTTTTCATATTTTTCAGGTCAATTATCCATATTCTTAAAAATATTTTTTGGGTGAACTATCCCATTAATATTTTTTTCACCTGTGTTTTTCTCTTCAAAGGGATACTTCATCCAAAAATTATGTCATCATTTACTCGCCCTCAAGTTGTTACAAACCTGTACGAGTTTCTTTCTTCTGCTGAACACAAAGGGAGATATTTTGAAGAACAATTGGAACCAAACAGTTGTTTGGCACCATTGACTTTTATAGTAGAATAAAAAATACTATGGAAGTCAATGGTGTCAAAGTTCTAATCGTTCTTGGAACAACTTGAGGGTGGGTAAATGATGATAGAATTTTAATTTTTGGGTGGAGTATCCCATTAACTAAAACTATTAAAAATAATTTGTGATAATTGAAAAACTGAAATAAGATAAAACTAAAACAATATAGAAAGTTTAAAAACAAACTTATAAATGACAAAAGCGCAAAATGACTAACAAACTAAAATAAAAAACTAAAATAAATGTAAATATTAATAAATGGTATACTATGTAATATTAAAGCTATACAGAAATATTAATAAAAAGCACAAAACATTACTAAAACGTAAAATAAAATGAAAATGAAAACTTATATCCTAAGAAAATAAAGACTAAGTTGTAGCTTAAAATATTAGATGAAAAACTTGAACGGAAATGTGAAAAATTGAACAAAAACTGAAATAAAAATAAATTACAACAATATAGATATTTTAAAAAACAAACTAATAAATGACAAAAGAACAACATGACTAACAAACTAAAAAAAAAACCTAAAATAAAAATTAATAAATGCTATATGTAATATTAAAGCTATATAGAAATATTAAACAAAAAAATATAGCACAAAACATTATTTAAATATAAAATAAAATTAAAATGAAAACTAACATCCTAAGAAAAAAAGGTTTTATCTTTAAATTCAATACATTTCTGCATGGAAATCTTTGCTCTAGTGCTGCAGCTTCATCTCCCTCTGGTTTTTAATCGAAGTGACTCGAGCGCCGTGCAGTCAAGCAGCAGGTGGGTGGAGGTGCTTCAAGCCGCCTCCGGCCTGCATCAGGATTTAGCTTCCTTTCTAGAGCAATTACGCCAAACAAAAAGCAATGTTCCAGCTCATGAAAGAGTTCATCAAATGGTGATGTACGAGAAAAATGCAAATATGTGTGGACACCTGGAAGCTCATTCAATCACTTTCCCTTAGACACTTTCACAAATGAAAGGCAAATGTGCAACAAAAATAAGTAGCACAACTGTTAATACAAATAATAATAATAAATGATAATACAATGTTTTTTGAGCATTGAGTTTTTTGTTCTCAAAGAGCACCAAATCAGCATATTGGAGTGATTTGTAAAAGATCATATGACACTGAAAACTGGAGTAATGGAGTAATAGACGAAAATTCAGCCTTGGCATCAAATTATATTTCACAATACTGTTTTTACAGTTGGTTTTACTGTAATTTTTACAGCAGCCTTGCTGAGCATAAGGTGTTAGTCATATTATATGTTCATGCACTTCAAAGTTCAAAGAATACCATGGTTTTACATGTCCATTCCACCAAGTTGATACTATTTGGACTTGTTTCTCACACACACACACACAGCCATGTGGACTGATGCAATGGGAACGGGAAGACTCAGTATGCAGTGGGGAGATGAAAGGACAGAACCCCTAGGCCGATTTTGCATGTGTCAGAGCAGAGCACTGTTTGGGAAAGAAGGATATCATGCTGGCAAGGAGACAAAAAAAGAGAGAGAGGAAAAAAGAGAGAGACCAACAAACAGATCAAGACTGCCTTGGAAAGAAAAGGAACCTGCTGGGAATGTATGAAGTATATTCACCACAGGAGAAACAACCAGATCTGTGTAAGATACACAAATAGGAGACAAGTTTCATTGCACTTGAAGACGAAAAGTTCTGAGGAATAAAAGCTATGCCACAGATGGATAACTATGGAGTTAAAATGGCACATAAATACATTTAAGAATGCATTTACACCTTTTCTTCTTAGGAAAATTATGAACTATGCATTAAATTACTGCTATAAGTTCACTGAACACTAAAACACCATTTTCAGTTTTAACCCTTTACACTTTATTTCTTATTGGCTACTGACAGAATCAATGCAAGGAATTGGACTCCAGGTCAAGACATGTACACTGTACATGAATAATCCATAAACACTTCAAACTAGTTTACCGAGGATTCCCGATGAGAAGATCCGCAATTCATTTAAGCCAGAAAGAATGGTGCAACAGAACAAAAGAATGAACAGGAACAAGAGAGGAAGCTGGAGAGGTGGGAGGTGAGCAGTGCGATGGCTCTCTGCGGACAGAGACAGGAAATGAAGGAAGAAACTGTGTACATATACATGTCAGTGGGGTAGCTCCGTCAAGACCTTACACAAATTGGAGAAGCCTACATAACCTTTTCTAAAATATACAAAGAGGGAAGGGTGTGACAAACCTGAGCTACTCACATCTTTAAAGCAAAGACAAACCATTCTGCACGATACATTGCGTTCTTGATCATAACAGATTTTTGTTGCTTAAAGAGATAGTTCACTTTGAAATTAATTTTTGATATTTTTTCAGCTTGCCTCAAGGGAGTCCAAGATGTCTTTATTTACACAGTAGTTTCAATTTTGATATTTTTAGGTCAAACCGTTCTTGTCTGTCAGTCATATAATGGAGGTCTATGGTCACCACCTCAAAGAGCATGCACAGAGAAGTCCAAATTAAACATGATTTAATGACTCGTAAATGTAAGTACACATTGATGGACTAAGACACGAAACGAGGGCGCGGGTGCTTTGTGGCTGTGGTTACAAGAGGTAAAAGCGATATAAATACTGTTCGTTTTCTCACACAAACCGCTCGTTTCGTGTCTTAGGTCATCAATATAATATTAAAATATCAAAATTGAAAATACTGTGGAAACAAAGACACCTACATCTTGGATGCCCTTGAGGTAAGCTAAAACATATAAAAAAAATATCCCTTTAAAGGGATGCTCCAGTTTTTTTGGAAATAGGCTCATTTTACAACTGCCATGGAAGTCAATGAGACCAGAAACTGTCTGGTTACTGATATTCTTCTAAATATCAGAAAATCGGCTGAATGGATTCGAAAACGGTAAAACTCAAATGTTTAACTCTGGGGGAGTTGTGAAATGAGCCTATTTCCAAAAAAAGTGGAGTTTCCCTTTAAAAAATGATGCTATCATTCAGGGTTTCAATCCAGCATAAACTTTTATTTATTTATTGATGTTGTTCCAAACTTGAAGTAATTTATTTTTTTCGGAAAACAAAAAAATATATGTTGGAGATTGTTGACAACCAAACCGTTTCAGATCCCATTGACTTCCATCGTATTTTTTTGTTCATACAAATGTAAGTCAATGGGAACTAAAACTGTTTGGTCTTCCACAGAAGAAAGGTATTCATTCAGGTTTGGAACAACATTAATAGGGTGAGTAAATAACAGAATTTTCATTATTTGGGAGAACTAACCCTTTAACATTACACACACACACACACAGACTCTCAAAACGGCATGGCTCAATGTCCATAAAAATGTGCATTTACACAGACTGGGAAACAAGCAAAGATGTTTCAGTCATTAAAAATAACCCAAATAAAAGATTTATAATTATAAATAATGACGTATAAAGGGTAGTGCACATTTCAGACAACAGCGGAAAGATAAAAGAGACCGTGAAAGGAAAAGAAAAACAAAAATAAGGGCAGAGGTGGCACAGCAGGGACAGACTGGCACAAGCGGGTCAAGAGGACACTGTGGTGAGACTGGACAGACACTGATGCTGGGACTAGAACGAGAACCCCAGCTGAGTGCGGGCCTGTATCAGAGGCCCGAGTACGACAGCCGACTCTCTAATTATAGCACTGGCACAAAAGAAGGGGAGGATGTTTTTCTATCCTATTATTATGAAAGAAAAAGAGATGGAATGTGTTTACCCCCGTTCACCCTATGTGAACTTTCCGGAAATCATATCTGTTGATATTCAAAATGTTTTTTTTTTTTCAAGTGCAATATTTGTGTTGGTTTTATGATAAGCTGAAATCTTAACTGATGCAGGTGTGCATCACAGAACTAAGAAATCTTTATGTTCCTTGGCAAAAGTTGTCTTATTACAAGACAAATTTATATACTGACATTACACAATTTAAGAGAACTAAATCGGTTTTAACTCTTAAAGGGATAGTTCACTTTGAAATTAATTTTTGACCTGTTTTAGCTTACCTCAAGGGCAAGCTAAAAGGGCAAGGTATTTTCAATTTTGATATTTTCAGGTCAAAGAGTTCTTGTTTGACAGTCATATAATATAAAAACGATACAAATACTGTTAGTTTTCTCACACAAACCGCTCGTTTCATGTCTTAGGCCATCAATGTGTACTTACATTTACGGGTCATTAAATCATGTTTAATTTGGACTTCTCTGTGCATGCTCTTTGAGGTGGTGACCATAGACCTCCATTATATGACTGACAGACAAGAACGGTTTGACCTAAAAATATCAAAATTGAAAATACTGTGGAAACAAAGACACCTACACCTTGGATGCCCTTGAGGTAAGCTAAAACATTTTAAAAAATTATTTCAAAGTGAACTATCCCTTTAACCCTTATAAAGACTTTCTAAAGCCTATGAATTATCAATATGACTAAAACTTTTTGCTGAAAAAAATCAGTTGTACACAATCTTCTACATGCCTTCTGCAATCTGATTACTAGTTCATTATTTTTTTAGCAAGTAAAAGGCACTTTAGTTTAATTCTACACCCCCCCCCCATTTGTCTATTTGCTGTGATATATTTAATGACATTTAGAAAGTAAATGCAAGAATAACATTTATGTTGTTAGAGATATTTCAAGATGAAATAAGAATAAGAAGTCCAACCATTTATTTAAAATTTGAAAAATCATGATAAAATGTTAGGCTTTAGAGGAATGTTGATGTATCTCTCAATCATCATTGTATTGCATTGCTTTATTAAAAAACAAACAAAAAAAACATTCATAGCTTTGATCATAAACCAAAGCATTTGAATATCATCTTACTATGACATTATCGAGAGATAGAGTGGCAAAACAATATTTAAATACACTGAGTAGTCCTTTAATGTTATAAAGATCTCATTAATTTACATTACAGACCTTTTAGAATTTCATCAACTGCATTAAATTGCATATTTTTGCTCAGTTTGGTCCTCTAAATAAAATTGAGGTTTTGGTTTCCTCCTCAAACATGAGCTTCATATTCTCCATCATTATAGAAGCCATAAAAATCTGATGTATCAAATATGATGCTCAACAAAATAACACATAACGTCTACTTTTTTTGTTGTTGTCTAAAGGTTCACTAAATTGTTCCTTTAAAAAAATAAGTATTTAATTGGTCAGGCATTACATGGTTAAGAAAGCAAAATCGTGTGGGGGAAAATTGCAGACTGCCAATATGCCAAGCAAACACTTAAATGAATATGCTTCTTATCATTAAAGAACATCTCAGTGAGAATTCAAAAGGGAGAATGTATTATGTGTAACGTTAAGCCCATTCCAGCATTAGGCATGGGAAAATATTTAGCCGTTTTGCAGCATGAGCGTCCTGCTGAGAATGAATGTGTGGAAATTCTCAAATTTCCACATAAAAAGATCAAACATGCAAATAGATACTGGTGTCTTGAGACTGCAGAAAGCTCAGCCAATCATCTGCGTCTGGATTTGTTCATTGTGTCTAAAGAGCACACATGGAAGCCAACACCACACTGAAAGTATTCTACCATGTGACATCACAGCAGTTAAAAAAAAATAATCAGGTGACACTCTCTAGTGTAAGCAATAAGGTACTCAAGGCTATGCTGTATCATGAATAAGTCAACCCCTTCAGCTGTGACTTATGATACAGCACTCGCTTTGAGAACCTTATTGCTTTTATAAAACGCTTACCACACAATAAAAATATTAAACCCGATAAATATATGCAACTTTCATGAAGTAAAATCATTAAAAACCTTCCTTCCGCTGGAAAAAAAACATCCCTGACCGTAAACAGCAATAGAAGTTACATTGTTTCGCCATTAGATGGCGGCAAAAACTGTCTTTATGAGTGAGTCAGTCAGTAGAACCGTTGGGTGAAGCGGAAAACCCTACTATTGACCAATCGGAGTCAAGGATCAGAACTAACTGTTTTATAACGGTCTTGAACACCACCACCATTCAACAGGTCCTGCAAAACTGTATAACACCAAGTGGAGTTACAGGAGTCTAGTTTTGCAAAAATTGCCAGCAGACAATAGAACATGAAAATCTGGAATGGAAAGACGTGATGCAGCCTGAATCATAATGATGTACCGTGTCCGTTCGTTGGCTTTTTAAAGGTTTTTTTCTTCATTCTGTCACCTGATGGAGTTTGGGTACCTTGCCATTGTCGCCTCTTGCAGACTTAGTTGGGGAAACGTAAAAGGACAACTCCGGCGTAAAATGAACCTTTGGTCTAATAACACATTGGTACCTAGTCGACTGTTCTCTAAAATTTGTTTTCATGGTAATCGAATGTAAAGAGTTTTATCTCTAAAAACTGTTTAACGCTAACCACTAACAAGGCTCAAAATAGCCCCACACTAACAAAATAACATAATGAGGGTCCCTACATGCAAAATGAAGAACTTTGTAAATGTACAGAAAGTTTAATAAGACGACACTTCATAAAGACTTCATAAAGTTCTCAATGCTTCGTTTTGCATGTAGGGACCCTCATTATGTTATTGTGTTAGTGTGGGGCTATTTTGAGCCTTGTTAGTGGTATAAACTAGCGATTTCCTTTCACTTATTATATGTCCCCAATGCCATATACTAACGTTATAATCTAAACAGTTTTTAGAGATAAAACCATTTATATTAGATTATCATTAAAACAAATCTCAGAGAACGGTTGACTAGTAGGTACCAATGTATTATTCGGCCAAAGGTTCATTTTACGCCGGAGTTCTCCTTTAATACTGAATAATATCTGTGATCTGACTGTTCTGACGCTGCTGTATGAGAACTGAACCGAGAACGGCTTTATAGATGAAATGGACTAATTTAAACAAATATATGACCCGAAAAGCATCATTTTCATGTTATAGTTGAAACAATCTGCATTGTACAAAATGCTATAGAAATAAAGGTGACTTGACTAGTCTATTTGCCTCATTTTGGGAGATATTCATTTATTAGTACAGTATTTAAATGGCTAGAAACTGGAGAGATTTATGAACAAAACTTTGAACAAATCTACGACTGTGAGTAAACATTGAGCAGTGTCCTTACCTTGCCCAGTACAGTAAGACAGCTGGGGTCCAACTCGGGCTGCTCCAGTTTGACCACCCCAACCCAGCCGTATTCGTACAAGTCCTCTTCATCGTTGTTGTTACACAGGCCCAAAGGGTGCATCTGCAAGACAAAAAGAATCTTCTTCAATATCTCCTTCCAAATTGTATCCAAAATAAAATTCTGGCCATTCCCAACTAAAGAGATTTCAAATTTTAACAAAAACTGACTGAAAGAAAAATGTCTTGGCTATTTAAGCTTTGAGAAAGGGGAAGTCAAATCCATTTTTTAAATAAAATTAAAGAAAAGTTTAATATTGCAATGCAGACGTGCACCTTTAAGTGATAAGCATTAACCAGACCATGTTATTGCGCCATAACTTCACTTCCTTTATAAACTGCCCTATATTGACGTGTCACGCAACACCCACAAGCCAGTGAAGGTGTGGAAACTTAAAAAGGTATGAGACATGATCATTACAGTCATGCACCAAACCATTCAAAACAGCAGACAGTTTAGATGGATATCTTGCGGATTCTCTCCCCTTGGCTCAAACCCCATCTTTAATTTGACGCAAGTGTGAAATTTAGTGCTTTTGATGTGTTGAAAATTTACAACATGAATGTTTATCAAATGAAAATCTTCAAGGAGATAAAACTCTCCTAAAATGAGAAAACTAGGTTAAATATTATATAGCAATTACATAACAGCTGAATGAGGCCACACACTGTTTGAGGATGGCGATTTATTACTTTATTAGTGCCATTAGCTTCAGTAGACGACCATTTCACGGACATGTTGCTGGATTTTTTTTATTAAATGAATGATAGCTTAAGCTCTGCTGGCCGGCCTTGCATTCAAAAGGTAAAACCAACGGTAAACCTGATTAAAACTCCATGGCAACAACTGTTCATCTGCTTTGACCTTAGTGACCTGTTCTCTACCCAAGGCTGAGAGCTTCTGGGCAAAAATGAACAAATTGGATTAACACTCTGAAAAGGCTGATTATCATCTTAACTCTGGGATCAAAAGCCACATCAGCCCACATGAGGCCTTGGATTCCACATTTGCATTAAAGTTTGGCCTATTATCTTGACTGGCGACATATTAGAGTAGCACTGTAGGGTGACGCTGATAAACTAATTCGCCATCCAAAAATTCAAGATTATGTTAAGATACTGTGGCTAAATGATGCCTTTTCTAATCAGTGACCATCTACAAGCAAAGCATTCCTTTAATGCCTTGAGAACCTTGCATTTCTATGAGGATTTAAATGCGGTTTTGCAAAAAGTGGCTTGTCAGGAGAAGTTAATGATGGCAACCACAAATATGGCAACAAAAGAAGGCTGCAGGACATGGCTTGTTTTCTGCAAACACATTTACTAAATTCTTTCTTAATTTCTCCTGTAGTTTAGTCTACTTTTCTGGTAAGTGTTGAGATTCCCTCCCAAGCAACTACCTAACTGATGGTTGTTTGTATAACTGCACTCCCATTTTTCAACACGCATGAACCAATGCTCCAGCATTTCCCACCAGTTCGCCCCCAACAAATTTCCCCAATTGGCCCCCACGACTGGGTGAATGCCCGGTTGCAAACTTTTCTCCAACCCAGGGTCCCCCATCTCTCCCTATTCTTTTTCTGACCATCATTCTGCGCTGCACCCAACCATCTCTTCTTTTACCACCAAAAGACGTGTCCCTTGTTCACCTCCGCCACCCTCAGTGCCTCTCATCTATCCGTCTCCTGTACAGCCGTTCACATGTGTATCTCCTTTCATGGGCAATGAAATCACCATAACAACAGGCAGCCAAACTTCTCAACCCAGTTCCACCTTAAGCATGAGCAGAATAAAAAAAAAAAAAGGTCAGATTTGTGCAGTACATAAAGTGCTGCAATGGCATAAGTGATTCTCAATGGAGCTAGCCATGCAAGTTATCTCTCTATACATGGAATATGGAGGGCTGCCAACGTGACGCTTTTCTCTCCCCTTTATTTGTTTGTTTGTCTTTCGCTTGCCTTGCACTAACTCATGATGATGATGATAATTATAAAGGGATGATATGTGCGAAGAAAAGCATGTCCTGCTTAATAATAGTAATACTAACGCTTTGCAATATTTCTCAGAAGTGCGTTTGACAACAGCAAATGGATAGATGAACAAACACAAACTGGTTTTTTTTTCTCCTCGCCTTAGAAATAGGGTTGACCTGATTTGCCGTTGGTGAGGGGGGGTCGGAACAGAATAGCCGGTTTAGGCCTTTCCCATCTCAAAGTAAATCAAAATGCCAATCACCATTCACTGGTGCTTTGATCATCACGTGTTTCAGCCTCCTCAGCAGAATCAGTCCAGGTAGAAGAGTTTCTATTGCACCTTCATTTTTAGGGGTTTTCTCTGATGTGTTGACTGCGTTTGATAAAACTCTTGGGGGCTTCAGAGAGTCCTGCAATTCAAAGAAAGCAGTACGTGTGTGCGCATCTGCCTGAGGCCAAAACAAAGGGGGCCAGCTTAAACTCAACTAAAACTCATACAAATATTTTAGACCACCTGGTTTCTTAAATTGCCCCAAATAGTAGGGCTGGGTAAAACTGTGTTTCAGGATATTCACCGAGATGGCATTTTGACAATTTTGCGTATGTGTCCTTTCAATAACAAACAGATGCAAATGTGTGAAATGCTAGAATGGTTTAAAAATCGCTAGAATGCTTAAACTAATAGGATCTAAAACACTAACAATTACAAACCTTCACTTTCATGCAATGAACTGCAAATGCTGTCATGAAAACTAAGAGATTGCAATCAGCTGCTTCGCTATGTAGATGACGATACAATCGCTACCAAATGAGCTTGCACGATCTAGAATTTCAGTCCAGAACTTGGTATTTAATTCGAGAATCGCATGCGTTTCACATGCGTACCTGGTCTGTATGGATCAACTGACGTGACATCGCACATCCTATGATGTGACTATCGCATTGCAATATCAATGCTAAAACTAAGGCCCGGTTTACACGAGAATGCTCGCGGGTGTCTTTCGTTTACACAGTGTCGGGGTTTTTTGGGGCTTAAAGGATTAGTTCACTTTTGAAAAAACTTTTGCTGATAATTTACTCACCCATGTCATCCAAGATGTCCATTTCTTTCTTTCCTCAGTCGAAAAGAAATTTAGGTTTTTGATGAAAACATTCCAGGATTTTTCTCCATATAATGGACTTCAATGGGAACCGGATGGTTCAAGGTCCAAAAGACAGTTAATAACTGTTTCAGATGCAGCTTCAAATGTCTTTAAACAACACCAGACGATGAATAAGGGTCTTATCATGCGAAACGATCGGTTATTTCAAAACTTATTCCAAAAATGTAACTTTTCTAAGGACAAATGCTAGCCTTGCTCTATTCTATGAGGAGCGTTTGCAACATCACGCATTACGTAATTACGTTCAAAAGGTCACGGGCGACGTAACCGAAAGTACAGAGTCAGTGTTTACAAGTTGAACGCATAGGTTAAACGTGCAAACTAACTCAAACGCCGTTTACAAAAAAAGGAATTAAAAGGAAAAACAATGATGTCGGACGATTTTGATTCTGTACTTCCGGCTACGTCGCCCGTGACCTTTTGAACGTAATTACGTATTACGTGACGTTACAAACGCGCCTCAGAGAATATAGCAAGGCTAGCATTTGTCCTTAGAAAAGTTACATTTTTGGAATAAGTTTTGAAATAACCGATCGTTTCGCATGATAAGACCCTTATTCATCGTCTGATATCGTTTAAAGACATTTGAAGCTGCATCTGAAACAGTTATTAACAATATCTTTTGGACCTTGAACCATCCGGTTCCCATTGAAGTCCATTATATGGAGAAAAATCCTGGAATGTTTTCATCAAAAACCTAAATTTCTTCTCGACTGAGGAAAGAAAGACATGGACATCTTGGATGACATGGGGGTGAGTAAATTATCAGCAAAAGTTTTTTCAAAAGTGAACTAATCCTTTAAAAACAGCAAAAAGTGAAACCACCCACCAGAGTGGGAATCTTAAAAACGCTCCACCGCCGCATTCCTGTGTAAAGGGTAAAAGCGCAAAAGTCAGCTAGACAGTGAAGGTTGTACGCAGGTACGCGGACTTGGTGTTGTGTGACAGTGCTTCACATCGCCATCTAGCTGCCTGGAGTGCATACTACATTGAATTTCACAAACTTTTGCGTCACCATATGCACGCGGATTTCCCACCCATAACGCTCGTCTTCACGCAGAATAAAAAGTGATAATGCAACACAACTTTTGCATTTTCTCTTCAGATCGTTTCCGTGTAAACGTAGCCTAAATATCGCGCAGCCCTACTAATTTCGGACAATTATTGATTGGTAGAGACACTTATTTATTTAACTATATCATTCTAATAAAAATAATCAAGTAAATACCGTTTTCATCTTCTGAAATCCACATGAATGGAGAACCAGGAGCCATTGCTGACATGCAATCAATTCAATAAGATGATAAATGACCAAATGCAATAAAATAAAAAGACAGTTGACTCAAATGCTGCAAGACTCAAGGACACTAAACAGAGCTGGTCTAAAATCAAAGCAGCAGATAGTAGCCTAAACATTTTAAAAACACACCCCTTCTTATCGGCAAAGCTGACCTAAACGTGTTGGTACACAGAGCAAGCGCTCATGGATCGTGGCTGTGGTCCAGTAGTAGAGAACACAGAACAGATGAGTCGCAGCCACAGGCATGGCATTTAGGTCAAGGCCAGTATCAATTTCACCCACAACAATCAAAAAGCCCAGCTAGCCCGAGGGTACGCTCTGCTATCAAACTCCACTCCATAACCCACACTACAACCACTTTCACTGGCTTCAACGGCATGTAACCCGACACCAAGATTTTTAATTTATGTCCTCTGATTAGTGAGTATAAAACTAACAAACCTACTTAACCGCAACTACAATCTGACACGGAACACATATATCATTCACGCCAACAAGGCTACAAGTCCATGGACTTCAAGCTGAGAAAAGTTTGTGGAAAACACATATTTCCTTCAACAAGGGGCAATTTCTCTCCTTCCTCATGCCGCTGGTCTCACCAACCTCCCCCCTTTCCCAGTTCTGACCCTGTGCCCGTCACCCAGCCCCCACCCCCTGCCGCGGGAGTGTGGAATAGTTCCTGGAATAACAGACCATCCTGCCAGGAGAGGTGGGGGAATATTTGATCAAAGCCACAAGCGGGCTTCAGAACCCCCCCTCGTCCCGGGCCCACAGCCACTTAGAGAAACTCTGTCCTCGGCCGTGGCTCTCAGGGCAGCTTTTCAAACAAGGCCAAGAGCCTTTCAAACAAGCAAGAGTACTGGGAGTTCTCAGTGCCGAGCTGAGCTAGCGAACGCCATGTGCACAGGAGCCTTGGACGTTTGCTGGCTTCCCTCTCGCTTTGTATTTTGGCAGTTGATAGAGTGGGATACTTCTGATATACAGGGTTTAGAAGACAGAGTGATCAATAATAAACCATGTTTTCTAAGTACAAGAACAAGCTGAAACAGTTTAAATCGCCCAAAAAAAGTTGTTTACCAACTATCAGATCATGGTAGCAGAAAAGAAAACGTATTGAACGTTGAAGAAAAATCGAGTCCTTTTAGGCCAGAAACATTCTTTACACACAGACGCGAGAGGTTAGTCGACTTGTAGTCAAGTTGTTTTTTTTTTTTAAAACATTTGGTCAACAAACATCAGAAGAACGTTTTGGAAAAATCTAGAAAAAAAAAACTGTTGTTTCATATAATCCAGTCATTGTCAATGCTAGGAAATTCAGCGGATTCGTAAATGCTAACATATCATATTCATAGATCACATATATACACAACAAACAATTTTAAAACATGCATCTGCTCAGAATGATACAAATGCAAAAGCGAACTACGCTGCTACAGTCAGAATTTCCAAGTCAACAACACACTGAAACAATGAATAACTACAAAATTATATTTTTATTATATTAAATGTAATAGAAATCATATTAAAACTAATTTACATTCGAAAATTAATATTTAAAATTGAATATTCACTAAAGTGAATAAATAAGTCATGACGAAATTGACTAAATTGCTTATTGCCATTCAACGACGAGACTATCACTAAAAGAAAGAAAACTGTGTGATAAACGCTGTTTGCGAGGCAAACCACTTCATCGACAGAGGACTTGTTTTTGCACTACGAGAGAAAAGGGATGGAAAGCATTTCACGCCAGCAACCGTAGCTTAACGCTGTCCATCAATTGCGCAGCCGTGTCCTCTGGTGTAGACCGGGAGGTCATTTTCTCTTTAACCCTACGTGTATCCCTGCTGTAGCCGTTGGTCCCTCTCAGCTGTTACATATCTCTAACATTTCCTCATCTATAAAACTGGAAGGCTGTCTTGTAATCAAATGCCCACACATAGCGGGAAGAGCTTTGCATTGGGTACACAAGGCAACCCGGCCAGTTTCCTTTTGGCGCTGGCCGTCTGAACTCCCACCTACTATCCAAACAGAGGATGTACTCACAGACTCCAACACTATTCTGGTTTGTCTATCGGAAGAGTGTGAAATACTGGAATGGGACAGATGCCTACAGCTTCTCCTCTACTTGCCCTGGACTATTTATCTTTCGCCTTCTCCCGCTTCGCTTTCATCCCACAGCCATAAAGCTGTCGGACATTTACAATATCACACTCCGATAGCAACGCGTTTCTAATCTGCAGAAGAAGCAATGATCAAAACAAAACAAAAATTAAAATGGAAGGGATTCAAAAAGCAAAGCAAGAAAAAAAAAATGCAATTGCAAAAAACGTGGAAATATCTGAAGTTAGAGCATGCAGAAATCAAAACCCATTTAAATATATTTAAAAAGAGAGATAGAGGGAGAGAAGAGGAGGAGCTTGCCGCTCTGATTGCTTGTGTCTTCTCATTTCCCAAGCACTGGAAATAACTTCAAAGAGGATCACAGCCTTGAAGAGAGCGCAGATAGAGTTACAGTGTGGCAGCTGGAGAAGCCTTGCAGGTGGGGCCTGCTCTGACGGTGTAATATTATCTCATAAAGGGAGACTGGGCCCTTTTTCAAAGGAGGCGACTTCCTCTCCTTTGTCGTCTAGACAAAAACGATGGAACGACAGTTGCAAAAGTCACCTCTGGCCAACAAAGACTCCAACAACTCTTGCCCAGAAACCATGTACGTACCCAAGAAGTAAAGCAGATACTGCAAAGTAGATGACATCATGAAGCACCAACCACAAGCATCTCAGATTTGTTCAAGGTGAAGAGAACAGGTTGTGCATTGGTAGACAATTCGAGGACAATTTGCGTTTATCATCTTTACAACCAAGATATTTACACACAAGCATTTGGTAGCAAGTTTTTTAATTAAAATCAGGTACAAATTTTATTAGTTTAGGCATTTCTCAGGAATCAAACCCATGACCTTAGTGTTACCAGCATGTTTGAGTCACATGAACACCAGAAGAGTCTTGAGACCTCTTATGCCATCTCACCGAAAACCATTCACACACCGTCCCCCTGACGACGACATAAGCAAACAAATGGTCCAGTTCAGACTGGAGCGAACACTTAATATCGTGCAAATACTAAAATATGCATCAAGCCACCAAGGAGGACAGCTTTAGCAGAGGGGAAGTGACTGGTGAGTCTATTATAAGACTGTGAGTAGAGATTGAAACCATCAATGGTGTAAGAAAGATCTCTTTTATGGAGATGACTATTACTCAAAACAAAATTAAAACTTTAAAGTTGAATAAGAACATGATGATCATGAGAAAAGACAAAGGCTGCATCTAAAAAAAAAATATAGAAGTACTTTCTTCTGGCAAGATTCTGAAGAGTGCATACGATAGACACTTTACTATCCCATGAGGCCACGAAAAACGATTTGTGAATGGCAGTGAAGCAACGATACTGACAGTGGTAGGTCACATGATATACTGTATGACAACATGGCGAATATAGCACATTCGGATTAAGTACTACTACACGCATAGTTCATTCTATATAGAACACACTTTTTTATCAGTTGCAAATAAGTCTTTATTTAAAAGAAGTACTTACTGTAAGAGAGTATGCCATTTTGGATGCAGCAAACATAAGTTGGACTTATACAATAATACAATCACGTGGATATCGGCTTAGTAAAGCTTTGCTGTTGGTAGTTCATGATGTCTAAAATTCTATACAAGTTCAATCGACGCTAGCAAAGTCAAGGTCAAGTCTCTTATGCATTTAGGGTTAGGGTTAGGGATCAAAATACAGTAAAAATAGCCGCTATCAGTTTTAAATGCAAGCTCGGTTTTTCCTTTCGATTTACAAGTCGCGATTACGCGTACTCTGTTTCGGGACTCGGGAGCGCCTCTACTGGCCACACATTTTACAAGATAAGATATTTATCAATGATGCTCAGGATCTGTTGCACACCGAATCCTCCTTCCAGTGAAATCATGATGTACTGTAATGTAAACGACTACTGCAGAAAAACCTAATCATGTCCCTTTATGGGATCCGTAGAATGCTTTATTAATTTTACGTATTTTTCAAAAAATCGGAATTAGGCTTTATAATGTGTCTCCCTAATCTCTACAGTCACTTTTGACCAATTTAATACATCCTCACTGACCCTTAACATTTGAACAGGTGGATAAATGAGTCTCCCAAATGCATAAATGTAAATCAATATTAAATTATAATAAAATAAACAATTGAGAATGGCTCAGAATGAGTCTTTTTCTCAAACAACTTTATCAGAGCACAGCAACTTTAAACTATTCAATCTGAAGCGTCATGCCAGGGAAAGTAAGAAAACCTCATGACAACAACATTCACACTTCAGCCTGTCATACTCCAACCTCAACGTGCAAAAAAAAAAAAAAAAAAAAAAATCCAGCATACGTCGAGGGTTAACGTGACATGATTTATGGGAAAGGAAGGCAAAAGTGCACGCCAAAATACTACCACAACTGCTCTTGAAGTTCAGGAGGCGGGTAAATCTGTACCCGGGAGGATTGTAGTCATCAACACCTAGCCTCACCGATGCCTTTGAAGTCCCTCCCTTGCTTTGAAGGTCCCGGCAAAGAGGAATGCCTGCACAGGGCTGTTGGAAAGCCCCCAGAGTTGTGGAATGCGGAGCAAGCCGCTGCCCGGCCTGCTGGAATGCGATTAGAGCGCTGGAACAGACGAGGGCTCTCGCGCCAAGGAATGGCTGCTGCCACCACCAATGGCACGGCGCTGGCCCACTCATTGCAAAAAATATTTCATAGAGAAAAAAAAATGGGTGAGAGAGTGGCAGAGGTGGGTGGACGGCTGAGCAAAAAGAAACAAGGAGGTCACCAAAGAAAGAGGCAAACATGTTAAGAACTTTAATACCGTAATGAAAAGTTTTAAATGCAGAAAGCGGCTGATCAAAGATAATTTGTGCCTTTGAAAACACAGAAAAAGAGTTGACTGAAATTCTGAATTCTAAAATATTTAACTGTAAAAATAAAATAAAATCATTTTGAAAGCTTCAAGTGAATTTGAAATTCTGAATTCTAAAATATTCTAAAATATTATAGCCTGAATAGAATTTATGCTTTGGCCACTAAATGGTCAATATTAAAAATTCTATATTATTTTGTCAAAAATTAGTTAAACAATAAAAACTAGGGCTGTCAAACGATTAATCGCATCCAAAATAAAAGTTTGTGTTTACATAATATATGTGGATGCACTGTGTATAATTATTTTGTATATATATATATATATATATATATATATATATATATAAATAAATAAATAAATAAATAAATAAATAAATACGCACACATGCATGTATATAAGAAAAAAATATTATTTATATATAAAATATTTATATTTATATATAATATAAAATATATAAAAATCTATATAAAGTATATACATGAAAATATTTCTTAAATATATACAAGCATGTGTGTATTTATATATATAAAATAATTATACACAGTGTACCTACATATATTATGTAAACACACACTTTTATTTTGGATGCGATTAATCGTGAATAATCGTTTGACAGCCCTAATAAAAACATCAATCATTTTAAATGCTTCAAGTAAATTTAGGCATCACAACATTATAATGTACAGTATAAACTCTACGCGAGTTGATATTGCACCAATATATTGTGCATCTCTAGTAACAGTCGCAGTAACTACAAGCACTGTTTCTTCAAAGTCCATTTGGTACAAACATCTGCTAAGAACATAAATAATAAATGAGAAAACTGCCACTATAAAAGCAAGTAATACACCTCCATATTTCCACTGGCAAAGTAACATCAGGCCAGACTCGAGCTGATCCTTCCCAGAATGAGTAGACTCACTAATCATATTTCCATAGCTCTTGGGTTTTAAGTGCATTATGAAACAAGTTTCTAGTGTCTTGTTGTCGTACAAACATTCCAGCAGAACGAGTACTTGTGCTTATCAAGTGCGTGTTTTTTGTGGAAAAAAAACTATGCCTTTAAAAACTGATGCGTACATATAGTTTGAACAATTCTATTTATACACATACCCTCTCTTTCACACACATACCACATTGACCTTAACGTCTTACCACTTAAACGAGTGCTGAGACATTGGGTCGGCTCTTGAAAGAGGAAAAGTAAAGCTGGAGATGACTGGGCTGATCCGGAGAGCTCTCTCTTTAAAGGTCACCACCAAATAGCCCATCTCCAACTGTCTCTTCCACAACCCATCACAGTAATGACTTATGAGATCAACGGCATGGATTTTCAGGGAATTTTGTTGCATGGCCAAGATCTATTAAGGCTTGAACTTGGTTTCTTATGGGATAATTCAACCAAACCATTTACTCACCCTCAAGTTGTTCCAAACTAATATTTTTTTTTTTCTGCAGGACACAATGAAGATATAGAGTGCCACAGTCAGGTTCAAAAGTAAAAAAAAAAAAAAACATTTTTTTTCCATAGGTAATTTTTTTTAACAACTTATAAACATTTAAAAGACAACCTTATAGTTCATAGGTTGCCTTTAAAGGTTTATGAAGGTTATTTCAACTTATTTTTAATATTATTGTTTAACAAACTAAATCTGTGGTGAAAAACTGCATTACCCATGATGCTATACAGACAACTCCACCAATCACAGCGAGCAAACCAGAAATCACAGTACTCTCCCATGAAGCACCGCAAATGACAAAGTCTCCATCCACTCTCGAAATACTTAAATATAAATGCATATTTTGTATTAAACTTAAATTATATTGTTTCTATAAATATAGTCAACAAATTGAAATCGCAATGCTTCATTCCTTCTCTCACTAAAGCAGTTACACGTTTTTTTTGTCCGATTTTCAAATATTTTTACTGTATGTTGTTATTCACCTCAGAACTAGTTGGCTTGATTCATGGCTTATAATGCTTTAATGAAAAGGGTTTTTAAAAAAACACCTATGGGAAAAATGAATGGAAAAAAATACTTCCCAAAAAAAAAAAAAAAACGCAATTATTCTGAAGAACACTTTGACTTTCATTGCATGGAGAAAAAGAAAAAAAACAGCACATTTTCCACAATATCATCTTTTGTGTTCCACATACAGGTTTGAAACGATTTGTAAATGATGTCGGTTTTCCCTTTTAGGTGAGCTACCCCTTTAAACAATGAACAAACCTATAAAAAGATGGCAGTGCAATACATTCCCTACGCAATTACGACAGCACCGATGCAAATTCACTGGAAAACAGATGAGCTCTTGCGCGACCTGTTTTCAAAGAAAGCAAAAACATGGTTCCCAAGAGACAAACCAGTCAAAATACCCACCCATTCCCTGACAACCTCACACATACATAACTCGACCGCAAGCATCACCCTCCACCCCTCTACACACACATAACATTTGGCTCGGCTGCAATGCAACTGGCTGAGGTAATTCAGCCCACCGTAAACCAGAGAATCGCAACAAGCAACCCCAGTGTCAACACCACCTGTCAATCAAAAAAACAACTCCAACATGGGCCAGTCACTGAAAAGGGGGTGGAGACTGCCTCATCCAATCACTGGAAGATCCTTCAAAGCTTACTCTAGCCTCTGGACTCACTCTCAAGTTACAGAGATAAATGCTGGTTGACTGATAGGACTCAAGAATGTGCGGCTATGGAAAATTGCACACTGTACAACCAGAATGTGTATTCTCCACCTCCACAGACTGCTGTTCTCGCCAACTCATCCCCCCCTTCACTATGCCACTATAGGTTAGATCAGGTTTCTGTTGCCTTCGATTTGTTTTCTTAAGGAGGTTGCCTTATAGAAGAAAACACTTAATTTCCAGGTCAAAGCCTATGGTCTGATTATACACGTGGGAGATGGCTGGATGGAGAGATTCAAGGCCACATGTGGATTAAATTGAAGTTCACGCCCAATTTCATTATGCTTGCATTTAAAGTATGCGAGGACATAAGGTAATAATCAGTTAATGAGGCATAACATGCAGTCTGTTTTACAGTTTCTTGAATTTCCATAAGACTCCAGAGCACTAATTACTGATACCAGTGACTTCTTGCGTCTAAACCAGATGCGAGCAGCGCGACACGATGAGAAAAAAGCAAATGGATCCCATTGTAATCAATATGCAACACGACAAACGGCAGTCAGTAAGTTTTTCTGACATACTCCATACGCTTGTACTACTTCTGATACTTTGTCGCACCAATGTGAACAGATTCTAGCTGTTATGCCGTGGTGCGGTCGTGGCCGATGTAGACAGCCCAAAGATGCTCAAACGTTTAAGATGCTCAAAATACACTACCGATTTATATTATACGGCTAAAAAGTTTGGGAGTTTTAAGGTTTTTTTCTCACCAAGGCTGTCTACAAATTCTACAATATCTACAAATTAACATTTACCTAAATGAACAAATTGTATTATTGTTATTTAAATGTTATCTATTGTATTAACTGAGAATTGAATCGATTTTAGTTTGTAGCATTTTATCGTAAAAATTGTTTGGAATTTGAATATCGGCTACACAATTACTTGGCTTAGCAGTATTATCTAGAATTGTACTCGACAATCGACTCGGCTCAGATCGCTTTTCGCTCCGTTTTCCATTGCAGACAGTAACACCACAAATAGTACCCGGTTGTCATAGCGACGCCTTTCGTTCCTCGTTGCTGTCGCTGGATACCTCCTCATTTCACCACGCCATATTCTTAGGAGTTGCGGTTGCCATAACAATAATAGTAAGTTTAGTAACCATCTCTGGCCAAACTATTTAAAAAAGGCGGGGTTATTCTGCATACTGGCGCAGTGAATGGTGACGATTCACTCTGACCAATCAGCAGTCGGCATTGTTTTCACATGACATTTTAGTATCGCCTTAGCTCGCTCAGAACCTCGCCGGAGGTGATACTAAAAAAAGTACCCGAAAGCAGGTACAGGTACAACTTTTACACAGTGGAAAACCAAACAAATGCGAGCCGAGCCGAACCGAGCCGGTACTGTGTAGTGGAAAAGCGCCATTAGTTGTCTTTGACAGAAGAAGCCCTGTTAGTTCTGTTGAAATTTTTCCTCTTTCTCCATGTAGCTCCTTTCCTAAAAACTTGAAGGGAGCATGGCTTGATGATATTCCAGAGGAAACAAGTGTAAAAAAAAAAAAAAAGAAAAAAGAAAAAAGGCCAAGCCATTTCCTGGCGTTATGAGAGCAGGACATGGAAAGCCAGGTAGACTTTAGGGACAGCCAACCAAGGCCTCTGGTATATTCCTTAAGGGAAAATCTTGGACGCCATACACAGCAGAACCGGAAGCTATTTGGACGCACATCAAAACAAGAATTGTTGTATCATTGCCATGGGTGGAAAGGAACAAAGCGGCTAGGAAAGAGATACCCTCTCATTCTACAGGAGGGAAAATATGCAGATTTTAATAATCACTGCATCATTCGTTCATCAATACAGTCATTTTAAGGTTTCCATAAGATCTTTCCCACTGGGAGGAAGTCTAAAATGCCCTCAATCTATTCAATTACTCATTTAAGGGAGTATATAGAGATCAGGTTGGACAAGTCTCCCTATGCAGGCTAATACAGTTCCACCAATATTTCTTCATGAGAAGAGGGAAAAAAAACATCTAAGAGATTAACTCCGACTCAGTGGGGCTGAACTCAACAGTCTGTGTTGAGTTCACTGGTTTGCTCACACCCATCCTACCCATGCACGTCTTTGATACTTGACTATAAGGAATCTGGAGGCGTTGCGTTCACTACAAAAGAAACCTGCACTGCTAGGAGAACAAAAAAGGAGTGAGAACCATGTGCGAGTGCCAAGGCTGGGATTTCTCTTCATTCTCCTCCCCACATCCTTTTCACTCGTCTTCCCTCCCCCATACCAAACACCACCAAACCACTGAATCAGAAACTTCACTCCCCCCAAATGTTTCCACTTCACCAGCTATCTTATGGGCTCTCTAGCTCTCTCAGAGTGGCATTAGCATCTGATCCGAGAAGGCAAAGGAGAAGAACCACCAATGAAATATTCAACACATCCATATTTGGATGTTGCTGATGGAGGGATCTAGTGTGGTTAAGGGAGACGTGTTGGGGGTGGTGAGGAGGTTTGACTCCCCTCGGAGAGTTTTTTAAACCCATTACATCAGTTTTTTTTCTGCTTCACGGATTCAGAAGCCTGTGCTTTTGTGAAACCAGAAAATGACCTAAATTGACATTCATTTGGTTGCTGGTGGTTTAACATTTTTGCCAAATAAATGGATAAAAGTTCTCTCCCTTGTCCATGCAAACTTGCCCAACTTGAAATTAAGCCACAGACATATCAAAATATAAAAGGGAAAAATGGAAATCAAAATTCCATTTTGTTCATTCACAAAAGAACAACATATAATGTTGCCAAAGACAAACATGAATGCAGAAATACATAATAAATAAAACAAAAAACTGAAATCAATTGTTTTTAAATTGTTAAAGTGATTTTTTTTACAGTGTTAAAATGAATATTCATTATGGGATTTGCTAATGACTATAACTTATTAGTATTTTAAAGATTGGCAAGTGGGTGCTAGATAATGCCAATATCCAATATTGCCAATACAAAACTGTCTAAAATTTCGGGGTATGTAAGATTTTTTTGAACTTATTTAAGTTTTTTAGTATAAAGAGGCTGCATTTATATGAACAGTAATATTATGAAATGTTATAATTTAAATAACTATTGTAATATATTTTAAAATGTAATTTATTACTGTGATGTCAAAGCTAAATTTTCAGCATCATTACTCCAGTCTTCAGTGTCACATGATGCTTCAGAAATCTGCTGCTTATGAAACATTTCTTACCATTATAAATATTGAAAACATTTGTCCTGGTTCTGTGGAAACTGTGACTTATTTTTTCATGATTCTTTGATGAAATTTCACATTTATTTAAAACAGAAATCTTTTCCAAAACGATAAATACCACTGTTACTTTTGTATTCATATATTTCCCCCAAAAAACAAACTCATTTTGATTGGTAACGCATATCTAATACCGGCCAATCTAAGCACATCCCTAGTTAATATCAGACTTATGTGGTCAGAAACAGTTAAACACGCTTTACATGTTTAAGTTCAATCCAAATTCCAACTACCTTCCCCAAAAATCACGGCACAAAATGTGGAAAAGGTCTGCAGAAAATGCCTGCACATGACGGGACCTCTTAATTCAAATAAAACCCATGAGGCAAATGAGACATAAATCAGAACCATTCAAACAAACAAACAAACATCTTTTCCACGGTGTGCCATGCCAATGAATCCCAATCCCTCCATTATGTGCTACAGCTGCTCAGGCAGTCAGACCCCATCTCTCTCTTAGGCAGCATTATGGAAACATTGTTGAGGAATGGGATGAATGGTATGGCTTTGATCTCTGGCCGTTGACCTGGCAGGCCCTGGTCCCTCCTCCACGTATGCGGCGGCCCACATCAAAACCCTTCGCTCGGGGAGATCAGCTGCACAGCCAGACCTAATCCCTGCACGAATTTAATCAGCCATCTCAACGACTCACATTACGCTTTTTAATTAGGAAAGAGTCATTGCTTCGGAATCACACCCAGCCGGAGTACTTGCACTGTGCGGACCTCTAAGCCCCTGTGAGCTTATGTCAAATATAAGATTTCACCTTAGGGCGAATAGAGAGCTTTTTTCTTTTGACTCACTTTTTAATAGACTGCAACTCCCTTCCGCAATAGAATAGGTTAGGCAAAGACCGAATGGCCATTCCAGTCTACATTCTCACCAAATCTTGATTCAGAAATACAATAGAACAAAGATCCAAATGAAATAAACACTGGTTAATGTTTTTCAGTTAAGTCTAAGACTAAGAGTAAATGACTGTAGAAGATGTAAAATAACTGCATACTGTATAAATTAAATATAATTGATCTTTGTTAACACTACAAACGTGATTTCCTCTTAGTATTTGTTGTTTAAGTAAGACTAATGACAGACAGCAGCAGGAATATTGGGCTGCTGTCACTTTAAGACTGAAAGAACACATCCATTCGATTTCTCATTTGTTTACGTGGCCATAAGTGGCTGTGTCTACAAGGATACTCACTAAGATGGGCATTTTGACTTAATTTTGCATGCATGTGTGCGTTCAAGCTCAAATAGACCCGGAAGAGAACGGAATTCAGTGTTTACGTGCTGTCTGCTCTATGCGCATGCACAGAAAACGGCTCGCAAGGTCCAAATTGACTTCTCTTTCGCATCTTCTCGTGCTCGAATGGTTTGAAATCTCTTGAATGTTTAAACTGACATGTCCTAAAATGATAAACTAGTTAAAGTTTCCAACTAATTCAAAAATCATGTTTATTTCGATTTTTGGTGCCTGGTCCTTACGGATACAATAGGTATACTTGATATCGCACATCCTGCGATGTGACTATTACGGATGCGTAAACTGATATCAATGCAAAAACGATCTTTCAGCCCGCAACGGAGCGCAACATGTGCCAAACATCCGCCCAAACTTGTAATGAGAAGCTCTTATAAATCAGCTGCTGTCAACAAGAGAAATTTGAGCGTGATTTTCTGCCAAAATAAAAGCTCAATGGTTTACCCTTTGAAGAAATTAAGACATTAATATTTATATTCCTATAAATATTTGTATTGCAATTTAACATTTTTACTGTAATAACAACAACAACAGTATTTTTTTCTTCTTCTGTAATACAAATTTTTAACAGTGAAATATTACAAAAGTACTTCCTATTTTTAAGTTTAGAAATTATCATTATTATTACCAATACAACTACTAATACAACATTTACTACTAAATATAAATGCTAAAATAAAAAAATAGTAAATAATGTTTCCCTATAAAATAAACAAATTATATTATGATAAATATCAAGTACGTCAAAATAACTATACGACATTAGCTACCAATAATAAAAAATAATAATAGAAACAAAAACAACCACAATAATAGTAATAATTAAACTGATATATTAGTCATGCTGATACATAAATAAAAAAAAAATGTACAAATCGTGCATCCCTAAAAACAAGCACAGCAAAAGGAAAAAGGACGTTTTTTGGAAGTTTTGGAATTTTGGAAGTTTTTGGTTGCATCTTGAACTAATAATGATCTTTTGTATCTCTTTTAGAGTCGCCTTCCACCCTTTCAACAAAGCTGCAGCGGCAGCTATTTGCAGCAACAAGCAAAATCTGTTCCAACACAAGCCTCTATTCACAGGGCCAGCATCCATCAAAGGACTGGAGGGGGGGCAACAACAGAGGATCCCATCCTTTCCAACCAGACCAGAAGTACTGCACCAAAAAAAAAAAAAAAAAAAAAAAAAAAAAAAATCAAAGGCCTCTACAACACCCAAGGCCAGTCATTTCAGTGGACGCCGGATGGAGTGGCCAGTGCCAAAGTGACCATATCAAAAGCCCCCGGGGCCCTGAGTCACCCCCTACAGTGATCAAACGGGGACCATCCCCACTGAGAAAGGAGGGGGGTGTGAGACCAATGACGAGTCAAAGAAAGACACAAACTGATAGAGAGACCAGCAGTGAGGGAGAGCGGGACAGAGAAAACAAATGAGGCCCAGGGACGAGAAACCGACCCAAGGCAAACAGCGAGGGGTAGAACACAAAGACAGCGGTTGCCTGGGAGAGAGGGGCTCGCAGCAGAAACTATGTCCAGATCAAGACACTCGCCGCTGGGCAGGACTGAGTGAGGTGAGCCCTTACTGAACCCCCAGAGGTCACAGACAACAAAAGAGCAGAACACTGGAAAAACAGCTGGCCAGAGCAGATCAAAAATGAATAAGGAGGATTCATGAAAGGAAGGCATAATGAAAAGAAAGATCAAAAAGGGCGAGGGACGGAAGGAGCCGAAGGGAGAGGAAAGAACGGACAGAAGCACATGGTAAAGAAATGGTGAAAAAAGGAAGAAATTGAAACCACTTTTCTCACTTATTTCTCTCCTAACATAAGCTGATCACTAAGATTATTGTCAGTTTTGAGATTTTTGGCTTTAGCATCAGCCAATAGCATGCCAAAAACTTTTCAAATATATTTTTGTCGAATTGTGAGTAAATATATTGTGCAAAATAAGCATCAAGCACATAAGCTAATTATTTGAGAAAAAAGAAAGATGGATACAAGATCACTTATGAGCTCTGAAATGTAAAAAACACTATGTAAATGTTTAATCAGTCAATCAAGGATACGCCATGAAAAGCACTGTATCCTTTTTTTGGAGGGAAAATAAATCAAATTGTATCTGAAAAAAAAAATTATATATATATATATATATATTTAAAAACAGTTTATATTTTTTTCATTTTTTATAGTGCCTGAAAAATAATTTTTCAAATAAACTTTTACATTTTAGTGCCAAAATTGTGATTATTGATTTATAATATTTAGCCAAATTTTGCAACTCTACAAATAAGTAGCATAATTAAAATTATAATAATAATTATTATTATTATTAAATATACTAAATAATAAATATTACTATTTTAATAATATTCATACCACTATTACTTTTACCATTCTAATACATAAAAAATGAGTATTTACAACTACTACTTCTGATAATAATAATTTACTTTACCGTACAACTGTACAATAAAGGCAGCCCTTAAAACAAGATGGCAGCAGTTTGACCAAAACTGTGTTCTGCAGATGAACATGAATCCACGTAGAGGAGCACATGTGCATCCACTCATATGGGTGAGGTGAGTAAACAAAGCTTACGGGAAGCGCACACCACAATAACAAATACACTTACACTTGAACACACACACACCGCAAAACATACTTCAAGCAATGAGCACAGCTTAGTTACAAACACTACGAACATACACACACAACTTTATGCAGATGTAAAGCAGATTTTTTTCACTGCTTAGGAGAAATTGTGGACCAAATTCTAAGAGGGACTTCAGATATTTCAATTTGTGCAACTGCGCAGTATATGACTAAACGGCTAGATGTGACGTAATCTAACCACAACTATCCAAACTATCCATAACACGAACTACTCCATGGAATAAACAGTTATAAATATTTTTAATTGTATTATGCATTATTTTTGGGGATCAAATTAAACAAATGATTGATCATGTTTACCATGTGTCAAGGTGTTCCCTCAAAAAAATGTTTACGGGTCACTACTATTTTTTTTTTTTAGATGAAAATTGCATTATGTTAGTCTGACTTCACAAAAACAGACTTAAACCCTAAAGCAGGGGTGTCCAAACACAGTCCTGGAGGGCCACTGTCCTGCAGAGTTTGGCTCCAACTTGCCTCAACACTTCTGCCTGGACAGGGCTCCAGACTAACTTTTTTTACTAGGAGCGCTGTTGCCCCTGACTGAAAATTTTAGGAGCGCAAGCAGAAAATTTAGGGGCACACCTTAAATCAGCTCGCAATGCAATTATTCCAATTTCCCCCAACATAACTGTAATTCTGACAAATTCTTTAATAATAAATAGACTTAACATTATGATATGCTGTTTTATTTTAAACTGTTTTTAAGGCAGCACCACCTCAAATCAGAACTCGAGTTATACAAAAAAAAAACTGGTAGCACTGGGGCTGACAATAAATCACTTAGATTAATTTAGTTATTATCACTTATAATGTCTTAATATTAATCAAAAACAAAAGGAGAGAAAACATGTATGTATATAAGGACTTGGAGTGAAAATAGCCAATAAACATCTTACTGTTTACAATGTTTTTTTTTGTTTTTTTTTAAATAATAATAATAATAATTTTAATGTTTAAATAAGAGTTTTCCAACATCTTAAAATTTTTCGTTTTAGGACAATCTTTGAAGAATGAACAAAAAATGTGTTGATCATCACAAAAAAATACAAAAAAATAAAACATTTATATATGATATTATCGTTTTAAAGAGCAGGACAAAGATGTGTAGGCTACGTTGTAGGCCTAAGCGTTTGACATCATATTTATGGTTAGAATTAACTTACTACATTAGCCTAAATTCATTGTGAATGTTGCTGATTTGTGGACTGAAAGCCTTCTGTAAGTGTTTCTCCTGGTTTCCACGTCAGCGCTGTTTGATCTGATATCTGTGGTTTATAACAGAACTCTGCACCGAATCGGAATGTTTCTCACTGGATCTCGTAGCGATGATGTTATTAATTCTGAGGTGAATTCAATGGATTTATTCACTGGATCTGCTAGTAACAGTGTCGCGTGATCGAGATCGGCCGTGATCGAGATTCGGGGCTTTATTACTGTCAGTGGTTCGGGGGGGGGGGCTCCACTATGCGCTGCTCTGTCTATTATGTCCAACTTAATCAAAACGCTAACGGTCCGTCCGTGAGTTGCGTATTTTAGTTCCACTTTCATTTTGTTTGTATTCGCTGCTAGGTAACGTGTCGATAGATCGCTTATTGCTCAGACGCACATTGCAGGTTGTGATATTTGTGTCCGTCACAGACGTTTATTCGCGCTATTCTTGTCACGGATTCATTGACTCGTCCCTTCCACGCTTACCATGCGTTTAACGTGTGGCAAATTTACCGGTCGCACATGTGCGACTGGATGTAAAATTCAGTCGCACACTCTCAAATTTTGGTCGCAAAATGCGACTATTTGGTCGCAGTCTGGAGCCCTGCTGGAAGATTCCAGTATGCCTAGACCTTGATTAGCTGGTTCAGGTAAGTTTAACTGGGGTTGGAGCTAAACAACCCTGGACACCCCTGGACTAAACTCCATTTTAAAAGAAAAAAATGATTGCTTTAGTCGGAAATTGAACCTTTAAAGTGCATGTAAACACACTACTTATGAGAAAAGGGGGGCTTAAATCCCAAAGTTTGACGTGGACATGTTGAAAAGACACCAAGAAGTCTCCAAATGGACCATAAACAAGAAAGGTCAACATAAACCAAAGCAGATACAATTCACAATTCTGAACCAGCACAGTTCCTTCACGAAACAGGCCTGTTATTCTTAAGGTCTTCTGGGGTTAGCAGTGGGCTGGACACGGTCGGTCCACTGAATTCCACCAAACATTTGAATAGCAGCAAAAAGAGCAGGCTACACAAACAGTGCTTTGTTCGGATTCAGAATGCTACAGAACCCTCTGCCAAAGGTAAGCCAAGTATGTCTGCTTGGCAAACACAGAGAGCACCGAGAGGTCTGGGGAAGAGAAGCGCTTCAAATGCTCAAGAGTTAAACATCAATCTTCTCAACAATGTCCGCATACATGCACACACTAAACGCAGGAAGGATCAGAGGGGGCCGTTTTCTAAAGGTGGGCTAATGGTCAACTACCTCTGAAGGTGATATGGCCAGAAAATGGGTTTTTCAACTTTAAAGCCAATTTACTCATTGTAATGAGAAACTCATTCTCTGGACTTGCAGGTTGAGAGCAATTATGTCCCATTTGTGGACAAATCGTTCTTTTGAAATGGTTCTTGATAATGGTTTGCTTGTAGAGCATTTGCAAGTCTCTTGGCTGTATGGGAGAAATTGATTATGTCACCAACCTTACAGTTTTCCTCTCAAACAACATTGCCCTTACAAATAATTCCAATCAGACCTCACTATGTTGAACAATGACCAATAATATTTTTTGGAAAAAATCATTAAATCAAAATTCTGCAGTAATTTTGTATGTTTAATTACAAGCAACTGTTGCTTTTTTTTAAATCAGACCAACAACAACAAAAAATGATTCTGCACGATTCGGCTCTGAATCAAACAAGTCAGTCAAATAGATTCATGACAACACTTGCATGCAAATTTCATGAATCTTTTCTGACTGACTGGTTCATAAGAGTCAGGTGTTCATAATTCAGACATCACTTGTTCATTGTACATTGTTGCATGCAAGAAATTCACTAAAGAAAATTACTAACGTCTCCTCAAAATAATACCTAAAAAAAACATACAGCAATTACAAATGTATTTCTCTTAACAGTGTTAAAATCTCCTATGCTAACAGACTTGATCTATAGCTTTACCACATACAACATCTTACAAAGTCATCCAGAAGATATCATGAACCACTAAATGTCACATGTCCTATGCCATGTTCACGTTGGCCAATGTTTCGTCCATATTTTATTCATGAAAGCATGTGTAGCCAATAATAAACCCTGAGGGACAACACAAGCTGAAATCATCCATCTGTCTGTCGCTTTCGCATATACCTTTTGACATCTCACCATCAACCCCACCTCAGCCTTGATGATAATCATATCTGACAGATGTTTGTATTTAACCCCCAGCACTTGCCTAGGTGAGCAGCAATGCAGCATGGGAAGCTCAAAGGAAGACAGAACCATTTTCTTGTTGATGTCAGTGATGTTCTAAACACACCAATGATGTGGTTTGACAATGAAATTCCAAGCTGGCGAAATTTTGCACAAGCAAGAAAAAAAATGCAGCTCACTAGCAAGACTAACTAACTAGTCTTGGTAGATAAGCTAGATGCAAGCACAGCAAATACATTATAGCGTGCCAAACTAGGTCTCTAAAATCTCAACAATAACTATGTTTCCATCTAAAACTGTGAATTTATGTGAAAAACCAAACATCGCAAAAACATGGAAATATTACATTTAAAATCTTTTGCATTCACTCACAAAACATTATATATATACAGTATATATATATATATATATATATATATATATATATATATATACTGTATATATATAATGTTTTGTGAGTGAATGCAATATATATATATATATAAAATATTACTTTTCCTCCCATCTAATATTTTTCCACATCACCAAAAATCACCTCATACAAACTTAAAACTAATAATACAAATGGATATGGGAGTTGTAGTCATTTATTGAATGTTATAAATTACTTTGGGTTTTGGAACGTGCAGACGAAACGCTCAAAATCCATGTTTGCTAGTGTGTTTCGAGCTCAGATTGTCAAATTGTGGGAGTTTGCAAAGCAAATTAAAAAAAAAAAAAAAAAACTAAACTAACAAATCCCTAATTTCACATCAAAACTGGTGTAACTATTGCTGTTTCTGTACATCAAAAAATGTGCAATCCCATAACAAATCCCAAACAAGATATTGCATACTTTATGCAATCTCAGTAAAAGGTAACTTACAATACTCTTTACACTTCTGACCTTTTGAAGATGCCCATAAAATACAAAGATATTTTATACATGTAATCACATGACCTACAGTGTTTGTTATTAGTGTAGTTTACCTGATGCTTCACACAGCCATACTTGAAGTGTGAAAATAATAACACAGACAGCTACACAAAGAACAGACTACCTATTGTGGTCACTACCATCATCCTGGATCCCTTACATTCACCCAATGAGCTCATTTTCCTCCCTGGCCTCACGTCTCTATCAGCATCTGTACAGAAGACTCTGTTCATACTCACACAAAGAAAGAAGTGAGAGGCAACCATCCGCGGCATCTCAGGCATCCTGATATTCTCTACCGATATCGGCTTAGTGGTTTATGCGCTTTACCCTACTCTCCGCACATTTCTCCTGGGATAGGTGGTGCCAGCTAAGTTTTATTTTTTGGAATATGTGACTGATTCTAGTGGATGAAATGTATGGAAGCTTATTTCCACCAAAATAAAAAGGGATGTTGTTTTTTCTTGCAAGTTTGTAAATAAACTTGTAATTACAAGTTTACATCTTACAATTTTGTCTTTTTTTCCCCAGAACTCAGAGTTTACATCTTGCAATTTTGACTTTCTTCAGAATTCTGGGTTTACATCTCACAATTTTGTCTTTTTCCCTCAGAATTCAGAGTTTACATCTTGCAATTTTGACTTTCTTCAGAATTCGGGGTTTACATATTACAATTTTGTCTTTTTCCCTCAGAATTCAGAGTTTACATCTTGCAATTTTGACTTTCTTCAGATTTCAGGGTTTACATCTTACAATTTTGTCTTTTTTCCTCAGAATTCAGAGTTTACATCTTGCAATTTTGACTTTCTTCAGAATTCGGGGTTTACATCTTACAATTTTGTCTTTTTTTCCCTCAGAATTCAGAGTTTACATCTTGCAATTTTGACTTTCTTCAGACTTCTGGGTTTACATCTTACAATTTTGTCTTTTTTCCCTCAGAATTCAGAGTTTACATCTTGCAATTTTGACTTTCTTCAGAATTCTGGGTTTACATCTTACAATTTTGTCTTTTTTCTTCAGAATTCTGGGTTTACATCTTGCAATTTTGACTTTCTTCAGAATTCAGAGTTTACATCTTGCAATTTTAAATTTCTTCAGAATTCAGAGTTTACATCTTACAATTTTGACTTTCTTCAGGATTCAGAGTTTACATCTTGCAATTTTGACTTTCTTCAGAATTTAGAGTTTATATCTTGCAATTTTGACTTTCTTCAGAATTCTGGGTTTACATCTTACAATTTTGTCTTTTTTCTTACAATTCTTGCCATTTTGACTTTTTTTCTCTCGAAAATCTGGGATTACATCTTGCAATTTTGACTTCCCCTCAGAATTGTGAGTTTACGTCTTACATTTTTTTCTATTTTACTTAGAATTTTTTTACATCTCACAATTTTTACTTTTTTCTCAAAATTCTGAGTTTAAATCTTTGCAATTCTGTTTTTATTTTGTTTCCACTACATAATAAAGAAAAAAGGGTAACTGTGAATTTTTGTATCTCAATTCTGAGTTTCTTTGTCAAGATTTGCAGGAAAAGTCAGAATTGTCAGATATAATCTTAGAACGGCGATGGGGGGTGGCATTATTCTGTGGTGGAAAAGCTTACATATTTGAATGTATGAGTGGATGTTGAAGTACTAGAATTCCAAAAGTAAAACAGCTATGCAATGTCTATGATCTAAAGCATACAAATTCAACCTCTTCCCCCTCTCACACAATTCAGCTTATCAGAGGCTCATCTCCGGCATGCCAAGAGGAGCACATACCATTCGCTCTGGCCCATCCTGTGAGCTCTCTCGTTGGCAAGAGTGGCCCTCTCAGTCGCTTTGATGTGCTGATGGTTCGGTGGCTCGCTCTGCAGCTGGTGATAGCATCAGAGCAGGCCTCTCTTGGGCCTGTGTGCCACGCTATGATAACAGGAGGGTTGATAAGAGGAAATACAAGCTGTCATGAAGAACACATTGAGTTGGATGCCAAGCTGACAAATCAGAGGGACAGCAAAAGATGCAGAGAAAAACAGAGATAGAAGACTATGCAGGAGTGAAAGACAAAGCTTTGCAAACAAAGAAATAAAATGCACATGAAAATGATTATCTGGCATGAAAACCTGTGTTGATTCTGCACTGGGTCATATTTTATATTGTCTATCAATGCTACAAATCAAAAAATCTGATCAACAACCGATGCATAGAAGTCACACAACACTCTTCTTTACATTACAATCCATTACACCCATAAGTACATCACAAACAATGTTATTCTAGTATTATTTATGTTCAGTTGTAGGTTTGATTAATATGTTGAATTTGCATTTTATTTTAATATTTTCAGTTTACTGGAACCAAATCTGAGCTTTAGCTACAACCTCAAACAACCAAAATAGGCTCAACAAGCATTAAGACTAACATGAGGTAAAAAGAAAGGCCAGCTGTAACGTGGCTCCAGAGATTTTCTCCTGAAGTTAACTCTAAAAGGACATCAAGGTAACCTGAATCAGCAATAAAGTCAAAAATTAAGTAGGAAAATTGGTGGTGAACCAACAACAACAAAAAATGATTCTGCACGATTCGGCTCTGATTAAAACAAGTCAGTCAAAAAGATTCATGACAACACTTGCATGCAAATTTCATGAATCTTTTCTGACTGACTGGTTCATAAGAGTCAGGTGTTCATAATTCAGACATCACTTGTTCATTGTACATTGTACATGGTTGTAGTGACCCAGTGGTGAAACTGGGTCACTACAACCTGGCTTCTACCCTCTAATAATCCAATTAATCAAGGAAAAACTTGTCCCTTAGAAGTCACATTCTACAATTAGTTAGAAGAGCTAGAGACAGTATGTGATGCCAATGTTAAATATCCCAAGGCCAACCTCAAAGCGCCAACATAACATTTTGCCATATAAAAGACATTAAATTTGCAAATAATACAATTGTTTTGTATTACGTGACACAGCTGGCAAGAGAAGCGGCACAGATACATAAAAGTACTAAGAAGAATAATGTGCAAATATTTGACTAAAATAACTATTTAAATATCAGTATAACATGTCAACTCAAGCAAGTGGAGACAAATGCAAAGACAAGTATATGGATGATGATACAATGGAAAAACTATACGACACATTAACGTTTCCAAACATATAGAGTAAACACCTGGAGCAATAAGGGTGTTTCGATTGATCGGGCGCGGATCGTTATAGGACAACAGCTATGTACTATCGGTGGTCTCTATAAAGCCGATCAGAAGAGCCAAAAGACGCAAAACCTGCGAGACAATACTTCTATGCGCAGCTAAAACTGCTTCACTACATTCACCGGTTTGGCAGTTCTACCAGGTGTCTGAAAAAAGGACAATAAATTCGCAATGTCTTTGCGGAGAGTGGAGATATTGCAAGGACAGCAACTCTACAGCAATGGCAGTGCTTGCACTTTCCTTCTTCGCTAAAACCCCAAAATTAACGTCCAAATCGCTAGAACAGCGATTGTCAAAAAAAAAACACCATATACTTTTGCTAAACTGCAGGATATGCTCGATAATAAAAAGTTATTAAAACTGTATTAAGCCACAAAAGTGATACTGTTCCTCAAGAGGCTTTCTGTGCACACGCTCTAAGACAAACAAAGTGAACTTTAAGCTACCGGTTAGCGGAACGGCGGTGTATTTAACCACTAAACAAGCGGTTAAATACACACAGAAATGTGTCAAAATGGTGAATATTTGCTTAAACACCCTCGTTTATGTCTAAAGTGAAGTAGTGAACATACACAGTTGGGA
This sequence comes from Pimephales promelas, assembly GCF_016745375.1. The sequence goes on along the minus strand of NW_024121876.1, from coordinate 4,337,665 downwards.
AATAAGTAGCATGTGTAACTGTTTATTGGATCCACGCATTCAGTCTTAAAGTGACTGCAGCCTAATATCCCTACTGTCTGTGTCATTAATATTAATCAAACAAACAGAAAAAAATACACTCACTCAGTGATATTTAGTAGGATTGCACTTGATTACTGTTATTTTTGTTTTTATTTATTTCACTGGAATGCTATATTTGTTAAGCGCAAAGCTATTATTGGTATCAGTGATTGATATCGGCCAATACTGCTTCCAGTGATCGATAATCGGTGGTCAGCCCAAAAATCCTGATCGGAGCACCCATATGAAGCAACAAGAAGCAGGTCACTGATGCTTAAAGTCGGCATAAAATGGAAATTGTGATGGTCTTTTTCTCTACTATGACATATTGTATATCACAAGTAAAACTGCTCCTTGAACAAGAAAAAATGAAAAGCAGAACTTGATTTTGTCCATCAGGAATTGATTGGATCGTTGTTGTTTGCTAACGCCCATCATTAGAGAAGAGCTGTCATTGTGGGGGGAGGGGAAGTTCATTACTTGTTCTCATACAATTTCATGTTAAAAATCACACTGACAAGTCACACAACCTACACAGATCAGTAAATCGCAAGACCAAAACATATACAATCATCTAAAATTCAGCAGAAAAGGGGCATGAAATTGACCAAATTAAACCAAATCACTTTTATACAAAATCTAATTCCACCCTATCAAATGTAAACCCTCGCAAGGTCAATGTCATGTTCCTATGACTGGATTCTTCACTTTATATTATTCCACTGAATGCCGATCCCGATGCCTCATGTGTGGTCTGGACCATCAGGATCTTGAGGTCTATCAAGAGAATAAACGTGTACCTTAGATTCTCCCGAAATCCCACCTCCCATATGGAGCACATGACAACAAATAAATAAAATATAGGGGATCAAACCCTGCCAAAATAAGCTGTAAAGAGTGTTAAATACACACACTCTGTCACAGGCACAAAAAGGAAACAGTGAGAGAGGGATTTTTATAACCTTTAGAAACTGTTGTATCAACAAACAGCAGATCTCTAAAGCATTCAGAGTCCTGTAAGCCCCTTTGGGTTGAAACGCTAGCTCCATTCATACCGGCTACACACTGAGCGATTGTGTTTGAAGGTTTCTGAATAAACCTGTTTGAGGTTTGACCCACACACATGTAACTATCCTAATTCCATGTTCATGAAATCAACCTCTATTAAAAAGAGATGCTCAAGCTCTACAGTGACATCAAGTCATTTGAACTATTACTAGCAGTTTCAAGACCATAGAAATCACACATTTAATTGGCTAAAAGAACAGAAAAGTGCACATTTGTGTGTTCACAAAAACTGTCAAATACATTTTTAGGACTTCATCACCAATATTGAAATTCTGACCGATAATTATTGTCATGATATGGCCAATAACCAATACATTTATTGTTACCTTTAAATGACCATTTAATCAAGAAATCATGAGAGAAAAAAATGATAACGGATTCCACAACAATCTGAAGCAACAACTGTTTTCAACATTGTTAATAATTATACGAAGAAATGTTTCTTGAGCACCAAATCAGCATATTAGAATGATTTCTGAAGGATCATGTGACTCTGAAGACTGGAGTAATGATGCTGAAAACCCTGCTTTGAATCACAGGAATAAATAAAACTAAGATATATATATTTTAAATATTTATAATATATATAATATAAATATACTATTTCAAAATATTACTGTTTTGCTGTATTTCTGTTGAAATAAATCTTAAATTGTTGAGCATAAGAGCACAAAAGTATTCAATTATCACCGACCCCAAATTTATGAACAATATAAATATATTGGGCATCCCTATTTTTACACACACACACACACACACACACACACACACACACACACACACACACACACAGTATGACTTCAAACACAACCCAACAGTCAAGATGTTTTCTTAGTAAAGTCTAAAAACACACTTTTACTACTACAACACAGAAAACCCATTCTTGTGATGGTGTGTGTTTAGTCACGGGAGCTGTCAATAAATTATCAGGCCGTCTGTTAGAGCACCACCGTTTTCCTTGCGCATACTTCAAAGAGCATGCATGCACGTAGATGAACACACACACACACAATGCTGTTACTGTATAAACTTTACAAAGCACAGAGTCAACTCTGTTTCACCTGTTGTGTACTTTAGGAACGCCCAATGGATTGACTGAATCTGATAAAAATAAAAAAAAAACACTCAAGTGTCTTCAGTCAGTTTAAAGCTTTAATCAATTCCACTACTATGCAATGTGATGCGTATGTGCAGAAGATAAGAAGAAAGACAGCAATGACAAAAAACAAAACAGGGAAAGAAACAAGTCTTAATCATACATTGGGTTTAAATCATAAAATGAGAACCCCAAAAGTCCATATGCCCAAAATAAAACATCTAGCATTTGTTCTATACCGAACTTGTCCAACGAACACCTCCACCTTTATTTGTGCAGGGGTGGATTTCGCTGCAGGCCTGTGATTACATCACCAGCCGTTTGTGGTGCAGCTTTATCAGTCAGGCATTGCTCAGCCAGCCCTTTGAAGAGCCCGCCGGGGGCCTTTGATCTGAGCGTGCTCAGTGGCCTCCCAGCCGGCCGATCCTATCAGCTCAGGCGGCACATTTGTGCTCAACCCAGAACCAGATTCCAAAGCCACCTCTCTCTCTCAGGTCTGACTGGTTATGTGTAATGAGGTAAAAGGAGAGGGAAGGGCCTCCGCGCAGGCAGTAAATCCAGAGAAAACGGTGTGAAAAATACCACATAAATAGACAAGGTGTTGAAAGTCATCTCAACTCAACATGGAACTGCCTGGGGAAAGAACAACCAAAATGTTTTTTTTTTCCTTTCCTGAGATTAGCAACATACAAATACAACTTTAAAAGCTAGAGACCATCTGTTTTAATATATATACATAGTGTATTAACAACAACTATATATATATATATTCAGCCAGGTATACACCTTCCAGAGGGAGGGAATTCTAGTCAAGTTTAGATAAATCTACCTCTGTTACAGTACAGGCCAGTTGAAAACATTAACCAAAGAGACAACTTTGCCGCTTGGACCAGACAACCTAATTTTTCAAAGCTGGAAGCCGCTATACCGAAGGGACCGCGAGTATCTCATTAAAAGGGAGCCAGGAGACAGTTGTCAGGCATTGTAGTCTATTTCAGAAGCCGAAGAGAAGCAACGCCTTGGTTGAGATGTGTTCATCCGTCTATGACAAAATGAACACCTGGTGACCATGGGAAACAACAGGGGAGCAATTATACAGAAGCCATGTGGAGTGAACAAAGGAACAAGCCAAAATGATGATCCATCAAGGACAGAGGACTTTCTTAATTTAACAAAGACACAAATAAGTGCTTTCGTAAGCCAACTTACGAGGTACAACACGTAATTCAGAGCAGAGCTTATCTGTACTTCCCCAAATCAGTTGGGTTTTCCTTTAGACGCCTTAAAGCCAGTTCTTAACATACAAATGTGGTGAACTTTGTACACAACCAAGAAATAAGTGCGATATAATGGCAGTATCTAACATGAAATGACAATGAATGATAATTAATTTATTAAACAATTTATTAATGTAGTTTAATTTTCATTTATATATATATATATATATATACACAGTATCTATACTGTATGTTAATTATATATATACACACATATACACACATATACATACACACACATATATTTATATATATTTATATATATATATATATATATATATATATATATATAAATGCTGTAAAGTATCGCTCATTGCTATTTTATGTTAACATAATAAAACCTTATTACAAAAGGTGGAAGTGAGTGAGTACTTTGAACCCAGTGTTCTAGAACAAAAGAAGAAAGTAGCATAAATGATAGGTAGAGATATGGTCTTAAGACTCGAGGATTTCATGACTTGGTAAACATTACAATACTAGAGCGAAGCTTGGATTTTGCTGAAGTTGTTTGGCTGATAGTATAGCCTTCTTCAAAAAGAACCCGTGAGAACTATTAAAAAATAATTAGCAACACAAGGTAATTAGGATGACAAATTTCAAAATGTGCTATTAACCAATAAAAGACAAAACCTTAAGGCAAAAAGGCATAAACTCTGTTATATCCTGTTGGTGCATGAAGCTCATGACATTGCAGTTATTGCTCAAGTTTGCCAGCTGGCCGCAAAATTAGAAAAAAAAATTCTAACATCTACATTTGGGGTCGTAACAGGTAAGATTTTTACATTTTTGAAAGAGGTACATTATAGTAATCGCATTTATTGGATCAAAAATACAGTAAAAACATAAATATTGTTCATATTTTTACAACTTAAAATAACTTTTCTATTTTGATATATTTTGAATTTGAGCTGAATTTTCAGCAGCCTTTATTCTTCAGTGTCTCCTTTATAAATAATCTTGAGGATTCTTTCAAATCAAATCAATCAAACTTTATTTATAAAACACTTTAAAAGAACTGGGAAGAGCAGTTGAAAGTGGACCAAAGTGAATGGAAAGTTCAAAAGAACAACATTTAATTATCTTATGCATCATTGTAAATGTCTTTACTGTAATTTTTGATCAATTTAGTGCATCCTCACTGAATCAAAGTGTTTATTGGTTAAGTGGTAATGTACATTATGGGCTACTTTAACGATTCATGTAGATCTAGAAATGAATAACATATATCAACAGCATTTATCTTTTAAAAAAAAAAAAAAAATTCCCCAACCCTACTCAACAGCTGTCATTAAAAAAAATTAGGAAAAAATAATAATTACTGCTAATTTCCTAAAATAATATCAGAAAAGACAACCAACATGCAATTATTCTACAAAATCAACAATCCAAGTATGCTTGTACATCTAATCTAATCTAATGTGCATTTATCCATTATTCTGTCATTTATTTTACAGAACATTTTAACCATCTTAATGTGTCCAGCAACTGTCCAAGAAAAAAAAAAAACAATAGCTGGTAAATCAATCATGTTAAAACATAACATGTTTTCCATGTCAACATGTCAACCGTTTTCCAGCATGACCTAGACTTGATTCAAGTTTCCATTCAAGATTAAATCTCAAGTCAAGTCTAGGTTATGATGGAAATTATTATAATCCAGTCTGCTTAAATTGCATGGTATTGAAGTCTCAAATTAGATCTGACCATCAATGGTCATCATCTGACCTTTCATCATAACTTGAAATCTAAGACTTTACAATAACTCGAACCCTTTTCCGAGACCCCTCGTCTCCATGATGTGAAAGAGTCCCTAGAGAGCGAAGAGGAAAAGGAAACATATGAACAAGTGCTGAGGAAAACCTTCAAGTCTATACTAACTGGTTAAACAGAAGGGCAAAAACTGAGAGAAAGACAAAGGAATAATAGACGGCAAGTACCATAGAGAGTCAGGGCATGACAGAGTGTCTAATGGCGTGACAGACAGCGATAAGTACAAGGACACGACAGACGGAGACAGTCAGACACTGAAAGAGGGAAAGACTGAAAACCAGAGCTTGAAGGAAACAATGGGTCTGCGTTTTGGACTTCAGCCGTTCGTCAGCACATTCCTGAACAACAACAAAGCATGCCTGAGCCCCTGTGTGCCCCAAGAGCATTGTCATTTCATAACCCTCTGCTGCTTTTGCAGAAGTATAGAGACAAAACGGAGTGAATATAAGCACATCGGCCATACGATTGGGTCAGTCAACATCAAAATTGGCCTATTTATTGGATTCAGAGTAGGGGCGTGCGATAACACGAGTTTTGATCATGAACGGTTGAAATGTCTTCAAGATCTGCTTTTGGAGAAGTAACATAGTATCGTGCTCCATCTCAAATGTTTCCGACTTAAATCTTTAAGTACAACTTAGATATGCAAGTCATTTCAACTCATTTATGTCAGTTCATCATACTTCGGTGCATTCTAGAGCCAGACCAAAATATCGGCAGGCCGATATTATCGGCCGATGTTAGGCATTTTTCCAAACTATCGGTATCGGCAGTTATAATGGCCGATAAATGAATATTTCAAAAATAAAATAAAAACGGACGAAACACGCTTCGACCATGTCATTTTGGAGTGTTGGAGTTGTATAGTTTGTCCACCAGAGGGCACTCTACACCGTCCCTGTTGGCAACACTCGTTTATAACGCGCAACATATTCTAGCTAACCACAAAGCTAGCTAATGCCACTATCATTAGTGGAATTTAATGAGGTTTGTTAATTAATTAATGAGCTTTGGTTCCTCCTCTGTTTTGTTGCGACAATAAAAGATACAAGTTTCTTTTTAAAGTGCATTATCATATTATTTTAATTAAAACTCATACATAACTACAAATAACTAATGTTAGGGAAATCTGTTAATGTTCTGTTGTGCGTTCCTGAAAAAAATAAAATAAAAAATTGACCGATATATCGGAATATCGGATTTTAAAACCAACAAATATTTGTATCGGCCAGGATCAATGCCGTAAGGGGTGTGTCATGGTGATGACACTCGTGCCATCAGGCGACTCTGTTGCTCTTAAAAGAAATTTGTGTTCGTCATCAACAAAGAAAGGACGAACAAATGTCTGCAAACTGGAACGAAGCAGAGACCAGGAGCTCCTCACTATCCACGCTGAAGTTGAGATCGTTCACCAGCTTTGTGGAACGGTATGCGCGTGTACATGTTTTCGACGCGTACGTTACACGTCTCATCCTGACGTCATGTGTCTTTTCGGGATCTTTACGGGTTGTGTGTGAACGCACTCACAGATCCCGGCAAATCATTGGCAGTGTGAATGAACTGAATTCAAACAATCCCGGGACAAATGCCGGGTCACATTATCCATGTATTTTCCGGAATCTCTGTGTAAAAGTGGCTTTATAGAACGCACCGAAGCACGATAAACTGACATAAATGAGTTGAATCTTGTATAAATGATTTAAAAATTGCTTCAATTGTTTTGATGAGTTAAAGCAACGTAAAAACATACGTTATTGATCATATTATTTGTACAGTGAACATACTGTACAACACAACGTACATTCACATCATAAGGTAGGGTCATGCTCTCGTGACATTGCAGTTATTCACAATCATGAAAGAATTTTAAAATTTGCATGCGTTTTAAAGCCTTGCTGGTTAAACACTATCGTGACATGATATTATTTCCATATCACCCACCCCTAATTCAGAGTCTGTCCTCCAAAAAGCCCCACATTTCAACTGTCGGAACTGAGATTCTTGGTGTAACCATGGCAACTGGAATGATGAGCTGTGATAAGCTAATCAATCTGTGTTGTCAGTCACCATCAGGACCGCACTTGCCTCTCAAGTGAACATCCAGTCCTTGTAAATGAGCTTTGATGGGCAAATCAATAGGGGGTTCAAGGAGAGAGAGCGGAGCGATCGCTCGAGCCTTAAATTGCGGGAAGAGCAGGATTAATTCTGCGCCGGGTAAAATAGAGCCAACGGTTTGAATTTTCTATTTATTTCTGCCTAAACTATTTGCGCCTTGAGAAAACAAACAATAAACATTTTTTTCAAGCGCATCAGAGTGAGGCAGACAGTGGTAAAGGAAGAAAGGAGGAGACAAAAACAGTTTAATCTTTTCTACTCCGACAGAGGGAGAAAAAAACAACAACCTCAAATTACTTTGGCAAGTCTATGAAAGGCCGACGGGTTAGTGGTTTGAGCAGATACGTCTTAAAATACAGCTGCCACCGCAAAACCAATAAATGGAAAAGTAGTCGTGCAGCACTTTTAACCTTTTAAACCCACGGTTGTTGAATATTGCTACCGTTGCTGTGGACAGGGAGGGGCCCCCGTGTTTTCGGGTACCCACTGTCTCGTGAAGGGCCGTTCTGGACTCCCATGGTTTCAGTCTGTGGGAAAAGCATGCAGACTCCTTAGGCCAAACCAAGCTCTCATTATGGTCCTAATTTAAGCGCAAAACTACAGCGAGCTTTGAGGAAAGACACTGTATCAATCACACCACAGAACGTGGGCTGACTTTAACAGATTTTGTAAGATAAAACGAAAAAAACAAAGTACTCAATTGTGGTTTATGCATCTAGGAATTACCCCAGACCTCAAATGTTCAGCATTTAGCAAATAAGGAAAGTCGCCTTACGGTCTATTAAAGGAATAGTAGTAGTAGTTGCTGCTCATTGACAATCTGTTAAAGTGATAGTTCACATAGTTCAAAAATCAAAAATTCTATCATCATTTACTTACCCTTATGGGTTTCTTTCTTCTGCGGTCAACACAAAAGAAGATATTTTGAAAAAATATTGGGGTCCAAAACAACACTGGACTTCATTGACTGTTATTATATAAACAGTAAAAATCTTTGTTTGTGTTCCAAAGAAAGAAAGAGCATCATACAATGACATAATTACAAATTTTGGGTGTACTATCCCTTTATGGCGCTTTTCCATTACCAGTACAGACTCGACTCGACTCGCTTTTCGCATCGTTTTCCATTGCAGACAGTACCGCCACAAATAATACCTGGTCGTCATAGTGACGCCTTTCGTTCCTCGCTGCCCTATCAAGCCCTTGCTGGATCCTCTCTTCGGCAACCAAACAAAGGAAAGTCTGCACCTCATTGTTTGATCACGGCGTACTCTTCCGAGTTGCCATAATAATAATAGTAGTAAGTTTAGAAACTATCTCTGGCCAAACCATTTAAAAATGGCGGGGATATTCGGGATACTGGCACGTGCAATGACGACACAGTGAATGGTTTCCATATAATATGGTTTCGAATCTCTCTGACCAATCAGCAGTCGGCATTGTTTTCGCGTCTCATTTTAGTATCGCCTTAGCTCGCTCAGAACCTCGCCGGAGGTGAAACTAAAAAAAGTACCCGAAAGCAGGTACAGGTACAACTTTTACACAGTGGAAAACCAAATTCGAGTCGAGTCAAGTCGAGTCGAGCTGGTACTGTGTAGTGGAAAAGCCCCATTAGCCTCTGTGATTACGGAGTCAACTCGAGACAAGCGGTGCTCACTGCAGAGCCAACTGGCATCCAGCTCCACCTCTCTGGATGCATGGTATTGAGCTTGACCTAGTCCACCTCCACGTCTAATGGGTGGTGGAGGTATAGAGTTATGGGAAGGGTTAGGGTGTGGTTAGACCTTCTAGCTCCACCCATTACACCCAAATTAAATCCAGAGTGGGAGAGCTGTCCTTCACCTCTCAGATCATCTGACTAATTCAAAAACCAATCATTCAGACCGATTTTGTGAACTTAAATTTGAACAAGTGGACTTCACCACTTCTCTCACAAACTAAGGTACATGTCAAATAGTGCTAGGGTGTGGATGTCAAGATTACAAGTCATATTGACCAATTAACTGAAACTATTGTGTCATTTAAGTTTCAAAGGAGTCACTAGAATAATTTGTCACATATTCTACATGTGTGTGTTCCACAGAATAAATAAATCACAGAATCTTCGTTTTTGGGAAAGTTGTTCCAACTTTCAAATTTATTTATTTTTTTTGGAAAAACTATCCCTTTAATAATAACACATTATGTTTATGCTTGGAACCAATCACCAATGTTCTCAGAACCTTAAAAGGAAATCTGACTATGTGGAAGTGACTGGTCACTTCAGGTTCAGTGTCCCTCAGAATCCCAAAAATTAAAGTGGGATGCGCTAAGCATTTGAAAGCATTGTACAACAACAGAAAACGATAATGATCGAAACTCATATCCCAACTACAAACATTCCACTCAAATATAAACAAGGCGTCAATTTTCAACACGTACAGATTTCACAGTTATCAGCCGCAACAAACAGGTGTGAACAAGGTTACAAGAGGAAGTACCATTTTACTTTCCCACATCCAGTTCTCAACGAGAACAGTGTCTAAAAACCACCAGCACAGTTCTTGCTCTGCTGCAGGAGCTGATAAGACGAGTCATCCATCAAGGTATTTTAGGTCAGTTATGTGTAGATAATATGACACTACAGTTCTGCTTGAGAGAATGGAGAGAGGGCATCATTTTAATGCCACCATGACAACATGTCATCGCCTGTACTACCAGCGTTCACACAGACCACTTCATTTCACTTCTGTTTATTTAAAGGACTTTCAGTAGTAACGGTCATGAACTACAAACAGTGATGTACTGAGTTATGATGGTAGATGAGAGATAAATCTAAACTAGTCTGGCTTCACACACTGAGAACAGTTGGTGTGACAGTCATTATCTCCCTGAAAAATTAAAGACAGGTGCAACTTATGACAATTACACTAGGCAAACTTATTTATCCAATTCATTTCCCATTTTGTTTTAATCCCATCAAAGTAGAAATAGCATATCATAATTGTATAATGTTCATAATATTATTTTATTGATATCCATGATTATACTAAAATGTACACTGTGAGGTTGGTAAAATTTGTAATGTTTTTGTAAGTCCCTTATGCCAACCAAGGCTGCATTTATTTGATCCAAAAAAAAAAAATACAGTACAAATTGTAATATTGTAAATTTAAAATAACCGCTTTCTAATTTAATCTATTTTCAAATTTAACATTCATATGATGGCAAAGCCATTTTCAGCATCATTGCTCCAGTCTTCGGTGTCACATGATCCTTCAGAAATGCTGATTTGCTGCTCAAGAAACATTCATTGCTATCAATGTAAAAAATCTTATTGTGAAAACTGTGATTTATTTTTCAGATTATTTGATGAACAATATAAAACAAAATATTTATTTTAAATAGACATATTCTGTAACATTAGTAATGTCTTTACAGTCTCTTTTGACCAATATAATGCATCCAAAAGTATGAATGTCTTTCAAAAATAAATCTTACTATTCTAACTTATATTATTCAAAATACTATTCAGCATTACACTCAATATTATTAGTAATTTTTAAAACAAAAAGGTGAAACAGATTGCAATGTTAATGGTATAGGCTAATACACACAATCCTATAAAATAATATCCACACGTTAAACTCACTGTTTCTTTCCTTGAAGGAACTGAAAAAAATAAATAGATAAATAATCACAAGATTATTTGTCATTTTAACCTGCTGACAACCTTGGCTTAAAACATTTAAAAGTTCTGTTGGGAGTGACTCCCCTGGTTGGGAGTCACTACAAAAGAGTATCAAGGACAAAGCTATCAAAACATTCAGCAGACTTTTATTGCTTGAACGTACAATGTTGCGTGCATTATGATCAGGGCCTAAACTTTGTGGCAAAACTTTCAATCGTAAGCCTTCCATACACACATTACAGTCAATCAAATGTAGTAGTAAATCACGCATCAGCATTTAGACTAATAACCACCATGTCAGCTAAAGGATTGGCAAAATCATTACAGACCAAACATTGGATGTAAGAGCATTTCAACTTAACCTTTCAGCCTTTGACAAAAAACCCCTAAAAACTAAAATAATAATATCCCTGTGATAAACGTATGCAAAAACCAACAGCTAGAAAGTCTCTATACTGGAGACAAGGCCCTGGAACGTAACACTATATTCAAAACACCATCATCCCATTCCAAGAGAAAAGCCACAAATACATTATGTAAGAATCATTTAAAAAGACACTGATTTTCATGCTATGAGAAGACAAAATTGAGGCAATTGAGGTTCTAGCCAAGGAGAACATTGGTTTATTGGTGTATTAGCCAAGAAAAGTCACTTTGCTTCCTGCCCCATAAGGTAGACAGAGTATGTAGCAAATTGAGTTAATTTGTTTGCTTTGGCCCTGCTTTGGTACTCCAGGCTCTCCTTTTCACTCAAGGGAAAACTGACAAGGATGTACCAGGGCTTAGGGCTAGTTTTCTGAAAAGTGCTTGAAATTCACATCCTACAGTCTAAAACCCACACTTATTGACTTAATTGGATTCTCAACGCCCAACAAACAACGCTTCATTATAGTTCAGCCGCCAGCTCACCAATCCTACAGGTTAAAATGCAATAAACGGAAATTGAGACCAGCATCTGTGGTTTTCAGGAAAACTTTTAACATGGATAAAAGCAATTAGGCACAAGAAAATGTATGAACAATGTAGAACAAGCACACCAATGATGATAACTGTAATGATAATATCGTTGGAATCACTTTAATACTCCACCCAAAAATGAATATTCGGTCATCATTTACTCACCCTCAAGTTGTTGCAAACCTGTATGAGTTTCTTTCTGATATTTTGAAGAACAATTAGAACTTTGGCACCATTGACTTTTTTTCTACCATGGAAGTCAATTTGGTTCCAATCGTTCTTCAAAATATCTTCCTTAGTGTTCAGCAAAAGAAAGAAACTCATACAGGTTTGCAACAACTTGAGGCAGAGTAAATGATGACAGCATTTTCATTTTTGGGTGGAGTATCCCTTTAAGAACGATTATTTTCCAGCTGATGAACAGCCAATCAGAACCCATCCTGCACACTTAGAACAAACAGATGATATAGTTCTTGGTGTGATCGGGCCTTAAGACTCAGAGAATGCTGCAACTGAACTTTTTTTTCTGAATTACGCAACTATATTGCGTCAAACATAAGAAGTTAAACATTTGCATCAAATCTCAAAAATATCTTCATATGGTTCTTATTCAATCAGCTTCACAACAACAACAAAAAAACATCTCACATCATCCCAACACCATTCAAAGCCACACAAAATTATGACATTGCCGAAAAGTTGAGATGAAATTATGGCATTGCTAAGAAGAAAATTGTGAACGATACATGGCATAGCATTTTGGAAAATGAGAGCGAACAAACGGTAAAGGAAAAGATCTAAAACATTGTGTGCACACTGATTACAACGTTAGAATATATTACAAACACGATCCCAATAGGAATCCCAACTTGGCCTCAGTGATAAAAGCGGTGTTTAACTATGTCTGAAAACATAGCAAACCTCAAATGCTTCTCAACGTTAAGCTGAGGTCCGGCATCTCAGCGGGTTTAAAGATAGAGCCAAATGGCCCGTGCTAAATGGATGTACGGCCAGTCTAAATATCCAAACCACTAAATCTCTCATTTCACCCAACTACAGAGAAAGCGATGTCCTCTGCCATCACTGAAAAATGATGATCACCACTTGCCATTTTGAAGAATGCGATACTCACTAATCCTATACATGCGAACATTCTAACATTACTAAGTACACAACTGTAAACACATAGTAGCGAATGATGTGGGACGGACACAGTAAACCCGGATGTAAAAAAAGCCTGTATTTTTCATATTTCTTCACTAAAACCACAAGGAGGAATGTAAATGAAAGCACAGAAATAATAGGAGTTTGTGAAAGATGAAGCTAGAGCACAGTTACATTGATTCCACACAAGATTTCTTCGCATCAGTCTAAAAAGTGTGTTGCATGCATAAAGCATTCACATCTTCTTTCAGTCACCATAACTTCCCACAGTGCACTTCTGCCAACAGTGTTAAACTCTAAGCAAGTGTTTAAGGGACAAATTATTCCTCTTGGCGTGGCATTCAATAACGTCTCGCGCTTTGATCCCTGTTCTCTGTTTTCACAAGAGGAGAGGGAAGAATTACAAACTTTCAACAAATCATGAAAACGGGCGCTCTTTAGGAGGATTCCAAAACTTTCCCTAGAGAATACAAAACCGCTTGCATGCAATATGAAGGATAAATCACACAGAGGTGTAATGGTTCATAAACAATTTATCAAATAGCACAGATCCCAGTGGAGATGTTATTTTAGTAGAGCGGTCTTCTGGACAGCATTATGGAGATGATTTCTCACAGCTTTCAATGAACTTCAAACAAATGACATTTATATGACAGGTGTCATGGACATATTTAAAATCACACCATTCTAATTAGTATGATTATGTAATAATAACAAGTCATCTTTTAAAGGGAAATCAAAGCTAGAATAATTATATCAACTGTGGAAATGAATAAAAGTTATAGGAGAGTCCTGGAACTTTTGTTGATTTTCCAGTCTGGCTCATTTTAACGCCATAAAGCATATTTCAGAGATTTTTTTTTAAGATTTATAATTCTTTCATCTTTCCAGGTATTCATTGACTGTGGGAATCCTGTTACTATGAATCAACATTGACACTTCTGGGAAAGATCTAGGAAATGCTGTTATTAAAATTGATAACCTCTGACATATGTTTACTACTGTCATCTGCGCTACAAAGTTAGCCACATGTGTTCCTGCACGTCCCTAGTCCGTTTCTGCAGTGTAGCCTACAACACAATTAATGCAAGTTGTGCATCAAAGTAACTTTTTTGCAAGTACGTTTTCATGTTTTGCAAGACAAGAGGCCATTTTGCGACCGCATAGTTCGCTGGTCTTGTACCATCCTCGCGTAGTGAAGTGCAACCCCACACCCCCTTTGAAAAGAAAGAGAAAAACAAAGTTGCGGAGAGCGAATGCACCGCACAGAAATCAAGTTGTTAGAGGGTAAAATTCCCATGCAAGTGCACCGATAGAGACGGAAACGTACTTGCACGATCTCGCCCTCTGCGCTGATAGTGGCTCCGGCTCTGGAGAAGCGCCCTTGCAGACCTGTCGTGTAAGTGGTATAATCACCATTTGGGCTCGACTCAAAAAGAACAACTTCCACAAAGGCAGTATCCTTGGCTACGACGCTTCCCAAGACCCAAAACAACACCAAGACCACCGAATCAGCACCACGACCGAACCCACTCCTCGGTAAAATCATCATCTTGCCGGTTGGATCAGCGCCGATCGGAACATAATTTCCAAGGGTCTTCAAAAAAGTGTTGATTCAGAATCAAATTTGAGAGGAGAAAGCTCCCTCCCAAAAAATGCAAACGACACCAAAAAAGAAAAGAAAAAAGCCCAATGGATGGTGCGAAATGATAATAGCGATCATTAAAAATAAAAGTTTGTCCTTGGAAAGAATGTCGTGGCTGATTTCACCATTGCTGCCCGCACTATCGCATTGCTCGCGCGCTCGCTTATGCCTCGCTGGCTGCTGCTCGCGCTCTCTGTACAAAGCGGATCTCCTTTGATCTGGGAACACGTGATTCCTTAATTTTTTTTTCCACAAAGGGTTAACCCCACCCACCGATCTTCCTGACCCTCTCTATTCTAGTGGTGAGGTTTATGATTCATCCAAGTGGCTCGAATCTTTTGAATCAGCTCATTAAAAAGATTCGTTCAGGAACCGGTTATTTCCCACCCAACTAACAGGGAACTTTCTCACAATTATGAACAAACATCCTTCAAGTAACGTATGCTTGCTCAGAGTTATCTGTTGATAATGTTCTCACAAAAACAATAGGCTATTTGGCTACATTGTCCGTGGAACATTCTTTTCCTGAAATGTTTTAGTTGGATGTTTGCTTAACATTTTAAATGTTAGTTGTTTCAAAATGTTCAGTAACGTTCCCATGTTTGCAAAATGATAAAATTGTAGGCCTATATCATTATTTAAAACATTTCATGAACATTTAGAAATAACGTTTTTATATCGTAACTGGAATTACGTTCTTTGACCAAGTTTTGTTTGCTTAAGTTATCTTTTTCTTATTGTTCGTTACAAATCCAGAGGAGACGCCATAAACAGTAGTTATTTAAAGATAATAAACCTTTTCCCATAAGCGACAACTAAGCAGATATGTATATTTGTCAGCTTCTGCATAATGTCTGTCAAGTGAAAAATATAACAACAATTCTGCATCTTTCGGTAACGTTAGCCTACTTACTTCATTGCAGTTGTGTAGCCTGGTCATTTTTACACATGTATCATTCTTGTTATGAGTAAAATGTGTACGTTTCAAAGGGGAGAAAGTATATACTAAAAATGAGATGACTCGAAGTGGAAAAGATTTATTCTTTCAAAAGACTCGTTCAAAACAACCGATTCGTCAACGTCAATTCCACTCCCCTGCTCCTCTCCGCATTGAATCATTAAGGAGGAGCGACACTGTTTGGATGATTCATACGCAGAAATGTGCATGTGTAGCCTAGTAGGTAATAGCTTTGAAGTTAATTGCTGGGATTGTCCTTTCGTATATAATATATTATAGTCACAAAACAGTTTTATTACTTTTGCTGGAAGATTGGCAAACGTTTCCCTTAGTTGTAATTAGCCGACTGTGAGGGAACTTGTTGAACTTTGGGTGGGCTACCTTAAAAATAACAAAATCTTCTTAAAATTTAAGTATTAATTTTACCCGTTGTCTCTAGAGCAAGTGGACTTTCTGATGCACTTTACACATTGTATATTATTGTGTAGACCTAAAGTTTTCCAAGTAGGCCTATTCTTGCCTGTCTTTCTGAGAGAATTTGAAAGCTATAGTTTTAAAACACCATTAAAGTCATCATGAATATGATGAATATATATGAATATATATATATATATATATATATATATATATATATATATATATAATATTGCCGTACCTATTATAATTGAATTATCACTTTTTTAATTCATGTGGTTTCGTAATATTTCATCACCTACATTTTTTTCTTGTTCGAGAAGACATTTTATTCATATATAAGTCACATTAGGGAAGAAAAGACAATCGCAACTTCCATCCATCATATTTAAAGGAATATTTAATTGTCCTCTCCCCAAATATATCACTGTTTAACTCGCATACTAAAACACTACTAAAACATATATAATGATTTGCATAACTATACTACAATTTTGTTTATTTCCCCAAAATAAATGATTATGTGTTCCCTTTTGTCACTTGACTCACTACCAAAACAATGATGACATGTTTCAGTTATGACTATTTCGGTAGTGACAATTTAGATACTTTTGAGCCATATAGCTCAAAGATGCTAATCAGCACGATTAATAAACACTCAAAAAACTATGATGACCATCATCACAACTGAAACTTCACATGTTTTGGTAGTGATTGTTTCGGTAGTGACACAATTGAGATACTTTCAAAGATTAACCAGCACAAGGTTACCGAGCACAGTTCTGAACAACATAAAAAATAAATTTGGAGGAATTACACCCCCCAAAAGTTTGCCTAATTGAAAAAAGGTGTTTGGTAGTGGTGTTCCTTAAAGTTACAAACAGAATTTCAGACTTGACAAAAATGTAGGGGTGTGGTTAAAATCAGTCTCAGCCAATGGACTAAAACACACACTGTTTCGGTAGTGACATAAAATGCAGGACACATTTTTTTTTTTTACATAAAAACATAAAATATAATTTTTTTTTTTACTTTTTAAAAGAAATCAAAAATATATTTTTAAAGCCAACAATGAAAAAAAAAACATTTCAATAATTTTCAAGTTGAAATTTAGGGGTTAGTGTTCGAGACAGCCCCTCCCATGAAAGTAGCTACCCAATAAATTATGATTTTAGATATATTAAGCTTACTGATATTTTAAATATTATTGTGGGATTCAATAGCCAAGAAGGATCTTTGTAAACATCAAAAAATTGAATACTTAAATTCTTTTTAAATGTGTTTCTAGTTCGTGGGACAGCAGTTTGCACAAATTCTGTAGAAAGGCAGTGGTGCCCGAAACCATTGCGGACATTATCGAGTGCATGCATTCAGTCTCATAATCCACCGCAATAACAAATGTACGTCCGATGGACACTCTAGAGAATACCCATAATGCACTGTGGGAGTCGCGCGGCAAATAAATTCCCACATCTGACTAGAAGATGGCGCCCTCAGCTGAATCATACATCCATTTTCCAAACCAATGTGGCTACAGAGTAGGCCTAATATCATACATGTACACATTTTTCCATTTTAATTGATTGTTTAATTAAGGTTTATACATAGTTTCCATGACAGAGTTCAAGATCAATATTTTCAACTTACTACCAGAGCTGCCATTTTGCTAAGTTTCAAATGGTTACTAAACAGCAAGCACAAACAATGCTAAAGTGGCAGCCCTTCTGGAGCCCTTCGTTTTCATTCACTCAATCAAGTGAATTATATTAGTGGACTAATGTGGGTAATAGTGAATCCTCAGTATTGTATAGGGGAGGTTTTTGACACACAGGGGGTTTTTTTGTTTGTTTTTTTATGAGATCAGATGAACATAAAATAAGGTTAGCCTAACTTTTTTACACTATTTTTACACTTCAAGCATAACCAATAAAACAAGTCAATCTCAACTGACTTCTTTTTTTTATGTGCAGGACTTTTTTGATTATAGCCAAATTACCCCAAACTTTAAAACAAGTTAAAGGGTTTGATCTCTCCTTTGATTCACATGAGAAATGAGACAAAATCAAAGACCCTTTGCGTTCAACTCTTCAAAAATGAAAGAACCTTTGAAGTATGAAAAGATTTGACCTGGACTGACAGCAAAGGGCCCTCGTTTGTAATGACTTTCAACTGGACGCATTTAATCAGAGTAAAATCAAGCTTACATTGAAAATATGTTTATTTTACAGAGCATGCCTTGGTTAAGTATGCATTTACAAAGTAAACTTTGGCAAGATGACCATTTAACAAGGATAAAATAAAGCACTGGAATTTTTCTTTTTTTTATTTAAGTGTATTCATGTTTAAGCCTCTTTATGTTGCTAAACTTGAGGTGTCGTTTGAAGTCTTTTACTCAGTATAAACTTTACTACTGTAAAATTTTACTTGTTGGGTAGTAAAAAGTTGCATTTAATATTCCAATAAAGGCTCAAACACATTATATTAGTGTTCAGAAGTTGTTGTTTTTTTTTTTAAACACACACACCATTCTTAGGCCTGCATGTTTATTCTCCATTTTTTGTTGCAATTTTCATTTTTAAAGTCAAACTTTTACTTCATTGAATTGTACTGCGCTTGCTCGACCAATTTAAACAACAATCAGACAATCAAAGATTATGAATTCAGATTTGCAAGCAATAATACCCTAAGATATTCAAACGGTGAGAGTCTTTTTGAAGACACTCGCATTATGAAAACCAACTGCACAGCTCCTCAAGGTCAGGAATGTATCAGGAAGAAACAACGGATCCCAAAATGGCCAACACATGTTCTGATTCAACACAGGAAAACCCAAAAGAGCTTTCAGAATGCTAAAAAGGCTGGTTTGCCTACAGCATGACAATCATTTGCAGATCGACTCTCAGCTGATGTCGTCACGAGGAGGAGAACGCCACTCCGTCTGTTTTTGAAAAGGACCCTCAGCTGTGATCTGAAACTACCACATTATGAGGAAAATTGCCATCTTTTTTCACTCTCTTGTCCTCCAAGCTTCATTTGCATGCAGAGTGTCTTGTTCATCATGATAACGTTGCATCATTTTAGTCAAAGGCGTGCTTAGAATCTCATTTTTGTGGGCAGGGTGGAGTACCAACATCTGTTAACAGACTGTTAGGAGACAAGACAGGAGAATAATGACTGACCCAAAAGAGTAAAAGGTGCCATAAGTTAAACAAAAGTCGCCTCAGTTCAGCGTTTAAGTGGCCGTAATGTTAAACAATCATAAAAATGGCATGTTTGCTGTCTCCCCCAGTGTCATTTCCATGTGAAATTGTATGCAGGCCCTCAAGGGTTGATAAACAAAGAACCTCTTTTCATTGATCCATGTCCTGAGAGAGAAATATGAAAGGCTAAAATCCTCTGATAAGCAGAATGCTGATATTGTTTTGGACAAAAAAGTCGTGTTTGCTGTCAAAAATAAAAGCAAAATACAGATGATTACTTTAAAAAGAGAGCAGCAGAACTAAGGAGAATTTCCAAAGCTGGAAGAAATGGTGAAGGTCATGTGACTGATCAAACATAAGTCTAAGTCTAAGTTCATAAGATATAATTAAGTTCATCACTTTACTCTGATTTTTACTCAGGCACTTTTCACACTCACAGAAATAGTTGCATACTTTGTCTAACAATGTATGCAGTGTACATATACAACCATTCAAAAGTTTATGGGATTTGTATATAGATTTGTATAAAAAGTAAGAACAGAAAAAAATACAGTAAAAACAGTTATGGTAAAATATTACAATAATTTAAAATAACATTTAAATCTATTTACGATGCAATGTATGTATTACTGTAAATTTTCAGCATCATCAGTCTTCAGCGTCACATGACTATTCAGAAAATATATAATATTGACACTGCACCTCAAGAAAAATTTCTAATATTTAATATTTTTTGTAGAAAGCATGATACATTTTTTATTTAGGATTCTTATTTGAATAGAAAGTTTAAAAAAATCTAATTTTTGTCAGCATTCTCGCTAAATAAAAGTACAGTTATTAAATTATTTTCTTTTTCTTTTATCTTTAGTTTTGGAAATTAATAAAAAGTTTTTACTATCTTTTTTTGCCAAACAATATTCAATTATTTTCAATGTTGAAATGGTTTATGATTATTTCTCTTCCTGTTTAGATCAAGTTTAAACATGTAATAGTTCAGTTTTATGATGAATTTTTAGTCAAAATAATGTATACACGACAAGCATGTGAAACATAAATTATTCAGAGAGGGCAAAAACTTCCAAGTCAATAAATGTGTAATAGCAAAATAAATAAATAAATAAAAAATAATAAAGTTAGTTAGATTTGCCTCAGCCCTCTAATGTTATAGCTTATGAATTTCAAGAAATATTCAAGCTGAAATGCTGTGCATAACCAATTACAAATGAAGAAATTCTGTAATTGTTTTTGGCATGGTGTACAAATACAAACCACAAGCAGTTACATCACTTCTCCATTCGTAATTGTTTGTGTGTGTGTGTGTATAAAAGAGAAAGAGAGAGGATAAAATGGTTCTGAAAGTCCCCTCATGCAGATAATTCAATTCAACTCTGCCCTCTGGTGGTGTTGGTGAAAAAAAGCATATTTTCTTCTTATTGCCACCGGCTGATCACCTGTGGATCTGATAACTAAAGCCATCTGTGAGTGAGGTTTTGCTATTCACTCTCTTGGAAGTGTGTGTGTGTTTGTGTGTGTGTGTGTGTGTGTGTGTGTGTGTGTGTGTGTGTGTGTGTGTGTGTGTGTGTGTGTGTGTGTGTGTGTGTGTGTGTGTGTGTGTGTGTGTGTGTGTTGTGAGGCAGATGTTTGGGAGCAATAGATACCTCATTAATAGTGAACACAAATTAATTATTGCCTGTTCATTTCTTTGATAAAACCAACTTTATCTGTATTTTCCTTAATATAGGTGCACTTCTTGAGAATTTGAGTGAATTTTGTAAAAAAAATGATTCACTTTTAGTGGCTTTTATCAAGACTTATGGATCTTTAGATTTCATCTTTCATGAATTAAAGCAGGCATACTTGTGAGTGAATCAAAACACAAAGCGCTGACATCATCTCACGCATAAAAACATCGTCCGAACTATCTCCAGGAGTCAGTCAGTGGGAGAAAACATTTCCATCTGTGGGTGTCCAAGGGCCTCTTAATTGCTTTATGTAATAATACACTCCAGTGCTGTGAGTAACATAGACTAAATTAGGGCCTCCTCGTCATCTCTTTTCTTCATTAGAGGATAACGTCAGCAGGGCCCCATCAAAGGCACGATTCACTGGGGACGTCTGATTTATGAGCACGGTTCCCAGAGCATTGTGAGGATTGTGCACATGCAAAATGGCTCCTCTGGTATTTTTAGTAACACAACTGGCATTGTGCTGGAGAGAAGGATGAGAACATGTAGGACGAAGAGAGAGAGAGAGAGTGTGTGTGTGTGTGTTAAAAATCACTCTGCTTTGATCTTTGGTCCCTCCTCTCAGATAAAACTCTCACAGGACAAGAGCTTTGAACAGAAGTCACACAGTTGTTCTGTAACACTGCGCCACTCGATTATGTTTTAAATACATGAATGTTTATAGATGCTCTGTTTTTTTTAATCAATATATTTATTATTTATGGATGCTCTGTTTATTATCTGTTCAGTTGCATATATAATATTTTACCTAGTTCGAATAGGACTTTGTCTTTGTCTTAAGTTTCATTAATACACAAATAAAACGGGATAAACCCTCTACATTTTGTCACAGACTAGAAGGACCCAGATGGATAGAGTAACCAGGTTTATTGAACAGGTGGTTGGGTTAGACAACAGGTGCATACGAAATGGAGAAAGTTCGGGGATGCAGCGGGAAACAGTCTGATGAAGTATATCTTATCTTGTGCAGGACGGAGAGCCGGAGAGTGGAAGCAGCAGACGGATGAACAGGTGGAGACCGGGAACCAGGAGCTGAAGATAGGCTGACGGGGCTGAAGCAAGCGGGTAAGTAATCCGTAACTTAGCGGTCAGGGTAACAGGAGTCTGTAGCCGTAGAATCGACGAGACCAGACGGTGAGTGACTGTGAGGAGTGAGTTTATAAAGGGAGGATGATTGGGACGGTGATTGATGCGGGCAGGTGACGGTGATTAGAAGGCTGGGGAGCTGGAACGAGTGGGCGGTGTGAAGGTGTCTGGTGCTGACGCAGATGGATCCGTGACAGTACCCCCCCCCCCCACGGCCAGCTCCAGCTGGCGGACGGGACCGACGATGGGGACGACCACGGCTCCGGGGCGCTGGACGATCTGGGTGGGTGGCGTGAAAGTCCTGGAGTAATGAGGGGTCCAGAATGTCCTCCCGGTTAATCCAACATCTCTCCTCAGCACCGAATCCCTCCCAGTCCACGAGGTATTCCAAGCGGCCGCCCCGTCGTCGGGAGTCGAGGATCTCATGGACTCGATAGATGTTATCGTCTTCGGGATCTGCAGGAGGAGGGGGCACCTCCGCAGCACCAGACCCTGGGGAAGAAGGAGAGAGAGGGTTAGTGTAGGGCTTCAGCAGGGAGACATGGAAGGTGGGTGCGATGCGGTAGTGAGCGGGAAGGGCCAGCCGGTAGGTCACGGGGTTGATCTGCCTCTGTATCGCGAAAGGTCCGATGTATCTGGGACTCAGCTTCCGACAGGGCTGTCGGAGACGGATGTCCCGGGTGGAGAGCCAGACCAGTTGTCCGGGAAGGTAGTGAGGGGTGTCGGCGCGGCGAAGGTTGGCCTGGTTCTGGTGTCTCCGAACAGCCCGCTGGAGGTGAGTATGAGCTGAGTCCCAGACTCTCTCGCTCGTCTGGAACCAATGGTGGACTGCTGGGACGTCTGATGGTTCTCCTGACCAGGGGAAGAGTGGGGGTTGGTAGCCGAGTATGCACTGGAATGGGGTGAGTCCGGTGGTGGTTTGTCGGAGGGAGTTCTGTGCATACTCGGCCCAGGGCAGGTAACGACTCCAACAGTCCTGATGGTCGTGGCAGTAGGACCGCAGGTATCTCCCTATCTCCTGGATCTTCCGCTCAGTCTGGCCGTTTGACTGGGGATGATAACCCGAAGTGAGGCTGACGGTCACTCCCAGAAGGTTGAAGAAGGCCCTCCAGACACGGGAGATGAATTGGGGTCCTCGATCGGAGACAACGTCCTCTGGGATACAGAAGTTTCGGAAGATGTGCTGGAACAGCGCCTCCGCTGTTTCAAGGGCTGTGGGCAGGCCTGGTAGGGGAATTAGCTTGCACGCTTTAGAGAAGCGGTCTACTACTACTAGGATGCAGGTGTGATTGTCAGACACGGGCAGGTCGGTGACGAAGTCCACTCCGAGGTGGGACCAGGGTCGAGTGGGTATGGGAAGAGGGACCAGTTTGCCTTCTGGGAGATGACGGGGAACTTTGGCCATGGCACAGACTGAGCATCCTTTGACGAACCGGGAGACATCCTGGGCCATACCCGGCCACCAGTAGCGCTGTTGGACGAGCGAGAGAGTGGACTGGCTGCCTGGGTGTCCAGAGCCCGGAGAGGTGTGAACTGAGTCCATGAGGGACAGGCGTAAACGGGTTGGGACATAGACCCGTCCCTCAGGACCTCCCGGCGGAGCAGGTTCAAGCTGCGTGGCTTCGGCGATGTGGTCATCCAGGCTCCACTGAATGGGGCTGACCACCACGGCTGGAGGGAGGATGGTTTCGGACTCAACAGGAGGGACCTCGGGCTGAAACTGGCGAGAGAGAGCGTCTGCTTTCACGTTCTTATCTCCGGGGCGGTAGGTGACTGAGAAATTGAAGCGTGTGAAGAACAGGGCCCAACGGGCTTGACGGGGATTGAGTCTCTTGGCCTCTCGGAGGTATTCGAGGTTACGGTGGTCCGTGATCACTGTGAAAGGGTGTTGGGCTCCCTCCAGCCAGTGCCTCCATTCCTCCAGCGAGAGTTTGATGGCCAGTAACTCCCGGTTGCCGATGTCATAATTCTGCTCCGCCGGGGACAGTTTCTTGGAGTAGAAGGCGCATGGATGGAGTTGAGGTGGGTTCCCCTGCCGCTGAGAGAGGACCGCTCCTACCCCCGAGATGGAGGCATCCACTTCGACGAGGAACGGTAGGGCAGGGTCCGGAAGGGCCAGGGTAGGAGCGGAGCTGAAGGCGGATTTAAGGTCTTGAAAGGCGCGGGTGGCTGGGTCGTTCCAGGATAGAGACTTGGCCCCACTCTTGAGAAGGTCGGTGAGGGGAGAGCAGATGGGACTGAAGTTCCGGATGAACCGGCGGTAGAAATTGGCAAACCCCAGGAAGCGTTGAAGCTCCTTACGGGTGGTGGGTTGTGGCCAGTGGAGTACCGCTTCCACCTTCCTCTGGTCCATGGTGATTCCGTGGGGAGTGATGATGTAACCGAGGAATTGGATGGTGCTTTGGTGGAATTCGCATTTCTCTAGTTTGAGATAGAGGTGATAATCTCGGAGCCGGGTGAGTACTGTTTGCACGTGATGGATATGGGAGGTCAGGTCGGGGGAGTAGATGAGGATGTCGTCGATGTAAATGATGACAAACTGATTGAGGAGATCGCGGAATATCTCATTCATGAAACCTTGGAAGATGGCGGGTGAGTTGGACAATCCGAAGGGCATCACGAGATATTCGTAGTGCCCCGCGGGGGTGATGAAGGCGGTCTTCCACTCATCTCCTTCCCGGACTCGGATGAGGTTGTAGGCACTACGAAGATCTAGCTTGGTGTAGATGGATGCCCCTCGGAGTTGTTCCAGGGCGGCTGGGACCAGAGGAAGAGGATAACGGAATTTAACAGTTGCTTGATTGAGGGTACGGTAGTCGATGCAGGGGCGCAAGCCTCCATCCTTTTTCCCCACGAAGAAGAAGCTCGAAGCGGCAGGGGACACTGATGGTCGGATGAATCCGTGGTCGAGAGCCTCCTGGATATACTCCTCCATGGCCTTCTGTTCCGGGATGGACAGAGGGTAGATCTTACCTCGCGGTAGGACCGCCCCGGGCAGCAGATCGATCGCGCAGTCCCATGGCCGATGTGGAGGTAGGGTGGTCGCTTGGTGTTTATCGAAGACATCCTGGAACGCCCGGTAGGGAAAGGGGATCTCGGGAGGATGTCCCACAGGTGGGCTCTCCACGGAGGTGGTGGAGAGAGGAACGGACGGAGTGGTGGTATGATCGGAGGTCCTCGTCACAGATGGCAGGCAGTGATGGAAGCAGTCCTTACCCCACCGTAGAATCTCGCCGGTGGACCATTGGACATGCGGGGAGTGGATCTCTAACCAGGGGCGTCCCAGGATGATCTCGGCCGTGGAGCCCTCCAGCACCAGGAAAGATATCTCCTCCTTATGGAGCCAGCCGATCTCCAGCCCCAGGTCGGGACTACGATGTCCTACCCGGCCACGCCCCAGAGGTTGACCGAGGATGGTCTGTACTTGCAATTTGTGAGGGATGGATCGTTGCCTGGTTTGCAGCCGGTTTAAGGTGGACAGAGCGATGAAATTGGCCGCTGATCCGGAGTCGATCAGCGCCTGAACTGAAATGGTACGGTTTTGATAAGAGATAGTGGCCGCAGTACATTTCAAGGGAGAAATGGGTAGTGGTAGGTGGACTGTACTCACAGCGGGTCGGGGTGGACGAACGGGGCAGGAGGCGAGCAGGTGGCCGGAGGCTCCACAGTACAGGCACAGCCCGTTGGTGTTGCGCCGATTCCTCTCGGACACTGGCAGTCGCGAGGTTCCAATGTCCATCGGCTCTGGTGCTGGAGGACTGTGATGACGGGGCGCTGGACGAGGAGGTGGGAGTGCAGGGCTGTCGAGCTGGCAGGCAGTGCGTCGCTGATCGATGCGAATGGATCGCTGGATGATGCTCTCTATCCCAACGGTGTCATCATAGATCGCGAGCTGGAGGCGGATGTCTGAATTCAGGCCATGACGGTATGCGGTGATGAGCGCGCTCTCGTTCCAACCGAGAGTGGCGGCGAGGGTGCGGAACTGCAGGGCATAGGAGGCGACTGACGATCTCCCTTGCCGCAACCGGTACAGCTGGTCTTGCACCGAGATGGAATGTGCAGACTGTGAGAATACTTCGATGAAGTGACCGGAGAAAGCAGCAAACGTCCGAGTAACTGGACCTCGATCTTTCCACAGGGCATGAGCCCAATTGAGCGCTCAACCTCGCAGGAGTGAGATGAAGAATGCGACCTTAGATCGTTCGGTGGGGAAGGCGGATGGATTCATCTCCATGTAGAGCTCGCACTGCAGGAGGAAGCCGCTGCACTCCTCCTCCTCGCCAGAGAAGGGCGCTGGTTGGGCCATGGGACTGACAGAGGCAGACGGGGAAGAAGTGGTGACGGTGGCCGTGGAGAGTGCTGGAGCGCTAGTCCGGGGAATGGTAGGAGAGGGTGGGGTCGGTGTAGCGCTGGTGCTCGGGGTAGGTTGCAGCATGTTGTTGGTCTGGTCTTCTGTCACAGACTAGAAGGACCCAGATGGATAGAGTAACCAGGTTTATTGAACAGGTGGTTGGGTTAGACAACAGGTGCGTACGAAATGGAGAAAGTTCGGGGATGCAGCGGGAAACAGTCTGATGAAGTATATCTTATCTTGTGCAGGACGGAGAGCCGGAGAGTGGAAGCAGCAGACGGATGAACAGGTGGAGACCGGGAACCAGGAGCTGAAGATAGGCTGACGGGGCTGAAGCAAGCGGGTAAGTAATCCGTAACTTAGCGGTCAGGGTAACAGGAGTCTGTAGCCGTAGAATCGACGAGACCAGACGGTGAGTGACTGTGAGGAGTGAGTTTATAAAGGGAGGATGATTGGGACGGTGATTGATGCGGGCAGGTGACGGTGATTAGAAGGCTGGGGAGCTGGAACGAGTGGGCGGTGTGAAGGTGTCTGGTGCTGACGCAGATGGATCCGTGACACATTTTTACAGGCGGGTTAATTTTTCTCCCATTGTTAGATCACGTTGCTTTCTAAACTAAATTTGGTGGAAAATTACTATTATAAATAGGGCTGGGCAACGATTAATCACTAAAAGTAAATCACTAAAATAAAAGTTTGTGTTACTTAATTATTTGTATAAACACACACACATGCATATATATAATATATATATATATATATATATATATATATATAAGAAATATTTGCATGTATATACTGTTATACATAATTTATATTAAATATAAATATTAATATTTTATGTATTAATAACAAATTTTTCTGAAATATATACATGCATGTGTGTGAATTTTTATATACAAAATAATTATACACTCTACACACACATATTATGTAAACACAAACTTTTATTTTGGATGCGATTAATCGCAATTGATCGTTGCCCAGCCCTAAAAACATATTTTATTGTTATAATAATAAAAATAATACTAATACAAAATAAATATATTTAGATCAAGTGTTAACCTTCACCTCTGCTCTCTTCATGATGTGTCTATTAACTTGTAGCCTATATGTTTCATTGTCTGCACATTCAGAAGAAAAATGTAATGTACTATATGACTCTGTATATAAAAAACAGCCCATTCTCACTCCCAACGCGTCACCTAACTGACGCCTTGGGAAGCATTTGGACATGCTTCAATATCTTGACGCTTTAGGCGCCCTTTAGCGTCAGTTAGATGACGCCCAAGGATCGCGTGTACCCTACCCCCACCCCATACCTAAACCTAACTACGTCCTCTAACTGACGCTTTCCTTTAGCGTCAGTTAGATGACGCCGTAGGATCGCGTCATGTAAGTGACGCTAAAGGGCGCCTAAAACGTCAAATATTGAAGCATGGTCAAAGGTGACGCCTTGGGGTGAGAATGCGTTGTAAAAAAATATAGAGAATTTTAATGACTTTGCAATACAAGCATCATAACAAATTTTGCAAATAAATTGATAGTGTTTGCAGGTTTAAAGTGCATCACAGAATTCTATACAATAAAGTTTCTATAAATTAAAGTCGGGACGAAATGAAGTTGTTAAAGTCTTTCCCTATTGTATCTGGTTAAAATTACTTATAATCTTTTACTTAATCATTTGGTCTTTCTAGCACTGTTAATATCTTATTTGACCAGACACTGACAGTCTGTTAGGGAACACATCTAATATCTGACAGTTTCTACTGGCATCCCTCAGGGCTCAATTTTAGGACCCTTACTTTTTAGTCTTTAGACTCTTTTTCTTATTTTTATTTACCGATGACACACATTTATTGTAAACATGGTCGAAGTGAGGCTGTCTCAGTGCTCACTAAATGTATTTCTGAGATAAAATAATGGATGTCTAATTATTTTCTTTGTTTAAACAGTGAAAAATAGGTTTTTGGTTCTCCTCACCAGCTCCATAAGGCTGGCCAAACACCTGTTATCATTGATGGTTCTGTACTTGAGCTTTAGAAAAGAAAAATGTAATCTAGGTGTGATCTTTGATTCTTCATTGACATTTGAAGCTAATGTACTAAACTTTGTAAAGACTTAATTTGGTTTTATCTTAGAGATTTTGCAAAATTGCGTCCATAGCTATATACCGTTCAGTTGCAGAAAAGTTTTTTCCACATTGATTATTACAGTAATGTACTTCTTACTGGGGTTTCTAAGCATCATATAAATAAGCTATACAGTAATACACAAATGCACTTGTTGATTTATTTTGTATTTCCTTTGTATTTCTTGTAAAGCGATTTGAGAAGCTTGAAAGGTGTTATAGAAAATAAATGTATTATTATTACATCCAAGTGAATAGGGGACTGGATTTCATCCTCATGAATTGACTGGATCGAAAGAAGTTTGGCATTGTTAAGTGATTGTAGGCAGATCTGAATGTCAGTTTGCAGTCAGTTGTGGAGGATATTTATATTCTCCCCAATGCTGAGACACATCATGAAGAGAACAGAGGTTGTTTCGAGGGGGAGGTTAACATTTTTGATTAAAGATATGGCATAAAATAAAATGACGTGCACAGGTAAATCATTTATAATATATAAACAATATAAACGAATTAAAATCTAGTTAAAAATAAGATTATGCAAGTCCATAAAGTGAACTTTAGAATCACATCACTGTATTAAACAGCAGGCTATTTTCATATTGGGGAAGGGTGCCTTCAAATGTAGATGGCTCTGTAAAGGATCTCAAATCACGTCTCGATTCGCACGCTCGGGGGCAGAACTACAAACCCAGAGAGAAATATACTGAGAAGAAAGAGTTTGTGTGGATCAAAGACAGAAGTTTTGAACACGTTTTCATGTTACAATGATCAACATGAAAGTGCAAGTGCATGAGAACTTTGAAGTGGAGAAGAAAGAGCTCTTCTTCAGACTCATTCTTCATCCACATCTTCATCGTCATGCACATTTATTCATTTAGTGAGTGCTTCAATTCTAAAGTGAGGAACAGCTGAATATAATTTAATTTAAGTGTAATTTAAGCGAACAAGCCTCAGAATTTGTTATTTTGTGTTTCGTGTTGTAAGGGAATTTAGGAAATGAGGAAGGTATTTGTGAATAATTATGGCTATATATATATATATATGAAGAGTTCAGATGCAAAAGCCTCTAAATGCCATTTGAAATTTTCTTCTTTAATGATGATTTTTGTCAAACTTGTATATTTAAGTTCAGTAATTTCACTTAAATAACAATTAATAGGCAATCTTCATTGCCATTTAAGTGAAATCACTGAACTTAAATATACAAGCTTGATAAAAATGATCATTCTAGAAGAAAATTTCAAATGGCACTTAGAGGCTTTTGCATCTGAACTCTTCATATATATATATATATATATATGGCTATGGCTATTGTTTGTTTGTTTTGTTTTTTTACACAAATAACATCCTGATGTATTTATATGTTTTACTCAAGAAAAGAACACATTTGAAGAATCTATCAATTGTTTTTGCCTAATAAACAATAATAATAACAACACATAATAATCAAATCAAATAGCACTGAACCCCACTGAATTTCATTGTATGGACCATATGGACACACACACACACACACACACACACATTTTTTCCAAAATATCTTATGATGTTTTTAAAGAATACTGTCATACATGATAAACAAATTGTATCAGATTTTCTTTTTTAGGTGGACTATTCCTTTAAAAGTGTTTCCAATATTTCATATAAAACCTTTCATATTTTATCTCTGAGAGAAAGAGAGAGAAACGGACCACTCTCTGTGCTTTTAGAGACAACATATTAAATTAGCAGTAGCAGTGTGTCAGGAAATGACTTCAGATAACAGGGCTGACATTGTGGTTCTTTTCATTTTTTTATCCACCTCTCTTACCTACACAGATACACACACACACACCCTCATCTTTTTAAAATTCCCTTTTAACTTCAAAACAGAGTGAATAGAAACTAAGCTTGTTACCACATGATCTCTTGGCAAGTTCATCCATGAATTGAGCACATTTTAATTTGAACCTCTTTGTTTAAACAACCCTGACCAGCCTCTCCAGAGAACAAGTCCACACACAAAAAAAAAAAAAAAAAAAAAAAAACGCCACGCTTGTCTCTATGAAGCGTCTCAGAACTTTTAGCCACTACTGTAAAACTCTCTCACAAACAAATGTGTGCTTCCTTCATTCTCCACCAGATGACAGCAATGTCCAAATGCGTTCTGGAATATCTCACGCAGAGAGTGTTGAGAGTGACTCATGTTTGGTAACCATATATTTTTATCTCATAAATTATGGATTTTGTCTCATAACTATGACTTATTTTTAAACATCATGTAAATTTTAAAATATTGCTGATTACTTACAAAGTACTAAATGGTTTAGTTTAGCTCTTCAGTACCTGAGCGAGGTCTTGCATTTATAGTCCTTCACGTCTATTGCGATCTTAAAACTCTTTAGATTCTCTCTCTCTATAAAAATAAGAAATAAATTAATAACTTTAAAATGTAAAATGAAACCACTGATCTTACTTAAGCTGGGCTGTGACGATATTTTCTTCTGCACTGTAAAAAAATATTTTCAAGATTTGTTATCACAACATATTTTCTTTTGTCAAATCAACTTTATAATAATTTATTTAGTTGAGATAACTTTTTATTTTGAGTTTCTGATGATTAAATTAATCTCCTTCATTGTATTAACTCACTTTTTCCAGTTCAATCAACTTAAACTTTTAAGGCAACCCAGGTTACTTACTTTTTTTAAGTTAAACCAACAATATTTTTTACAGTGTAGTAATCACAACATTTTTTCTTTTGTCAAATCAACTTAAATAATTTATTTAGTTCAGATAACATATAATTTTGAGTTTCTGATGATTAAATCAATCTCCTTCATTGTATTAACTCACTTTTTCCAGTTCCATGTACTTAAAATTTTAAGGCAACCAGGTTACTTACTTTTTTAAGTTAAACCATCAATATTTTTTTTACAGTGTGGAAACAATTTTTTGCATTATTTTTCTGTTATCTCTGTAAAGCTGCTTTGAAACAATCTGTGTTGTAAAAAGTGCTATATATAAATAATTGTGACTTGACTTGACTTATTCATAAAAGGCAATTTTGGAAATGGAAACATGACAAATTGAACAGACATCATTTTTGGCCAGCCTGTCAGAAATTATGAACACATACAAAACAAGGGAGAACCAACAAAGTGTTTTATATGTGTGGGTGCGTGTGTGTGTGTGTGTGTCTATGATGCTCTGGGTCTGTGATCTCTTATTTTCCACCAGGAGGTGCTTCAGAGGGAAAAACACCCTTAACCTGTTGACCGTGAAGCTTCAGTGAATCAGAGTGAACAAACACTTCAAGTTTGGCAAAAGCAAAGACAGCTAATGAACAGAAGCACAGGGCACTTAAGTGCATGACAGAAAAAACAATCTATTCTGTCAGGCTAAACTAACAAATGTCCATCTAAAGAAACGGTACAGTCGCAGAAACACGTAACCGTGTCCCTATGCATTCACATCACATCCCCTCTCAGAAAAGGCTCTTGCAAGGCCTGTGGGTAAAAGTGGGAGTTGTTGTTTGGGGGCATGTAGTTGTTGTTGTTTTTACAGGCAGACAGAGTGAGGGGAACGCTGAGCAACAAAGAGCCCGCACTGTCAGCTATTCCACAAACAAAGCACAGCTTATTCTGCTAACAACAGTCTGGCAGAGACACCACGGCTCGCTGACAATAAGCAAGATCCCACTCGTGAAATTTAGGTCAATTTACACAACAAATTTGTGTGGATCAAGGGACACCTTCACTCATGATGATAATAATCAGTTATGCTGGATGTTCTTGTAATCCATGTACTACAAATGTTCACTTTCTATCCATAAATATAGCTTTATCTCTTTGCATTCATGCATTCCTTATCCCTTGGCTTTAGTCCATGTCTGTTAGCTTATAGAAGATATTGATATGCAAAACAAAACTCACTTTAAATACATGCAGCATGTTGATCCTGTTGATTTTCATTACAAGCTATGAGGATGTTATCTTACTTCTTGCAATATAAGTATCACCAACTGTACCAAATTGCATATCTTATTGCTTCTTAAAGGGTAATTCCATTGAAAGTGGGTCATATATGTAGTAGAATAGTATCATACATTTCTAATGTGGGTCCTTCTTGGCCGATAAAAGGCATAAAATGACTTTTTAGTGCTTGTGGATTGTAGACAACAATCCCCTCAAGCCCCTTTTCCACCAAAGCATTTTGAGAGCCGGTTCAGAGCCGGTGCCAGCGCGCGAACCAGTTCTTTGTGTTTCGACAGCCAAAGAACCGGTTCTCAGCCAGGAGAACTGGTTCCAAAGCGGCACCAACTCTTTGCTGGACTAGAACCGTTCTTTTATCACGTCATGCTTACGTCGGGGGCTGGGGCGGGTTTAGATGTGTTCTAAACATCTTTTCTGACCATAATAAAGGATCGCAAAGCCAAGAGAAACATTTGCAGAAACACGATGGAGTCCGCCTTTGTAATTGTTATGCTTGAAGTTAACGCAAGCGTTTCTATTTTTGTCATTTTTTTATTGAAGACATTATAAGCAAAGAAGAAAAGTCACAATATAGAACAAATAAATGGAAAGAAAAAAAGACACAATTACAGGGGTACATAACTTAAAAAAAAATTACATATCACATACAATTACAAAAAAATTACATATCAAACGAAAATATTAAAAGACTTACATATTTCAATTGTTTTTAAAGCTTTCTTGGTATACGAGTTAGAGATAATCCGAAAGTAATGTTGTATTTGCATGCGTTTCTAGCTAAGACGTATGGCGACGTACACAGTGACGTAACAACGTCGTTCCCTGGGCGCTCTAGTCAGTGGAAAAACAAATAGGTTCTGAAGCGGTTCGCAAGTTGAACCAACTCCGAACCAACTTTGAACCAGCACCAGTTCCGAACCAGTTCTTTTTTTGGTGGAAAAGGGGTAACAGTGGATTGCAATGCTCAGCTCCACAGGCCACTCCCACTACTCCGCCCATCCATGTAGACTAGAGATGAGCTCATATACGCTACCGCCTGGAAATCATTTCGCACAATGACATCAGATAATGCGCGCTAATATAATATGACGACGTAAGAACGTCAAGGCGGCGCCCGCGCCATCAGCCAATGGATTTGTGTGATTATATGGGTTTCAGACAATCACCACACTTACTCTTACGCGTAATTTTACACATGAAATGGATGAAAACCTAGCAGCGTTTTGTCTTCGGCATCTTCATTAATCCCCTCGCTATCAGACATTCCGGG
Organism: Pimephales promelas; assembly: GCF_016745375.1. The sequence continues at coordinate 4,303,711 of NW_024121876.1, read as the reverse complement.
AGTCTCCCGCATATTGATAACAGCTCCCTGACGCCCGCAAATTAGTTAACTTAAAATCTCCCGGAATATAGAGCGAGTGAGCAAGAGCGCACATGCGAGACAGATCAGACTGCTCCAAACCGTATAGAGCGTATGTGCGCCTTATGACACAGAGACTCAGGCACCGAATTGTTCGTTCTTATTCGGTCTGTTTATTACCGTTTATGTCGGAACGGTTCCCTATGGCACCGCGTTTCGGTACCCAACCCTATCCATAATGCGTCCGCCTACGTATTCAGTACCTTCGTCCTTATTTTTTAAAAAGTTTCTGCCGGTGAAATCAAACACACTGGCACTGATCTATGATAGGTCTGTTAGTGAATTAGGTCCAACCCCCTAAAGGGTGGACTAGTCTTAGCAGAAATCCCCCTCTCTTACACTTCCTCCAACAATGACGTAAAATTACAAAAAAAATTATATTTCTAGCAAATGTAAAGTCCCTTTCACACCAAAAGTGAAATGAGTAAGCCTCGGGCTGATGGAAATGAAAAAGCACGCCCGTACATTAGAGGGCGCCGCTCAAACAATCCTTTCAGCTGTGCTGCCATTCTGGATTGAAGAAGAATAGGACAGAAGAAAGTTCAACAATCTTCAGCAATAAAAACAAACAAAAAATGAAACAAATGTGTAGTTAATGTAAGGTAATTGTTTCTAATTAGTTTGGTTGAATTGGATCATCAAAGGTCAGCAGCAAAGACATAATAAATCTAATCTAATAAAGTGAGATTAAAGTATGTTTGTGTAATTTAAATTTAATTGCAAGTTTGCGTAGTTTGTATTTCACGGGTTTTTATACATTTTGAGAAATACTGAATCTGTTTTTGAGTAAGTGAGATGAGAAAACGCCTGCTCACATTTAGTCTAGAACTGATTTCTCTCAAACAATAAATGGTAAAAAAAGAGTTGGTTATTTAAAAAAGTAATACTGATAATTTGTTGTAAATTTAAAAGTAATGTGTTTCTTTACTAGTTACTTGAAAAAAAAAAGTAATCTGATTACGTAAATATAGATTTGAAAGCTAATAGTTTACTACAGTTTTTGAATAGTCAGTGTTGCGCAGTTCAAGTTACCATGATCTGGCTAAATAAGGCCTATTTATGTTCTGACAACACAAAGGTTTAGTGTTCTTCAAAAAAAAACTCACTCCACACTTATATCCAGTATTTAAAACACATGCAAATGCTGATAATCTTGTGGCCAGATAAAACATTATAAAGACATCCACTACTACTCCAGACCGTTTGATCAGAGATAATATCCATGGCAGGGTCACCTTTGAGGTTTCGGAATTGGTTACACAATTGTTGCTTCACTGACACGTGCAAAGATGTGAACACTTCTATTATGATAAACAGTGCCGTTTAAAAGTCTTTTAAAAAGAAATTAATACTATTATTCAGCAAAGCATTGAATTAAAAAAAGTTGATTATTAAAAAAAGTCATTAATAATACAGATTTGCCAGTATTCTCTGACTGAAATGGTTGGGAAAGCAGCAGGTGGTGTGGATACACAGGGGAGTGTGATCTAGGATTGGGTAAACATCGTCTAAACCTTGGGAGTAAACCAGATGTGTGTGTGTGAACGGGTGTAACCCTTCACTGGCCCATTATCCCTACACAACAATAGGTAAATTGCCAGAGACGTTCCCACCCTAACTGAAGTGTCACTGTTGATTCTGCAGCATAACCGATCAACAAGTGATCATGCAAGACAACATCAGCCACAAACACTGAATTATGCATATATGACCCTTTACCCAGACTTGATTCAGCCCACGCTATGTACTAATGAAATCTTGCACAATCTGAATGCAACAGTATTCGGAAACAAGTTGGTTTTGAATAGCTTTACTATTAAATAGCTTAAAAATAAATAAAGCTCTGTCATGTAGCAATGTGATCATTGTGCTAGAGTTGAATGGCTCTATTCATTCATTAGTATAAGCAGATGCATGACACAGAGCAGTGTTATTCTGGAAATGCTATTTCTGGTTTTGGGAATATATTTGGAATTAGATTTGGTTTTGATATTTTCTGTTTAGATTTGAGTTTTAGTTCAAATGTAATTTTTTGTGTTTTTGCAATTTTTATTATTTTAAATATATAGTCTACATGGCCATATAGTTTTATTCGTTTTTCATTTAGTTATTTACATTTTTCAGTCCTTCAACTTGAACTTAATGAAAGTGAGAAATGTTGTTTTGTATTGAAATAGTTATGTTTTCTCACAAGATCGGGCTGAAGTGTGAGTGCTGTTATATTTTTAGATTTTCAACTGCAGTCAAGTACACAAGTGATTCTCTGAATAAATTATAATGCTAAAATGCTAATTCCGTTAGCACCAATGACTCCACAATACACTTTTAACGGTCGGTTTAACTAGATTCTAACAGTCAGGTTAACCTACAGTGTATCTGCAAAGTTTGTAAAAGAAATGTCACAACAACTTTGTCAAGAGTCACTTCTAACGGGAATTGCTGGTAAGTTTCATCATCCCCATATAGTCAGTTTGGTTACTCACATATTTGTTCTTCTTCATCCAAAAACAGTCTCTGCTCAAACATAGTTCCTGTTTCACAGGAAGTACACCAGAAACTAATAGCTACTAATGCATTAGCTTAGTAAGAGAGAAAAACCAGTGCACTTCGGGGTCTCCCCTTGAGGTTTTTCAGGTGAAACGCAGGGAGAAATGACTTAATCTGTCAATTAATATGTGCTCTGTACTTTTTAAAGGGACAAGAAAAGATCCAGCAAAAGAACAGCCATATGAACAGTAAAAATGTTTCTCTCATACATGAATCCCAATAAAGCTTAGTACAAAAACTGTCCCTCCGATTGGTGTATAAGCAGCTTACATCTGCTAAAATGACATCCAAAAGTAGAGGTTTCACTTCTCTTCACAGTCCAATACTCTACAAACAGGTATTACAGGCATGTTACATCATAAACTAAATATGAAAACTGCGTTCCCAGAAACAGGGAAGGAATGTATATTCAATATGTAAATTTGGATGTTGATGGACACTTAAAGGGGTAGTTCATTTAACACTCTCAGAAAAAAAGGAATGAAAGCAAATCGAAATTCTCTCAGCATTTACTCAGCCTTATGTCACCCTTAACCCAAATGCATCAGTAAATGAAGACAGAATTATACGATGATATCATATTTTAAAAATATTTGAGTCAGACTGCTTTAGAAACAAAATGTCAATCTGAGTGGCTTTTCTTAGAGGAATAGTTCACTTAAAAATTAAAATGTTGCCATCATTTACCCTTAAGTTGTTTCAAACCTGAATGAATTTCTTTCTTTGGCTGAACATAAAAGAAGATATTTTTGAAGAATGTCGGTAAACACATTTTTCCAGTATTTCTTCAATGGAAGTCAGAGGTCCATCAACTGTCTGGTTACCAACATTCTTCAAAATATGAATTCACACAGGTTTGAAACAACTTACTTGAGGGTGAGTAAATGAATGATGACAGCGTTTTCATTTTTAAGTGAACTTTTCCTGCAAGTTATATAACTAACGTGTCTTAGTGGCCTGCTACCCAATGACTTTTATATACAACTAGATTTACGATGTTGATTGAACGGTTATAGTAGTGTAAAGCAAACAGCCGCTGTTTGCTCCCCACACAAACCTACTGTACATAGAAGTTGAGGTGACAGACTTCTCATTCAATGGCAGCTCACAGCTACACCTTTAATACACAATTCCTGTACCGTTACAGGATGCTAATATGGAGGACCACCTGTAGATCATACAAAATTTAGGCTATTCCAAATGTAGTATACTTCTACGTTTCAAATGATAAAAAATATGAAATAATGCAATGAAACCTCCCATACAATCAACATAAACAGATGGATAAATGAAATCATGTTAACTTAACTACAATCTTTACTAGAGATCCCATTTTCAGTCACATGCAAAAGTATTTCCCCAAACGCATGCAAATTTATGCTGTCCAAACTTTGCCTCCACTCTCACTCTCAGGAAGGATTTCTAGGACATGAAAGTTCTCAGAGGTTTCCCCTTTGTTCAACTGTTCCTTTGACGCCTACATTCAAGTAAATGTTTGCAAATGAGCCTGTCCCAGTTACAGATAGTTTAACCTCCTTCAAATGGCATAGGGATCCAAATGAACAGGCATTCATAACAAAGCTGAACGGGATCTTAATCACTTGATCTCGTTTCCTAATGAACTGAGGGGATTAAAAAGAGAGATTTTCTGATGCAATCATATTATTCAATGTATAGCCTACTTTTCTTACAATAACAATAGTTTCAGAAGCATTGCAATCTGCATGAACACATTAATTTCATCAACTGAATTAGCTTTAAATGTCAACAAGCAAAATACAACAATTTGAGTTGAAAAAAGGAAAATGAAAAATGAAGGGTGTGAGGAAAGTGATACATCTAGTTCGTTTTGCCGTTTTTTTAAACCAATAAGCAACTTAACAGAATGTTTTTTTTTTTCTATAAAAAAATAGTGAACATGGATTTAGTCCTTTTAGGCTTCATCACATTTATGTTGAGTTTATTTGTAATTAGATCGAAATAAATAAGATCACATTCTGCAAATAAAAGTACACATTTTTCGGAGTGTTCACGTCTGAAGAACCTTTGTTAAAAAAAATCCATATGAAATTTAATATCATTAGAAACTAAAAACGACGTAAACATGAAACTTGCGTCAGCTATTTAAACCCAAGGAAAGACTGACGTCCAGATACGTCAGTGGTCGAGGCAGCCAATCGCAGCGCACCACGACGGTAGAAAAAGAACGCGAGCATTTCCACATCTTCAATGTTCAAAGATCGAAGGGTGAAGTGAATACGGGAAAATAAAGAAGATTTTTCTTTTTTCTTTTACCCCACCCCTAAACAATACAGAAAGGGGTCGATACACACATCCTAATCCAGAAAATCATACAACATGGTCGTAGTTACAGCAGGGACCGGAGGAGCCCACAAAGTCCTTCTGATATCGGGGAAACAGAGCGCTTCGACACAGGGCGGATACAGCCGTTCAATATCTGTCATGATACCGAGCCAAGCCTCTTCAGACTCTGACTCCACGGTCTCTGGACAACCACTACGAAAAAGACAGCGACTCACACATCTGAGTCCAGAGGAAAAACAACTTCGAAGGTGAGACAAGCTGGGATTTATTTTCATCAGCATTTAATCTCTTTAGTTTGGGTTAAACCGAAATAATTCAACAGAGTTTCCATATTTAGGTTCGTGTACATCATATATTGACGCTCTAATATGTAAATATAACGAATTGCTAAAAAATGAACCAATTTGACACTTCCATATGGAGGATTTGAGTCCCAGCCAAGATTAGTTGGTTTTGCCGGTCAGTCCCTCCCCCTCTGAGTCAATATCCACATCTTGCCTGCGTGGCATGAACATGACCGCGCATGCGCCATTTCCTCAACACTGTCTGACCTCCCAAAAATGGGTCACTTAATAAAAAGGAAATGTTTAATTTGTTTTATATAAAGTAGTTATAGGACTATATAAATTGAAGAAACAGAAGTGTATAATTCATTGTCCCAGATAAATATTGTATTTATTGTTTAGTCAAAAATGTGTGTTAAACGGGTACAATTTTATTTTTAGGAAACTGAAGAACAGAGTTGCTGCACAGACAGCAAGAGACAGAAAAAAGGCCAAAATGGGGGAGTTGGAGCAACAGGTTTTGGAGTTGGAGCTCGAGGTACTTTGGCTGACCCTTATCAGTTTTTTTCTAATGTGCAAAGCAGATTTTTTTTTTTAGATTTAATTTTGACATATTTTCCACAGAATCAGAAACTCCATTTAGAGAACAGGCTGTTGCTAGAGAAGACGAGCGATCTGATCTGTGAGAATGAGGAATTGAGACAGAGACTGGGGTTGGATACCTTGGAAGAAAAAGAGCAGGTAAAAACACTGTCAATCAAACTGGGTTTGTCATTTTGGTAGTTGCTAAACTGGTGGTTGACCGAGCTGTAAAGTATTGTTTTTGTTTCCGCTTCCCACTTACGCCTCTCGTTCTCTTTTAGGTTCAGGTACTAGAGTCCGCAGTGAGCGATTTGGGTTTGGTGACCGGGTCTTCTGAGTCCGCAGCACTCAGGCTACGTGTGCCTCCGCAGCAGGTGCAGGCCCAGCAGTCCCCAAATCTGAAGACTTCACCATGGATACTCGCAGCCCTGGCCCTGCAGACACTGAGGTAAATATCCTACAGTTTTGGCTCTTGGTTTTCTGAGATCATCGACTCTGCAAGCAAATCTCATTGGCGTTGAGCGTTTAATCTCACTAATGACTTTTTACTGTACTGACAAGAACTAACTTTGATTTTTCATGTCTCCTGCAGTCTGATCTCTTGCTTGGTATTCTGGACATCCTTGACCCAGAGCTCTTCCTCAAGACAGATCTCACAGAAGCACAGGAAGCCCAACAGGAGTTTGAGCTGGTTGGGGGTCCAGGAGAGCAAATACCTGCCTCCCCACCTACTGCTTTGGGGCCCGCACCAGTTAAGCTGGAAGCCCTTAATGAACTGATCCACTTCGACCACATCTACACCAAACCAGCAGAGGTGGTGAGCGAGGAGAGCATTTGCGAAATCAAAAATGAGGAGTCCGTTGTCTTTGAAGAAATCGAGTTGGAAGACCAAAGGGTGTCTGTTAAAGACGAACAGGAGGAAGTGGTCATCCCTGAGACGGATCAGAATCCAGACATGGTTGACGACTTCCTCTCCGACGGCTCTTCCTTCAGCGGCTACGAGAAGGCTTCGAGTCTGACGGATGCGTACAGTGACTCTGGATACGAGAGATCTCCCTCCCCCTTCAGCAACATTTCATCCCCTCTCTGCTCTGAGGGATCTTGGGATGACATGTTCGCAACTGAACTCTTTCCCCAACTGATTAGTGTCTGAAAGTTTAATACAATATCCAATGCGCCTGCCTTTGCTCTTTTATTGTAAGGGTTGCCATGTGCTTCATAACCATAGTTAGACCCCTCTTGCGATTTAGACCAAGGGCATTGCTTTAAGGCTAATACGGCAGGTCTATTTGTGTGCGAGATTCGCCGCGACACTATGTACAGTTCAAACGCAATTCAGTATTTTTGTCGGGGAAAGGGCATGGGGGTGATCGTTTTAAAAAGATCTATTTATTTGTGTATCTCTCTTTTCTTGAGTTCTGTCATGAAATCCGTCTCGAATGCTTAATGTACAACTTATTTTTATTGTAAATGCTCTCCTTAATCATATTGCATTAAAAAAAATCTGCATTGCATAACATGCTTGGTTGTCTGACTTTTTGAATTTGAACGTGCCAGAGCTCTCTTTTCCTATCCATACATTTTTAACTCCCTTTAAAGATGTAATACACCTGATATTTAAGTTTTCATTAAACGGGGTCTTGAACTACACTGGACCTCATTGAATTTAAAGGGATAGTTCACCTTCAATCAAATTAGTCATTTACTCCCCCCTCAAGTTGTTCCAAGAGTTTCTTTCATCTGTCGGTATCCATCCTGCCATAGAAGTCAATGATTACCGTCAACTGTTTGATTACCAATAATCTTTAAAATATCTCCATGAAGTCATACAGGTTTGGAACAACTACTGGTAATTAAATTTTTAGGTGTACTTTATTTAATGCACTCAATTGCTTCGTTAAGATTGTGGGTGAATTATTTCTCTAAGTAAGTAACAATCATCAAATCTAGTGGTAAATGTGTATGTTATCTAAACCGGAGAATCAGCATTAACTCTCTACACGCTGAATGTGTCCGTACATGTGGAGTGCTTGTGTAAATGGTGAGTATTTTTGGTTCCAGTAACATGTCAAGTTACCCTTGGGACTTTGCCATCTGCTTTCTGTACTTTTCTAAAACAAGAGGTGATAAGATAGGCTTTAAATGTAAACGATTACACAACACCAATTATGTCAAAACTGCTTTTAATCTGAGGCATGTTAACACTGGCAATGGAAGTTCTGTTCTTATTGCAAAAAGCTTCTATACCTGTTGCAATGTAATCTTACCCGAGTTTTTGTTTTAGTCAAATGTGGGCCAACTGGGATGTAATGAAATGTATTTTGACTAAAGGGTGGTGTTGGATGGTTTACACCTTTTATACCCAGGCTAATTCAATAAGCTTGGTTTCTCAGAGTAGGGTGGGGACTGGGAAGACAAATCTCCAAAAGCCCCTAGGGGCTTAAATTCCAGGCGACACCACACTTTTAAAGATATTGCAAGTTAAGTCTTATCCAGCAAGGCTGCATTCATTTGAGTAAAAATACAATATTGTTGCAAGTTAAAACAACTTATTTTAATATATTTTAAAATATCATTACTTCATGTGATGGCAAAGCTGGATTTTCAGCATTATTTTTCCAGTCTTCAGTGTCACATGATCCTTTAGAAAACACTTGAATAAGCTGATGGTGGTGAAGAAATATTTCTTATCAAACTTTAATACAGTTGTGCTACTGCTTATTTTTTTGCTGTGGAAACCATGATACATTTTTTCAGGATTCTTTGATAACTGAAAAGGTAATAAGAACAGCATTTATTTGAAATATTAATCTCTTGTAGCATTATAAATTATTTTACAGAAACTTTTAATCCATTTAATGTTGAAGAAAAGTTAATATTATTTTTATTTTACTAAGCCCAAAGTGTTAGTAAAGTAGGCCTACAATCAAAAAAAGTAACGCAAGTGATGGTTCTCTTTCAAACAAAACATTTTCACCAAACATCTTTTTTGAAGAAGAAAACTTCCTTCATACACTTGTCGTATTTGTAATACCACATTGTGGTACATCTCGTCTCATCCTGCAAGTCACATGGGGTGAGGTTGAGGTGAGAAAATTCATGTCGTTTGATATTGCGAAAGTTACTTTCATTACAGCGCAGAAGAGTGGAAGGCGTGGATTGTGGGTTTTTCTTTCTTGAGAGCAATAGAAATTGTAGAAGCAAGACATACGGCATGGTTAGGCCTACAAATGCTATAACATTACTGACTATGGATTAACAAAATATCTGGTCAGGCAAGTAACATCGTTCAGTCTCAAAATATACTTATAGGCCTATATACTAAAGCACAGGCTCAAATTAGAATGTTATTCAAGGTCTTAAAATGACACTATCATCACGTTGGTTGATTGAGATAAATCCTACTGTAACTCTCATCTTACAGCCACAGTTACAGAAGTTATAAGGACGCCAGCAGCTGATGTGACACTGGGAAATACCCACTAAATGCCCCACCAGTCTCAGTTTCAGGGACTATCTACATTTGACTTTAAACATGAAAATGAAAACATAAAAATAAACAAACTACCACATTCGATTTTTCAATGTTAATTTTTTTTTTTTTGGTTGCTCATGAAAAACCCTCTACCACAATGCTGCGGTGTTGAGAGTGGTTGACTGGGCATTCTGGGAGTTTTTTGGCTGCGTACTGCACCAAGCCTCTCCTTCTATTGACAATTTTATTGTCTGCCAGATGAAAACTGAAAAACTGACATCTTAGGAAAAGTAATGCATCCAAAATTTACATATTGCCTGACGTCAACTCAGACCCAAATGTATGTCTCGGCACAGAAACATGCATCAGATCAGAAGGAGAAACCATGCTGGGAAGTATTACGGATCAAAGTCAGCTGTGAAGAAGCATTTATGCTGAATATTTTTTCAGCTCAGACAGGGATGAGAATAGACATGTGATGCAGAAGGTCAAACAGGGCAACAGCTTTCACAGAGATTAAGTTCTCAAGTCTTTGAAGAACATTCAGAGTTTGTGAGAGTGTTTTCATCTCTTAAAGGCACAATTATATTTCCCGAAACAACACACAGTGAACTTCATAAAAGCACATACTGTAGATTGAACCAAAAGAATCAATCAGTGGCAGTACAGGTATTATCTTGATATACTTCAACCAATCTAATTAGGCTAGTTTTCTTAATTCTATGTGAATGGCAGAATAACCGCCAAATCACATGACATATCAGTTCATGTAAAACGAAAAATGGAAACAATACTGAGAGAATAACTAACTGCCAGTCTTTCCTGTACAGGTGTGCTTATGCGCTTGGTTTCATGTCGACTCGATTTGTCACCAAGACCAGAAATACAAGCTTACAATGACCAAAAAAAAAAAGATTTTCTTTGCATCTCAAGACATTGTGAATTCATAGTCTTTTCCTATGTGTAAATTCAATTATTTACATAAAATCTCCACTTTTACAGGAAGCCTATGGCCGGTTTCATAGAAAAGGCTTTCCCAGACTAAAACGCATGTTTGAACTGTTTAAACTTAAAAACAACTTGCACAGAGATATATTAAAATATGTCAGTGCCATTGTTTTGTCTCACATTTCAAACCAGAAATGTGTTTTTATAAGGGACATTTATAAAAGATACTTAGGCTATGTGTCCTAATTGAAGTTCTAAGTCTGTGAAACCAGGGACTATAGACTGTTAGCTTTATTGTTAAGTTTTTGGACAGGATAAACCTAATTTACATTTTTATTTTCATATTTTTCTCCACTTAATTACCTGTAGCTGTACTGGGGAAACTGCCCTTCTACTATGTCCACAAGTGTCTGTGTCTTAAAACAGTCCTGGTGTAAAATTAGTATACGCGTGTGTGTAGTGTGGTGCTGAGACATATATGAGTAAGTGCGAGTGAAGGGGGGAGGGTGTGAACACCGTCCACGTCTGCAATGCATGACCAACAAGATGACCAAAACAGGAAGCATAACTGAGAAAAGACAGCTTTGTATTACTTTATTCACTGAAAACTACACCCATTTCCTTTATTTCTTAACGTGTGCTTTGCATGTGCTTAGAAACAAAGACTACAATAACAGTTAAAAGTGTCTGTTCAGACTGTCTTAGCAAAGTAATGTGACATTGCCATTATAAACCCACAAGGAAACATACAACAAACCTACTTGTTTAGGAGAAACTCCAAAGCAACCAATGGTTTAGGCCCAAGGAATTACCTGGTAAATATCTAAATATCTAATCTTTAGCATTCCCATTAACTTCAACGGCAGTTTCTCAACTGGCACATGAAATTAGCTCCAGAGTACATGCTGCCATCTTGAATTCAAGTGCAGTTAGTTCTGGGAATATTTTTGAGCCATATACTGTATGATATAATATAATTAATATAACATAATAATTATATAAAATATAATATATGCTCTACTATATGCCCTCAATGGATTCTACAAATGCTGCTCCACAATCAACACAGAATAGTCTCTCAGGAGCAACCAAGGGCAGTATTCCACACTGCATGAGTGTTGATCTTGAACCTTTAGCTACTAAGAACTTTAACAATTAAACCTTTCATTTCATGGTTGAAGCAGCATGCTGTCTGGTAAAGGTAGAAAGACCGATTAAACCACATTCTGCTGTTGCCATGGTTTCATTTCCTGAACATGACAACTCGTATCATCAAATCACACATTTATCGCCGCACAACAATCAACCACTACATCCCCTAGAAAGTACATGGAATTGCATCACCCAGAGACAACAATGGCAAGCTATGCAATTTTAATGATTGAGTTTTTTGCTAATATTATTAAACAGAATGACTAATAAAGACAAGAAAACTGTTATGTGGATGGCTGATGAACCCAATAGCAGACAGCAACTGATTCTCAAAGGGGTTTATTTAAGGAAAAAACAGAAAGCAAAACCCACGATGGGGCAAAACAGGACAGGGTGTAACACTAGACTAAGACTATAAACTAACAACTAAGACAGGAACAAACTCTTCTTGACAAAGCAAAACCCACGATGGGGCAAAACAGGACAGGGTATAACACACTAGACTAAGACTATGAACTAACAACTAAGACAGGAACAAACTCTTCTTGACAAGACTCTCAACCGGTTACTCACAGCTTGATACAAACACAAAGTATGATTAAAGTCAAACAATGAACCGACCCAGGACAACAAACACAAGGGGATTAAATAGGGAACACTAATGACGAAGACAGGTGACTAGACAATGAAGCACAAGACGAGGATAACAAGGGGGAGGGGTAACTTAACGAGACAACACAAGCACATGGCCCAAACAGGCCATGCGCTTGCACACAAAACATGATTCTGTCATGATCCTGCCTCACGACTAGAAGAATTCAAGGACAAGAAGGCAGAATCATGACAAAAACATGTTCAAAAGGAGTGATGAGATAGTTAGTAGACTGTCCTCACTCAATGGCTGGATGTCTAAGTGGTGTCCGCAAAATAATATAGAATTCATAGACAATTTGAAAAGGTATTCATCCCTCCTGAGATGGTGCTGCTCTTCTCTCTTGTAATATGGCACGTAGTCTTAGATCTCAAACATGACAATCTAGGGCTCAGGTCAGGAAGCAGACAAACTGACTAAACCGACCGTCTGCTAGCTGTCTCACGTCACTGAGGTCAGATTAATCCCATCACATAACGCCTCTTTTCACCTAGATATCATCATATAGAGATTGTGCCTGTGCTGCTGTAACTTATAGTACTGTAATATTTTCCGAATTATTAGAAGTCTAGTTTCAAATATAATTATTTTTTTATCTAGTGTAAATGATAAATCACGTTTGAGATTTGTGCTGGCTACTGTGTACAGGCCACCAGGGCACCGTACAGACTTTATCAAAGAATTTGCTGACTTTCTATCAGAGTTAGTACTGGCTGCATATAAAGTCCTAATATTGGTGATTTTAATATACATTTAGATAATGAAAAAGATGCATTGGGATTGGCAATTAAAGACATTCTTAACTCTATTGGAGTAAGACAACATGTGTCAGGATATAACCATTGTCGTAATCATACTCTAGATCTAATATTATCACATGGAATCAATGTTGATGCCGTTGAATTTCTGCAGCAGAGCGATGACATCTCAGAACATTATCTAGTCTTGTGTAAACGTCATTTAACAAAGGCTGCAAATCCGTGTTGCAAAATGTTAGACCTATCACTTCCTGATCAGTTTCATCATCTCAGCATCCAAGCTTAGAAGAACTTGATATTGCGACAGAAACTTTTAACTCTCTCTTTTCCAGCACTTTATACACAGTTGCGCTTTGCGCTTAAATAAAATAGTCCAACGCCATGGTACAACGAGCACATTCAGGCCCTTAAGAGAGCAGCCAGAGAAGTGAAGCAGAATTGGAAGAAAACTAAACTAGAGGTATTTTGCATTTTCACAAAATTCTGGCCAGTTGTTAATACCTAGAATATGAAAATAGACTGCTATAGTGGTAGATCCTTTTCCTATTTAGCACCAAAACTTTGAAACAATCTTCCTAACATTGTCCGGGAAGCAGACGCAGTCTGTCAGTTAAAAAAAAAAAACACATCTCTTTGGCCTAGCATTACACATTATAAACTTCTATAAGTGCGCGCCATCTGTGTTTTTGCAGGTTTGCGTTTTTGATGTTTGCGTCGAGATAACAGATGATCGTTCGCACCTTCAAACCTATTTCAGGGAGTGCGTTCTCGTGACACCAGGCACTGTTTTGTGCGGATGGGTGGCCGGAGTGCGTTAAGAGTTTTTCTGTAAGAACGGTGTCGTGTCTAAGTTAATAACTAATGATCTTCGCAACGGAAGTGAATCAATCAACTCTAACTTTAGCTGGACAATAACTTTATCCTAATGGTGTTGTAAAGCCTAAACAATCTGTTACGGTAATTTCTATTATAACTGTAAAGCTGCTTTGAAACAATCCATACTGTTAAAAGCACTTCATAAATGAAGGTGACTTGACTTGACAAAAGCATTATTATATCACATCATCATAACTGTTCAAAGGGGGTCAAAGTTCACACACCAACAAGCTGTAGTAGTTATCAGGACACACACATACACTATATTGGTCAAAAATTATAGTAAAGGTATTTATAATGTTACATGTACAAAATATTTCAAATAAATACCAATCTTTAGAACTTGAATCCTGAAAAAAGTATCACGGTCTCCACAAAAATATTAGACAGCAAAACTGTTTTCAAAATTAATAACAATAAAGAAATATTACCTGAGTCCCAAATCAGCATATTAGAATGATTTTGAAGACTGTAATGGCTTCTAAAAAAATCAAGTTATATTTAAAACAATTAAGTAGACTTAATATTTGCATTTTATTTAAGGGAAAATATTTAATGCTACTGCTCACATTACATAAAGAAGACCTACATATGGAATGGGTTTTAAAATGCATGAAAGCGGCTATAAAATATATTATTATAAATGTTTTATTAATCATAGGCCTGGTTTGAGCAATGTTTAGTTGGCTACTGTTTTTGTCACCTACAGTATATGACCAGGAAATCCTGGACAAGGCACTGAAATACGATTTATATTGCTATTGTTCTAACATTTATATGTATTTTGATATGGTACAAGGCAGTTTGTAGTAAAAATGAAACAAACAAAAGGCAATGAACAACACTTGATCTAAATCAAATATTATTTAAAAGCCCTATAATCTTAACTCACACACATATTTATAGGGCAAAATCCAATGTTTATTCTCCTTAAGAAGCGAGTCAAATTTGCCTTGTTAGATTGCAGCACTAGAAAACTAAAGGAAGTAGGAAGAATTATTTCACAATGTTCTTTTCCTGTAAAGATTATAAACCAGGTTTTCTTGCTGGGGCATGAATGAATGAACTTCCTTAAATCTACCAGGAACACACAAACAGACTAACTTGTCTGTTTGAAATAAAGGTGTGCAGACACCGAATGATCATCATTGACCAAAACCACAAACATTCATACTGAAACAAAACATGTCCTATTTTATGCTTTTACACAGAAAATGTTCACTTCCTGTGCTCTTGACTTGACTACTCACTGCGGTTAATGTGTGGTATTGTGCAGACTAGAACAACACAGTCACTGATCTCATGGAAATTATATCCTGTGTAGGATAGTTTGAGAAAAAAATGGACTTTGAAGTCATATTCTAGAAGCTGATGACCATAAATGTCTATTAAAATGTGTTAATGTATGACTATATACACAGTCACTTCAGATTAAGATAAGAAATGTAAATTCAATTCAATTTAAGTGATCTTCTTTTTTTTTTTTTAAATGTAGTATTTCAGTTGCAGGTCGTGAGGTCTGCCTCGAGGGTCACAGTGATCTCACTGATGTCGTATTTACATCAACCCTGCGACACATGACACCATCAGAAAGGTCCAGACCATCACAATGACACAACGATTTTTGCAGGAATGTTGCCTGACAGGCATTTCTAATAACGTATCGGCATTCCTAAATTCCTGCTTTGTTTTAAATCATTTAAAATGATTGGCTCCACTAAAAATGTACCTTCTATGTTTTTGAAAAAAAAGGGCTGCATTTATTTAATCAAAAATACAGTAAAAACAGTTATATTGTAAAATATTAGTTTAAAACGGTTTTCTATTGTAAAATATTTGAAAATGTAATTTAGTCCCGCAAAATCATTCTAATATGCTGATTTGGTACTTGAGAAACATTCTTGTTGTTATCAATGCTAAAAATTGTGATATTGTAACTAAAAAAAAAACAACGTGTGTGCGTGTGTGTGATACAGAAATACCATTTATTTGAAGTAGATTTTTTTTTTTTATAATTAGACCATATTTATTTTTAGATCAAGAATAAGAAATAAAAAATAGAATTACAAGTTTAAAGTCCATTATGTCATCATGGTCAACTTTCCGTTCAGTGTACATTAGAGCTGCTGCTTGTAACCGAAGAGTAAATATTGAATTTTCGTGGTGAAGCGCAAGAACATGCTTCACTTCTCGGCACACTCACACAGACAAACAACCCAGTGAAAGCATGTCTACATATGTACACACACACACACCTCCGCTGTTGCTCAAACTTAATTAATTGAAAACAAAAATAAATAAGTAATATTCAAAAATGGGTAGACTTCTGTCTCCTATCATGCCTCTCAGATCAAAGTGCTTGGCAGAAGCATGTACTGCAACTAATGTGGCTAAACTGCTGCACTCCTTTTGAACAAATCAAATATTGCAAAGGCCAGCGTTTCTGTGAAGTGGAAAAGTATAATGCGATCCCCAGCAATGTGTCCCGGACACAGACGCTGAGGCATTCTAGAAATGTCTGGAAAACAGTACTTACCCATGGGCCTCCTGGCTGAACTTTGACCCCAGCGTTTCTCCCACTGAGGGGGAAAAAAAAGAACAGCTTATCATGGTGGATAAGAAATTCTGCTTTACATCTGAAATTCTGCTTATTTTAAAGGGCACACATACAGGTCATGACATTTTATCGGACACAGTTTATTTGACAAAGTCTTTATGCCAGGAAGAATGAGATACACACACATTACATATTCTTAAACATTCTTAATCAGTCGCAATCTTTGGCCCAAACAAACACATGACTAACATTGATGGCCAACATGAACCAAGTGTATTGAGTGTATATAGAGGTGGATTTGTGCGGTTTGTGTTGGCCAACCGATTCAACTGAAAGAAGAAACACATGGGTGACAGTAGAGGAAGTAAAAGCAGCTCTTCCTAGAATTAATCAGAAAATGTATTGCCTTGTATAAGATATAATCCAAATGTCCTTTGGAACAGACAGAAAAGAGATAGAACATGAAAACTGAGAACAAAGACACTGATAAAACTGAATATAAAAAAAAAAACGGTGCAAAGTTCACAAAGCTTGTCATAAACATGTCATATTTCACCCCAAAATCCAAAAAACCCCACCTATTTTTTTTTTTTTTGCAATGTGACATTTTTCTCTTGACAATTCAGTTTCAAATTCTTGTCACTGCAATGCTAAAAATCTCATAAACTATAAATTACAGTAATTATTTAAGTCCTTAAAATATTCATACATCATGGCAGAATTTGTTGTATTATCTTTCGTATCATGTTGTCCATTCAGTATAACTGCATTACAGTAATAAGAATCTACTTTTTAAATTAAAAGAACTGAATCAATTAAATGTATTAATTATTAATAAATTAAATTATTAAGAGCACTTTTAAAAGTATTTTAAAATAAGTTAAATAAAATGAATAATGAAAATAAAGTTTTATGAAAAATTAATTTAATTATCTATATATCATTAATACTTTATTATATATTAAATATATATCAATTATTATATTTTATGCATATCATAAATATATATACGTATATATATATATATATAGACACATAAATAATGTATTTTTATATTGTAAAATATTATCTTATTTTTAGGGTGACATATTTCTGGGATCACCTGTCTGCTTTAAAAAATGAAAACAAGTCAATTACAGGTTGTATGTAGTGCTCTTGGTGGTCTGTGATTGGCTGTTGAGTAGCCATGAGTCGTATTCTGCTTTGGGCATCTTTACCACATTCTGCCTCACTGTCTGCAAATAACAGGGAGAAAGATAAAAGAGTACTTTCATAATTACCAGCATCTAGCACCCAAACCTCCCAGTTCCTGACAATAGCTTATTACCACACTGGATAATCTGTCATTATACGGCCCAAATGGCTGGTTGTTACCGGCGTCCTGTCTGGACTTGATCTGAGGTCAGCAACATTTTGGCAGTTACAATTAAAGGATAGGAATAGCTAGGAAGCTGAGAAACCTGAATATGATTATGCACACATTAGATTAAAGGAAAATCAGACAACTGTCCACAATGTGTTAGTTCAACTTTAAAAGAATGTTTAAACAAAGAAATTACAGCAACATGAAGGTGAGTAAATATTGAGAGGATTTGTGGGTGAAGTATCTCTTTAAATTTTGTAGAAAAACTTGGTCATAATAACCGGGTGTCGTTCATATTGGTAGGGGGCAAGATCACAGTGAAGCAGAAACTAAAAGCTTTGTGTGCTAAAGACGGCTTAATATTTTTGAAGCAAGCTGGTGATAAGACCTCATAAAAATAATTTGATGTATTTATCCTTGACAAGATCATTATCGCTCAGATAAAAGGCCTAATGAAGTGCCATGCTGATCTGAAAGAAAGTCTTGAAGATGAAAACGCAGTTAATCTGTCAGAGTAAGAGACTAATGCACTGAAAGACTAGATAACTGCAGCTGACAGTTCGTTAGCTCTTTCTATTATTTATGTAATAAACTCAGTTTTTCCATTTCTGGCAAGATTTTACGTACAGGAGCTTAAACTTATACCGGTCTATGTTGATATATTAAGAACGATGACATTCAGTTAATAACTTAAAACATTAATTAGATGTAAGACAACTAACATTTAAACAGTATATCTGTTAATATACACCACCATTTAAAAGTTTGAGAGAAGAATTGAAAGAAGTCTCTAATGCTCACCAACGCTGGTGTGTTCATTTAATCAATGATACAGTAAACGGCTCCCTTAAACATTATTATAGTTTTCTATTTTAAAGTTAAATGTATTTCTGTGTGGCCATAGAAATATTTTGTTGTATTTTCTATAGCTTTTCTGTCACTAATGCTGAATAAAAGTATTAATGTTATTAATAAAGATAATATTATAAAGATATTTTGTTATCTAATGTAGACATTCATACATTTATAAGTGTGTCTTAAAGGGATAGTTCACTTTGAAAATTAATTTTTGGTATGTTTTTACCTCAAGGGCATCCAAGACGTAGGTGTCTTTGATTCCACAGTATTTTCAATTTTGATAATTTTAAAAATTATATAAATACTGTTCGTTTTCTCACACAAACCGCTCGTTTCGTGTCATCAATGTGTCAATGTGTACTTACATTTACGAGTCATTAAATCATGTTTAATTTGGACTTCTCTGTGCATGCTCTTTGAGGTGGTGACCATAGACCTCCATTATATGACTGACAGACAAGAACGGTTTGACCTAAAAATATCAAAATTGAAAATACTGTGGAAACAAAGACACCTACATCTTGGATGCCCTTTTAGCTTTAATTAAGCTAAAACATACATTTCAAAGTGAATTATCCCTTTAAGTGTGTAAATACTGTTTTTGCCCACTACAGAAAGCAAACGACCCAGATATGTTGTAACCATTGTATTTAAAAAAACACAATTTAAAGTCAACATGAAACAGATTTTTTGAAAATAGTGATTCATCTTTTCTTTCATATCATCACGTATATCCAAGGCAGGACTTTTGTCCACTGGGAAATGATTGGATGGTTGTGGTTTGCTATACTGTGATGTCATGTGAGTGATAGGATGTCCCGCCCTCATGGCAGTAAACACGTTATCATAGAAGAAAAGTAATTGCAAGAGGGAGGTAACTATAACAATAACTAAGAAAAATGATGTGCAAGGATAAATCAGACATAATAAATAATGCAATATATATCTTCATAAAATAAAAGCATTGTCAATTTTGATTTCATGGTGACTATAAAAGTGCTCGGTAACTAAGTCAGCTGTCTGGTACCTCTATAAACACACATAGATCTGGGCAGCAGAGCTCCCACATCTGGAGGAAATTTAAGATCCTCAGGAAGTTGTGTGTGGGTGAAGTCAGCGTGTGGCTTGCCGTAAATCGACTCAGCTTCTCCAGCAAACGTGCCACCCTCCTTTCTGAGTGTTTGACAGGGGGCAGATTACTGAGCAACACTGAGAGCCTTCAGTAGAGACATACACACAGACTGTTGGTGTAATGTTATTGTAAACAGGTGTGTTGAATGCATACACACACTCTTGCACCTGCAAGCGTCCTGTAGGGTCATTAACGTTAACATTTACCACACCCACACACAACAACAGCACATTAAGTGGTTTTGCATCCGTGTTCTCTAGAGGATTGGCACTGATGCAGACCATTAAACATTCACTGAACACACACTCACCACTGACTGCTGTATGGATCCTCGGTGCTGTCAAGGATTTTTGAGTCTTGCGCTCTTGGAGAGGCCACTGAGGTTATGGAGATTACAGCAGAAGGGATTCGTCCACCGGACACCATGTTACAAAGAGACAGGTCTCTCTTGGACCCTAAAATCCCATCTCTTACTAGAAGAGAGAAAAAGACAAAAGGAGAGATATTTACATATATTATGTTACTATAGCTGAGATAAAAATTTTCTTTGTTTTGTTGTGGTTGGATATGGATATGTCTTCGAGGCTGATTAGTTTTCTTGCTCTTTAAACTTTCGGTACATTTTTTAGATAGCAGGCACATACAGTGCTTGTCATAAGTGAACACACCCATGTTAAAGTTGACTACAAAGAGGAAACAAATCATCTTTTGGATATTGACCTCAATGCTTTAAAGATACAGTATGTAAGAGTTTTGTAATAAAATATCAAAAAAATCACTTGCGCAGTGTGATATATTTCCTGCAGTTGTGTTAGGGTGACCAGACGTCCCGAAAAATTAAGACGTCCCTAAATCTAAGCTGTTGTCCTGAATCCCGAAAACGGTCTTAATTGTCCCGAAAAATATACTGAAGCAAAAAAAACTTTTTGTTTTTTACACGTCAATTTCGCTGGATTCAAAGCGTTCACGCATATAACTTTTGAACTTTTTTAACTATTGAACCCCCACCCCTCATCCCATCTGATCACCCTAAGTTGTTTACTTACAATATCCCAAAAATCTCCAAAGATTTTTTATTTCTGAGAAATTCCAATTTTAAATAAGTAGCCGTCCCGTAAAAAAATGTTGCCCGCCAATGACACAATATGCACGCTATCCTCGGTTTCCGTCCATTCATACTGTCATAGCCATGACATAACCATAGCGACAGACGTGGACAACTGTGTAGTGCGTAACGTTTAGCGGCACGCAGTTCTTGTTTTTTTCAAACATAGACCATGGAAAGCAGACTTTGAGACAAACAAGGAGAACTAAAATGAGGATCAATATCAGCGTGGTGTTTTTGAGATGCTGAGAGCTCCACGTCCGCAACTAACTTGGACTTGACAGAGCTTCACGAGTCACAACTAGTCAGCTTTATTGTACAGGTGAGCAAACGTACGTACAACAAATCAATGTTTTATAATGTTAGCTCAGCATGATGAAATGTTAGAATATTCTCAGTATGTTATTCTAATGTTGATCTAGCTGCTAGTTTCGTATAGCAAACGAACTAACACGTAGTATAACATTATAACTTTCAACACACATTTAAATGCCGTTTATTGTGATAGTGTAATGTTAGACCAAGTGAAGCAGCGCTGCGTTACCTCACAAGTTTAATTTGTCAAATAAACTGACCTGTGTGTGAGTCCAGCACTTGCGGGTAGTTCGGTAGAATTAAATGTCCTTATTCCTTTATATCCGAGGGACTCGCGTGTGATCTCTGTCTCTTTAACAATCGTGACCTGCTTCATAACCACAGTAATGTTAAAAAAAACATGAATGTTTGCACTCATCCATAAACATTATTAGATTGATCAGCTTGACAGCAAGTCCCATGATCCAGCTCATCACTGCATCATATACCTACGCCTTTGTTATTGTCGGAAACTGCGCCCTCTTGTGGCGAAAAAAACCTACATATTGTGCCTTTAATTAAAAACAATGAGGAAAAATCAACACCAGTTTTCTGTATGAATGGATAATGTATCGTAAATAAATAAATGTTCTTCCTTAAAATGCCGGGGGCATAAGTCAGGACAACCATATTTTAAATTCCCATAGAGGCAGGCAGATTATTCTTTTTAAAGGCCAGATATATCATGGATCCCGGATACTATGCATCCTGATAAAAGTTCCCTTGGCCTTTGTAATTAAAATAGCCCCACATCATCACAAACCCTTCACCATACCTAGAGACCGGCATGGTTTTATTTCAGTTATAGCTGGTTTGATTTGCATTGGGAGATGAGATTATGGAAAGTACCCCATGCCAATCTCTAGGTTTCACCGGTGTGGTTCCCCATGAATAATTAACTTACTTGGCACAGAGGTCCTAGCCTGGTTCAACCAGACTCTAGTTCATTTCTTTTCCGCATAGAGTCTGGAACCGCTCCATTGAGAAACGTTTCCTTCCTTGTAGGCGGGTTCACTATTAAAGTTCAAATCTATTGGATCTGCACAAAGTCACTCAAGATCTGCCATAGCCAATCGCTAACGGGGTGTCGTGAGTGACGTATGTCACGCGCCGAAATGGCTGGAAACAACAAGTCCGAATGATCAGAGGATTATGTTTACAATAGGATTTCAGTCAACAAGCGCCGCAGGTTTTGTTAATCTAGGAACAATTATTAATTCGAAATGTATATTTGACACGAAGGACAGTGAATCTATACATTCAACGGTGGAAGCTGTGTCTAATCATTACAAATACGCCGCTGTGGTCGTTTTCTGATCTGCCGCAAATGCTGTAGCTGCTACAGTGAATGATCAGTCTTGTCTCTATTTGCAGATGTGATAATAAACAACAATTTTTCATATTACGTCTTATTGTTTCTTAATTACCTTAATTATGGTCTTCAAAGTATGTGTTTGTACATTTTTATGTGGCATTTAGTTTTTTTAGTAAAACAAATCAACCATTGCCATCTAAAACTGAAAATCAAATATCTTCAAAGTATGGTTTTTCACATTTTTATTTATGACAATTATTTTTTTAAATCACAACCAATTTGTATGATTTACAACATGTAAAACTGACACACCAACCTCCTGCACGAGTGCACAAAGGAAAGGGGCTCAAAATGTTCTATTCATCAGAAGAATCAGTAAATTTACTGTTGGGAATATGAGCAACTGACACGACTCCTGAGCGGATCTTCAACAATAGTTTAGCAGCCAGGACTCGGGGCTTCCGAACACCGCGAACACCAGGCTAAACCGTCCGTCCAAAATGTCACGGTCATCGTGCACGAGCTGCCCAGCACAAACTTCCAAACTTTCTGCCTCCTTCACTTGGTCCTCAGTTGTGCAACAAGAGGTGAGACGATTACAATCCGGCTTTAAATTCTGTATATTCGGCAGTTTTCCAACAACGGACCGAATAGCTTTTCTCACGTCTTTCTCCGCTGCCATTACTGAACTCAAACTGACGCGCTTACATCAACGTCATCGTTCTCAGCCACTCCCTCTATTCGCTGATTGGTCCTACAAAAAATTGGTTTCTGGAAACATCCAATAATATCTGTCTGCAGAGCCGCAGTTTCACCCCAGCAGTTTTACACCAGCAGTTTTACCCCGCGCATGCGCAGTTTTTACACCAGCAGTTTTACCCCGCGCATGCGCAGTTTCGCCACAACAGTTTAAGCAGTTTTATCAGTTTTATCTATCATTCGTAGTTTCAATATAGCAGTTTTACCCGCGCAAATTGTTCAGTATTAAAACGATCTAATGGTTATTTTTACCAATTAGTTTTGCTTATTAGTCTGCAGAGCCACAGTTTCACCACGCACATGCGCAGTTTCACCTCAACAGTTTTACCCGTGCACGCGCAGTGTCAATAACCTATATAGTATTTGTTACCAATTATTTTTGCTTACTAGTTATTTTTTTGCTGTTGCTCGCAGGCTTTCAGGTTCCTTTACTGAAATAAAACAGTGCTTGTATCAGGAGCACAATCTTTTAAGTTTTTCCTCCAAAACAATAAATAGCCTGGCCTATATATATATATATATATATATATATATATATATATATATATATATATATATATATATATATACACACACTTAATTGCTCAATACCTGGTATAACACAAACTTCTGATTAGACATTCAAAGGCGAACTGTTAGTCTAAATCAATATATGTCTAATTATTCTTAAATTAATTAAATCTGCCTGATGAAACAAATGACTTGAACACAAATTATTAACAATTATTTCAAATATTTTATTAATTTTGAAGACATTACCAAGAATACAATTATATTTCAATTCAATTACCAGAGAGACATACTGATACAGACAGACAGGCATACGATTCAGACAGACAGGCACACTGATACACATACACAGTGATACAGACAGACATATTGATACACAGCCATACATACTGATACAGACAGACAAACTAATATACATACACAGACATACTGATACAGACAGACAGGCATACTGACATACATACACAGACACACTGAGAAAGACAGACATATTGATACACAGACAGACATATTGATACAGACAGACCGTCTAATATACATACATAGACATACTGCTACAGACAGACAGCAAGTCTGTCACCAATTAGAAAATAAATAATAATAATTAAATGTCAGGGTTTTAAAATGATGACACTCTTACATTTTTCTTTGTCCTTAACCTCAGACATGAAAAAGGGCATGACCTCTCTGTTTTTAAATGTAAAATAGAATGTGGCTAAGTGGCTCTTAATTTATCATCCTCATCCAAAGTTGTGGCACAATGTGAATGTAGTGGAGAAAGGGCTTTCTTCCTCCTCCATGCTGTCAATGCGTGGTGGCAAGGACTTGATCTTCATCAGCGGGTGATTGTCCTTCAACCATTCCACACCTTTCCTGATGCTGCTCATCATATTGGCATTCTTTATGAAAAATATTTGAAAATTAACAGCAATCAACAATTTTATATTTTCAGATAAATAAAACGTCTAAATATATTATATACATTGCAGAACTCTACAAAATACCTCAAGATTGTGTGGTGTCGTGTCCCCCTCCAGCGCTCCTACTCCATACTCAATTTCTCCTGGTCCATTCATCTGTTGTAGAAGAGCACAGTGTGATGTAATGTATTTCAATTGTCCACTACAAAATGTTTCATTTAATAAAATGTATAATTTCATGCATATGCAATGCAGAACCAAACTAAGATTTGATTTACTTCGAATTTGCACGAGAGAATTCATCTATTTGAATCAATCCATTTTACAAAAACAAACAAAAATAACAAAGGTCAATGTCCCTGCCCTAATACAGGGTGTCCACCAGTTAAAATTAAGCCCTTTTTAATACCGCATTATAAAACTACAACATTACATTTAGCAAGAACATATATTTAAAGTAGTGCATGCCTGTAATGATCAGACTAGCTCTAGACCATTTGGCTTGGGGCACATGTGTGTTCACAGGGGTCTTTTAGGGTCTTTCAAGGATCAACCCTGCAACAATGGGACTTGGTGTGTTTTAAGAACCCAACTGATATCTGTGTCCCCTGAAAGTCTAAGTATAGAATATTGTCGACTGACAATAGGATAGATAAATAAATAAACAAAATACTTTGACAACAAAAGCTCACTTCACTGTCAGTGAGGCAAGATCCAACCGTCATGTGCAATCCAACCGCCTCAGCCCAATGTGCAAGCCACCTTCCATGTCTGACAAAATACAAAAAGACAACAATGAGAACAAAGTTGTGCAGAATACTGAGTCCTGAGCAAGGACTGTCCCTAAAGTTAGTTTACTAAAAGTCACTCTGGATAATAGTGTCTGCTAAATGACAAATAATAATAACTAAACCCTAGAAAGAAAATTCTCCATGAGGAGAAGGCACCACTTATTGTGTCATGAATGTCATGCTGAGAAAAAAGCAATACTTCCATGAATACTATTAACAACAATAATATTAATATAACGTAGAAATAAGACTTACAGCAGTGAAATCAACGGGTTCATTCAATACGATGTGTAAAGCATACTGAAACATTCATTTTACAATATATTTTTGATTTAACAGAGTGGAGACAGACTGATAAAAGTCCAATAACTTACCATAATCATGAAGACCCGACAGGATGTCATATCGAGTTGATGGGAGATATGCTGAAATGGCGAATTGCATTTCAAACAAAATACCCTTACTTTGTTTGTTTTGTTTTGTTTGTTTGTTTGTTTGTTTGTTTTTTCATTTTGATCCAACGGCCTGGTGCTGCAAGTTTCCTGCGACATGAATATATGTTAAATAAAACAATGATTTGTCCAACAGCACTGCTGAACTGACTGCAGTGAAGACAATTTAATAACTTATTCAAAACGACCGGATAAAACTGCTATAGTGAAACTGCGCATGCGCGGGGTAAAACTGCTGGGGTGAAACTGCTGGGGTAAAACTGCGGCTCTGCGGCTCTGCAGTCAGACCCTTCTCGAAACATGGAGCGATCCCAGACGTAGTACTGAAGTAAAATGAAATTGAGCGGAAGTGCGTAGGAGGGCGCAGCCAGGCTACAGAGGTCCAGAGTATCAGATAAATTTACTCTTTTGCTTTGTCCAATTGAGTAGTGGCAGAGCTTCGCCTCACAGGGGAACTAATAAAAGTAAAACACAATGTAGGAATAAAGAAAAATATAATAGTAATATCATTTTGCACACAACAAAGGTGCCTTTACATGGGCAGTACACATGTGAGGGATGTACAATGGTGCACCAGAGGGAAAGACAGCATGAGGATTTACACAGTAAATCTATGGAGCAGTTTCATCTGGGACGACACCCTGCACACTTTTGCACAACAGTTTAGACAGGAGATGAGGGAGGAAGACTGTTGAACACTGATCTGAGCGGTTTACTTCCCACAAACTGTGTCTGTTATCTATAGCATATTAGTAGGTGGAGTGTATGAAAATAAAGGTCAATGCAAAAGGCCCACAGTACTATGGGTTGATATGGGGATGAGTCAAAGGGCCTTGTTTGGAACAAATGAGCTGATTTTTTTTTTCAAAGTTAATATGTAAGCTTTAACCATCCACATATCTGCAGCTACTATTTTATGATTACTGTGGGGTATCTGTAGTGTATTGTAACGATTTCTGAAGGATCATGTGACACCGACGAATGAAAATTCATATTTGCCATCACAAAAATAAATTACATTTTAAAATAGAAAATACTTAAATGAAATGTACTATTTCACAATATTACTGTTGTTACTTTACCACATAAATGCAGCCTCAAATACGTAAAAAAAAAAAAAAAAAGATCAAACAATCCCAAACTTTTGAACGATATCAAGTGAGAGAAACCTTAAGCTCTCATATTTCTCCAATCCTTAATGTCTGTTTCCATGCTCATCAACAAGTGGGTTAAAATGGCCTGATCATTTTTGGTCACTTCTTGTGTTGCCAACGGTCACTATATCATAATTCATAGCAAAGGCATTCCGGAAACAGCAAACAGACCTCATCACTGGCTGAGACTCTCCATCTGTGTTTTGCTTGGCCTCAGGATGGACTTTGACTGTATTGCTGTTTTTATAATGGAGACAATTGGTCACATGAAATCTGACAATAAACTCATCACAGCAATCAAGAGTCATCACATTCCCATGCAGATGATATGATAACCAACAAAACTACAGCCATTACAACAAATCAGCCATTACATGCAACTACAGGTGACTGCAATCAAATTATGATATTATTAAATTTAGTTTAGGGTCCAGTTTTCACTATTAGCTACGCTTATTAGCATGCATATTACTAAGAGGATATTTGCTGTTTTTTAGCAATTATAAAGCATATATTAATGCCTTGCTCTGCATTGTACATATTCTACATTACTTATTCTAACCCACTACCTAAACTTAACAACAACCTTACTGACTATTAATAAGCAGTAATTAGGAGGCAAACCTCATAATAGTGAGATTAGGACCCAAATCCAAAATGTCACCAAATTAACATTTTATAAATTATATATATATATATATATTTAACAAATTACATGTGACTGGTGCCCCTTAATATAGTATAATGATAGTTGACTGCTGTGCTAGTTCACCTGTCTGAAGCGGAGGAGATTTGGTTATCAGAATTACAGCTGGGTTTAATAAATTCTGGAGATCTGAAACACACACATAAATAAACACAATTTACACCACAAATACGAGTTTTTCAAAGAGGCAAAACGATGTTGCAGTTATAAATAAGTACATAAGTAGTTCCACTGCCATATATACCCATATCTCATTTTTTGGATGTGTAAATGATCCAAGCACGCCCTCTGCTGGGCGATCGATATTTCACACACTAAATTTATGACCCACCTCTATGTAAACAGAAGATGACAGCAGAAATTAACCTTCATTCAGTCTCTCAATAAGCATTCAAATAGATTCATCCCTATGAAAATATCATCTCCCTCAAATACAACACTTCATTAACTTAGACAAAACATATAAATGTTGAGTAAAAATGATTTTTTTCCATTACATAAAATAAACTAGGATGCTGTTGCAGACAGATGAAAAAAGACATAACTCTTGAATAAATTGGCTGGTTTCATGCCTCATAAATACAAACCATAACGATGTCATTTTCAGTCCTCAGGATTTATTATCTATTAATAATATATCGACTTATTAAATTGGGAGATTATATAAGCTTACATAATAAATAATGAATGCTCACACTGATTCTTCCCATCACTGATTATTCTCAAATACATTCTCATACAGCAGGTTTTATCCCAAAACCAATTAAACCGGTAACAATAAAACTCCAGTAAAGAGGGATATCTTCAGAGTCCAGCTCTTGGATTTCACTCTTAAATCGTTTGGATTAGTCTCAGGCTTGATTAATTGGCACAGCCGAAAGAGGCTTTATTAGGCCTTTTCATTGCTTTTATAGGGAACGAAATAAACAGTAATGACTGTGAGAAAACAAAGGCAGTTTCGCAGAGCCTAAGCTTTCATCAGGGCTCAGTACTTCTCTCTGATCTACTCTGTGCGGTCTACACAATCTTCAGGCAAAAATACAGGACACCTATAGTGTTCATTCATACCATCACAAGGTGGGGCACAAACAAAAACAGCATCTGGGATATACAGTAGCAGACACAAGCATTTTTAAACCCAGGGAAGGATTCTTCAGAAATTCGTTGTCAGTGAGAGCACAGAGAGGAGAGAAATATTTGCACTCAGAAGCTATCCAAGAATCACAGTGTATAGAAATGGAGCTATCATCCAAACTAAAAGTGCCCATGTCAAACCTAAAATTCGAATGGATTTTGTTTCGTCTTTCTTTGTCCTGTGAACCAAACAGCACAGCACTGAAGTACATGGTGTTGATGATGGCATGCACTGTTGCCATGACTACATGTGATTGTGTGAGCAAGACAAGTGACAGTTCAGTTGGCAGTGAGATGGAAAAAAGATAACAGTCGTTTTGTTGTCCACCCATCAAGAACCAGACACCAGTGAAAGTCACTCAGGCTGTGAGTGTGAATCAATGAGTGTGTTTATCTGTATCAGTTTCACAGCAGCTGTGTCGTGCTGTAAATTGCTTTAGAATATTATCTCGATTTTTCCCCAGGTGTTTTCCACTTACAATGGCAGCCTATGGAGCAAGCTGAGGGTTAAACGCAAAAATGTGATAACTGTATTTTGGTTAAAGCACTTACATGTTTTTAAAATTTAAAATGACTACTTTTGTTACTTCAGTTGTATATTTGTCTAAATTGTACTTTTGAGATGGAACGACTTTGTCTCTGGTTAGACACCACAATTCAAAATTTTAAAGCTACACTGTGTAACTCTTTTAGTTTATTCTTAGCTAAAAACACGTAGTTCTTTCAAAAAAATATGTGCTCATTAATGTCTATTTACTTCATTCAAGTAATAAAGTATTCTTGTGAGTGTATAATATGCCATTGAAAATACATACGGGTAAGGGGTTCTAATGTCGGTCGCCATGTTGCCCCTCCATCTTGAAAGTACATTAGCCAAAGAGGGACAGACCCGTTAATTCAAGCTTCGCCTTTCACGTTTACGTTTGAGTTAACACTCATGGACGAGGTCAAACTAGAAGCCATGTTAATCTTGGACTACATTGGCCACCGTAGGAGTTAAAACGAAATTGGAATTGAGAGTAACAGAAACTAATATTCACTGGATGGTCATATACCTTTTCACCGCTAGATGGGGGTAAAAATCACACAGTGTAGCTTTAAAGGAGTAGTTCACTTTTCAAAAAACTTTTGCTGATAATTTACTCACCCCCATGTCATCCAAGATGTCCACGTCTTTCTTTCCTCAGTCGAAAAGAAATTAAGGTTTTTGATGAAAACATTCCAGGATTTTCTCCATATAATGGACTTCAATGGGAACCAAACGGTTCAAGGTCAAAAGGACAGTTTCAGTGCAAACTACAAACTGTTCAAAGGGCTTTAAACGATTCCAGACGATGAATAAGGGAAGCGAAATAATAAGATAAGATCAAGCGAAATTTAATAAATAAATAAATAACAAAGTTTAAGTTTTATAAGCTCAATTGCTCGCCTTGCTCTGTTCTGTGACGCACGTTTGTGACTCTCCTGTTCGAACTGTTTCATCAAAATGAACAAATCTTTTTCCGACTCAATTCATTCGTTTCGTTCGTTGAATGAACCAAATGACTCAGAAAAAGATTTGTTCGTTTTTTTATGTTATGTAAATTTAAAGGACTGAACTACTCATAACAGTAATTTTTGTGTGTAATTAACAGTGTGAAGTTGCTTTTAAACAATTTATTTTTAGTCTGTATCGTAGAAAGTGTAATATGAATCAATGTGACTTGATAAAATGTTGAATACAGTACTACCGTTTTAAATGTTTCAATACTATCTTTTTCCACACACTACTCTGCATTATTAGTATATAGAGTGTATACCAAGCAGCATGCTACTATTCCATCACAAACACACCCAAAGTTTCTTGATCAATGGCCAAAATGGCGACGGCTCATCATAGCTCACCACTTGGTTACCAGCTCAGATCTTTAGCCATCAAGCCACCCTCCATAATCGTTGCCTACAGTTTCTATCTGCCGAGAGTGTAATTAGCCCTTTTCTTATTAACTGTCTTCCAGAAAGCAACTAATGTGGCACACTTGTCTAAATCCCATTGGCGTGCTTGGGGAGAACACATCGCTTCATAGAGCCAGAGGAACTCAAAGATTCCAGCGAGAAAGAGCCTATTTGGAAGAGAAAACCTTTGGCGGGGCGATAAACTGCTCCCACTTGGCTTCTATTGCCTTTTCCGTATTCAGCCTCTTTATCGTGGTTCTGCTCTTTCCAGGGTCCCTGAAAAGATACGGAGAGAGAGAGAGAGAGAGAAGGACAGTCAGAGACAGATAAAGAGACGCACACAATTTCTTGACATATTAATTATTTGCGTGATCTCTTCATAATGTGCTCACTAAACCTGGAGTATTATCAAAATCGTATGTCACCTTGAGAGGACAGAAAGAAATGGAAGGATGGAGCAAAACAAGTGCGCACATCTCAAGCTCCCTCTCCTCTCGGCTTGGGTTTTAACGGCGGCTGATAAAGTTTCATTATTTTTTGTAATATCTGCTCACTGCCATGCTGTACCGTTTTCCCATAAAGCTTCACTTTATTGGAAATTGGATTCTGGGATGGTAGGAGCCCCTCCAGGCTCTTCTGGGAGACGCTTCTAACAATTTCTCTCCCTCTTTTTCCATTTGTCTTGGCCTCTCTCTCCTCATCCTTCACAGGCAGCAACCTGTAGCTCCCGGAGATGAAGGATTAAATTCTCTAGCTCTCTTTTCCCTCCGTATCTTTCTCTTAAACACCACCTAAATACGAGGGCTTCATCATTTCCTTGTTGTTCCAGTTTGTTGTTGTTCTTGTAAGCGCTCATTATGGCTAAGGCTATTATCTCCATTACTATTGATCAAATTTGAGCTTAGTGATTTAAACAAACCCCTAACCCTAAAAAGGCAGCTTTACATTTGAATTTACAAGTTTGCGTCTGAAAGATTTTTTTAAAGGTCTCGTATGCTCACCAACGCTGAATTTATTTGATCAAAAATACAGTTATATTGTGGAATATAACACTTTTAAATAACTGTTTTCTAATTGAATATATTTGAAAATGTATTTATTTATTCCTGTCATTTATTCCTGTGATTGAAAAGCTGAATTTTTCAGCTTCAGTCTTCAGTGTCACATCACATCACTCTAATATGCTGATTTGGTGCTCAAGAAACATTTATTATCATTACCAGCGTTGAAAATGGTTGTGTTGCTTAATATTTTTGTGTAAACTGATACTTTTTTCAGTACAAAGTTAAAAAGAACAGAATTTATTTTTTTATCACATTTTAAATGTTTTTGCTGTCACTTTTGATGAATTGAATGCATCCTTTGATAAATATTGATAGATAGTATTGCACGGACTGCAATGCATCTGTTTCAAAATGTCGGTTTCATCTTGGTGGAAAATGACACTCTTTCTTAAATCAGGCTTGAAGCTTAATATTTTTGTGTAAACATGATAATTTTAGGTAAAAGATAAGTAAAGATAAATCTTTACTGTAACTTTTAATGCATCCTTACGGAATAAAACTTTTCTATATTTAACCCTCAGGTGCTCTTCGTTTCGGAGTCAACCGAATCTTATCCGAATGTTATCTTCCTGGTCAAAAGTGACCGGACACCTAAAAATTGAATTTCCTCCATCACAGTAAAACCAATGCAATTTATTTTTGTTCTATAATATTTATTCTTTGTAATTTAGTATTTTGAGACAATTTGATTGAATTTATTAATATTTATGGTCTATTTTTGCCATGGAAATATATATATTTTTCTATATATATATATTGAAACAATCTCAAAAACGATTTTTTATTAAATAAATGTAAAAATAAATAAATAAAAATTTGTGATTTTTTGTGTTTTTGTCAATTTCCCATTCATTTCCTATGGGGGTCATTTTTGACCAAAGACCACAAGTGTGACTATTTTTTTAAGACCACTTAGCATGCTCAGATCATGACCTCAATTTTTTTGTGTGTTCACATACATAATGCCATAAAAGTCACCAAGTTTCATAACATTCCGATGAAGCTGTGATTTTTGGAAATTCAAAACAGAAATGACCGAAGAACACCTGAGGGATATATATATATTATATTTTGATCAATAGTGAATAAAACCACACGCATATACAGTGCCTATATGAATCCAAACCCTATTTCTAACATGCTTTCATCCTCAAATATCATTTATAATATGAAGGTAAAAAATTTAGCAAATCTAATTAGGTCAAGGATGGGAAACTATGGTCCTGCTGCAGAGTTTAGCTTCAACCCTGATAAAAAAACTCACTTGCCCTCATTTTTCTTGTAATCCTGAGGACATTGATTAGCAGGTGTTTGATTATGGTTGAAGCTAAACTCTACAGGACAGTGGCCCTCCAGGACCCAAGATGCCCATCGCTGAATTAGGTCATAACTTCAGGGGTCACAGTCTGTATTAGTGTGGTTTAGTCTACACACACACACACCACTGGAGGTAAGCTGGTTGAGAACCAAAATGCAACTTTACCTCTGCATCTTGTGAAAAGGACATTACATATATTATTATTTATGATGACCTACAGACCAAAATATTTGTGTGTCCACATGCATAGGTAGCTTTAAAGTTAAGTGTTACCTCAGATTTTTTTAATGGAACAGTTTATTGACCCTTTAAAACAAACAGCTCACACTTATGGAAAAAAACGGCTCAATTTTATTCAGAGGCCAAAACTAATCAAGAATATGCAACTTCACGCAGTCGTTGATATTTATATGCCCCAAAAGTAAGATGAAATTCTGATAGCTTGTAATGTAAACAGTAACAGTATAGCCGACTACTTACATGCATACCAATGTCAGGTGTCACTCAATGGCACCCAATAATGAGACTTACAAAGATGATATTTAATTTTTTAAAGGTTTAAAGGTTTTATCATCAAAGCTCTGTATTTTTTAGTCGTTTTTTTGGAAGTGACAAAACATGTATTAGACCTACAAAGTAGTACAATGATAATTGAGAGATGTACTGTACAAATAAACATTACTTAAAAGCCTGATGCATAATATTCAAATTTTAACATGATTTTTTTTAAATGAGATAAACAAGTAAACCTAATTTGCTTCAGTCTAGTAGATTAATCTCTTGAAATATAGCTAACAAAATAACTGTAATATGGTCTCTTTGTTTGACTTTTCAAAATTTTGTTATGCTTCCTGGTACATGTTCTGCTTCTGTCTGCCATCTATATAGTCCTTTTTAAGTTTTTCATATTGTTTTCCACTTGATTGTCTGTGTCTTGTCATCTCGTTATCTTGTATATATAGCACTTGTGCTTCTCATGTTGTTTTGTCAGTTGTTGCAAGTTATGATAGGCTGTTTGCGTTGTTTCTGTTCCCGTGTTGCGATCCTCTCCTCTTTCTTCCTTCTCTTGCTTTCGCTTATTACAATAAAAAATATTTTTTACATTTACTTTATAAAAATCTGTAGATTTCACAGGGAAAAAAAGTTCATATGGACCACATTTTTTTATTATTATTATATTAAAAGGCATTTCTTTAGAGTCCTGAAATCTCATGTTTTCAAACTGACAAAAATAGGAAATTGAGCACCACATCAGCATATCAGAATGATTTGTGAAGAATCATGTGACACTGAAAACTGGAGTAATGATGCTGAACAGTCAGCTTTGCCATCACAGAAATTATATATATATATATATATATATATATATATATATTAGGGGTGTAAATATATCATATCGTGCCACAATATATCGCAATACAAAAATGCAACAAAACGTATCGTGGATAGTGACAATATGTAATAAAATATAAAAATATAATAAAATAAAATAATAAAAAAAATAATAATAATAAAAATTGGTGTGAGAAAAAAAAATCAAGTTTTCAGAGTTTTAGTATCAGTACTACATTAAACTACTATATATAATGTTGATTATAATATACAACAACGCAATGTGGGAATATTTGTGGGTCCTGATAATGCCATATGTCTTATGTTACCAGTAAAAAGTGTCTGACATTATTTTAAATATATCTAGTCAGTGAAAGTGTGCAAGCATATTCATCTACAATAACTCAATATTTTCAGCTTCAGAATCATGAATATTGTTATTCTGGTGTCACCATTGTCCTTGAGTTACAAGCACCGAGTCTAAAGCCATTCATTTAAACCCACAATGTAATATCAAATTTAGCAAATTGTGTTAACCTTTTACCAGATGTCTTGGAGTGTCACAATAAAAATTGTATTGTGAGTTCAGTATCGTGATATGTATCAAATCGTGACATGAGGGTATCGTTACACCCCTAATATATATATATATATATATATATATATATATATATATATATATGTATAGACCATTTTGCAAGATATAAACAACACTGGTCCAGAAACACTTCCTGTTTCAGTTTGTAACTGTTTTCTTTATTTCACATGTAAAGAAAAAAATCTTAAAGATGTTTGTTTAACTTTTTGATTCAGTTTTATATGTTCTTTTGGTTGTATTTTATTCTAGCTTTTATGTAGTGTTAAAAAACTGAAACAGGAAGTGCTTTTGGACCAGTTTTGTTTACATCTTGCAAAATGGTCGATACATATATATATATATATATATATATATATATATATACGCATGGTGCGATTTGTGAAAAAAACAGAGGGGGGGATGTTTTGAAAAAAAAAATTCATAAAAAATAAATCATGAGAACATGAACTTCATCACTGCATTTGCAGGAAAAAAAAAATCGTATTAACACATGAAGTATCCTAACGCAATATTTTTACTCTAATAGCTTCCCACACATTTGAACTGTGATCATGCAACGAAAAACATGCAATAATTAAATCAATAGATTAATAGGGTAGGCAAATTTATATCAGCCTCTCCTGAACCACGGATTGATTGCAAAGTTAAACCATCATAGAAACAGTTTAAACTGCTGCTGTTAGGTGAAAGTAATAATGTTAATGTTACATCGCGATGCTGAGATACAGCAAAATGATAGAAAAGACAGATGCCTCATTCGCGCTGCAGAACCTCTAGACGCGCGCAAACGCGTCTTTACATCGATTTAACATTGAAATCACTCGCGCCAGATGTTCAAGAGTGAGTGAAACACCGTGTGTATAACTTCGGCCATTCTCAGTGACTGGGACACTAGCTCTGCTTGTCATCATAGAAACAGATAATCAGATTGTGATGTTTATTCTGAATGTTGCCTTCCTTTCTACACACAGCTCCACAGCCCAGTGCGGAGTGCGGACATGCAACCGTCTCGCAAGTGTTGATAGGCGTGAGGTGTAACCAATCAGATAGCGCCGTGGGCGG
This sequence comes from Pimephales promelas, assembly GCF_016745375.1. Next base: position 4,267,615 of record NW_024121876.1, on the reverse strand, counting down.
GACATTGAGCAAGTCTGCAGACTCGTGCAGAGCAGACAGCTATATGAGAGTCAGCCAAAGTAGCGCATTTAAAAATAAAATTGACTTTAATCAAACCACGGATCCGTGATACGTTTTCTGATCCGTTTCACCACTAGTTTAGTAGCACTGATCACTTTGAGGGGGGGATAAATTTATCCCCACCAGGGATAAAAATAATTAAGCAGAGGCAGGGACACACTGACCAGAAAGGGGGAAATCCCACGCATCCCCCCCGGCAAATCGCACCCTGTATATACGAGTTGTGATACTATTTCACAAAACTGACCGCAAACGGTAGTCTACATACACTGATGGTCATGGAGGATCTTAAAGAATGGAGGAGCTTAAAGAATGACTTTGTCCCAGAACCCAAACTGTATTATTTTTTCTCACTCACCTGGAAATAACAGCAGGAACAACAGGAAATAACAGGTGCAGATCTTTCAGAGCGTTCCAGAGTCAGTGCCCCCAGCAGCCAATTCAAACAGCACCACTGATGATACACTTGCTAGGAATAATAGAAAATTATTTTTTTTAATAATATATGTCCTGCAAAACATTGTTATAAAGTAAAACAAAAAAACAATAAAAACCACCCTCAGTATGCAAATGAAATTATACTGCAGCCAGGGCACAGCATGTAACCTTGTGTCAGCAGCTTTGAAATCCTGTATAATTGCTTAGTTTACAAGTTGATGTACAACATAAGACCTAAAACACCCTATTCCACAGAGAGCCTTTCTGAGAGATTTCTTTTCATATTTTTTAAACACAAATGTACAAATAACACCAGACACAGAATCAAAAGCTGTGTATATCTTGAAAGCCCTCTTGACAGAAAAACAGCAGCAGACTGAGGCTGTCTAGCAAATCTTTCATCCAGCAATCATTTGTATAAAGAATATCTATCCATCCATCTATCCATCTATCCATCTATCTATCTATCTATCTATCTATCTATCTATCTATCTATCTATCTATCTATCTATCTATCTATCTATCTATCTATCTTCTGTGTGAACACACCTATAGACACTTTGATGGCATGTGGAAACGGTGAGAATCAAATCCACTGTTAATTGATTCGGTGTTGAATCTCCTTTTTAAAGTTGAAAGAAAAAAATCTGATATGTATATGTATGTATATATAGAAGGGGAGAGGGAGAGAGAGGGAGAGAGAGAGGGAGAGAGAGAGAGAGAGAGAGAGAGAGAGAGAGAGAGAGAGAGAGAGAGAGAGAGAGAGAGAGAGAGAGATACCCTGACTGTGCTTTGGCTCATTTGTTACAAGCTAACATTTCAAGGCCGTTTCTCATTGTACCTGTATAAATTAATTCCTCTCACTTTCTTTTCAACATGAAGTAGAGGCATCGCTTTGCTCTCTGCTTTCTGTTGAAACTTCAAGGTTAAGACGTGTAATCAGGCCTCTGATGAATTACATCCACCTACTCACTGGATGTCATTCATTGGGCCTCTGTTCAATGACATCCACCTACTCACTGTTAGCAGACAACAAGCTTCTTGACATCACACAACCTGTAAGGTTTAGTTAGCCACAATGTGATATGTGGGTTAAATATCAGGCTTAAAAGACACAAGGGTGATTGAACAAGATTGCTATATCTTTCATATTCATAGATGACCAGGCACTTAGCCACATTTGCAGATGCATGAATAGAGGGAATGCGCATGACGTCACCGTCGGCCGGAGTGCCGAAGTGGGAAAGAGCTTTACGATTGACTGTACAACTAGATTTGAAAAAAAAAAAAAAAAAAAAACGGAGGTATATATTTACAGACTGCTATGGAAAGAGGAGCAAATGGATCACTGCAGTTCACAGAAACAACTGGACTCCAGTCAGCGAAAGGTGGATTTGCAGTTATCATTTTGTGTCAATATGCTGAATTTAGGTGTAAAACCATACCCATATATTTTGTATTGTTATATATATATATATATATATATATATATAAACAACTCATCAATTAAATATTTATCATTGCATATTCTGCATTATTGGATGTTTTTTAATAAACACTGACCAAAAAAAAAAAACTATAAAGTTTTAGGGCTGGACGATATGATGATATATATAGGCTATATACAGTGGGTATAGAAAAGAATCACCCCCCTGTAAAATAATCACATTTTCTTGCTTTACATCCTGAAATGAAGACAGACACAGTTTTTGTTTCATTCATCTGTATTTACTTAGTATGACTTATAACATCCAAGTGAAAGAAAAAACACCAACATGTCAAAAAAAAATTATAAAAAAATAAAACAACAATCACTGAGTTGGAAAAAAAGTTTTACCCCCTTGTTTCAGTATTTTGTTGAACCACCTTTTGCTTTAATTACAGCCTTTAATCTGTTGGTATATGTCTCTACTAACTTTGCACATCTAGACGTTGCAATATTTGACCACTCTTCTTTGCAGAACTGCTCAAGTTCAGTTAAATTTGATGGTGACCGTTTGTGGACCGCTGTCTTCAAGTCATTCCACAGATTTTCAATTGGGTTTAAGTCTGGGCTCTGACTAGGCCATGCAAGGACATTCACCTTTTTCTCCTTTAACCACTGTGTGGTCCGTTTTGCTGTGTGCTTCGGGTCATTGTCATGTCGGAATACAAATCTTCTTCCCATGGACAACTTTCTGGCAGAGAGCAGCAGATTTTCCTCAAGAATTTGACAGTATTTTGCCCCATCCATTTTTCCTTCCATCTTGACCAGTGCTCCAGTCCCTGCTGCAGAGAAACAACCCCATAACATGATATTACCACCTCCATGCTTTATGGTGTTATTTGGATGGTGAGCTGTATTGGATTTTCGCCAGACATATCGTTTGGCGTTGAGGCCAAACAATTCAATTTTAGTTTCATCTGACCATAAGACCTTTTTCCACATGTCCTTAGAATCTTCAAGGTGCGTTTTGGCAAAGCTCAGTCGTGACTGCATGTGGCCTTTCTTGAGGAGTGGCTTTTTTCTTGCAACCCTCCCATACAAGCCACATTTGTGGAGAATTTGTGATATTGTTGTCACATGCACATAATGACCACTCTTTGTCATGAATTCCTGCAACTGCTTCAGAGTTGCTGTAGGCCTTTTGGTAGCCTCTCTGACCAGTTTCCTCCTGGCTCTTTCATCCAGTTTGGAGCGACGTCCTGACCCAGGGAGGGTCTGTGTTGTACCAAATACCTTCCACTTCTTAATAATAGACTTCACTGTGCTTCTAGGCACTGATAAAGCCTTAGAAATTTTTTTGTATCCATCTCCTGACTTGTGCCTATAAACAACTTTATCCCGGAGATCTTTTGACAATGCCTTGCCACCCATACTTGATTGTTTTCTTCAGTTGCATTAACAAGGACTGAAATGCTACAGGAAAAGCTTGTTTCATGCTGAGCTAATCAAAATGACCACAGCTGATCACAGTTGAAAGTCAATTGGCTTTGTTTGCTATTGAGGAGGTTATTAACTACACCTGGTTGGGTTTACAAGTCATTTTTAGGAGGGGGGTGATTCTTTTTCCAACTCAGTGATTCTGTTTATTAATTTGACTTTTTTTTTTCTGACAAGTTGGTATTATATCTTTAACTTGGATGTTATAAGAGGTAAATACAGCTGAATAAAACAAAACATGTTTTTTGTTCGTTTTCATTTAAGGCTGTAAAGCAACAAAATCTGATTATTTTATAGGGGGTGATTCTTTTCTATACCCACTGTATAACACTGATATAAGTGATCACCCGGATTTAGACCTACCTATATTGTATTTATATAAAGCGTTCACAGGCAAATTTGCTTTATGTTTAGGTCTATATTGCTTTTATTTCCCCGGTGTCGAAATCAGGCAAACATAAATGTCAGGCAACACGGTTCCTGGCTGCATGTCAATATCCATGGATCGCTGGATCTTTAGTAAGTTGTAAGAAACACTATATTGAGTCCAACATTTAGTTTAAATTGATAAAATTGTTCGTTTTATTTGCATTTTCGCAGTTTCCCCGATTAAATCCAGTCACGCAGCAGATCTTTTGCCACTCAGTCAGCCTGAGGGGGGATGTTCCGGCGGGAAAGTGACGTCAATGCATTCCCTCTATACAGGGGTCATAAATTAATAAACAGCTATTAATACATTTTAAATGCATACATGTGGTGTAAAATCAGTTTCATTTTAACTAGTAAATTCTTTATAAAGATTATCGGTCAAGGGTTTAGGGTCAGTAACATTTCTCAAGCCTCAAAAACAGACACAATTTTTTTTTGGAAATATTATTACAATTTAAAATAACTGTAAAATGTAATTTGACCCCAACTTTTTGAATGGTATGTGTCCATACTTTCAAAATAACCTTACAAAATAACACTTCCATATGGTAGGCCTATATCATTGCTGTAGATTTCATCCAGCAGATACGGACAAGAAGTGTGTGCGTGTATATACAGGGCCCCTCCAAAAATTGTCTGGACCCTTTTAGATAAATTAAAGATGATATCAGTGTCAAACTTGATAAAGTATAAAATCAAATGGCATGTCCTAGCAAAGCACCTGCTTGGTAAATCATGCAGTGTGTATGAATGATATGGACAGCCTTCAGATCCGGTAACCTACACCTCTCACAGGCAGCTTGAGGTAACTACAGAATAAAAACACCATGTCCCCATCAAAACCAAAAATGTTTTTCAAGTGCAGTCTAGAAAATGCAAATTGCTTATCAAAGGAGTAATGATGCATCGAAGATGTACTTTGATTCTAGCATGACATTATATTCCATCAAGAGAGTGTAAATGAGCCATGTTTATTTTTTCCTTTCATTTTGTTGCATTAGATCCTTCTAGTCAGAGGGTAATCGCTCTATCCTGCTGGGTGATACTTATGGTTGAATGAATTTTGTTTTTCTGAAAGCTGGGACCTTCACGGTGAAAACTCTTTTCAGATTGCTGTGGCTCATTCCAGCCGAGAAAGGTAATATTTTCCTGTTTCCCTTCTTGTTTAATGCATTTATATGTTTGTGTGTACAAAATTTTAATGTCAGGGAGTTTATCTGACGTGATGTGTTAGTATTCCAATCATATGCGTGGCAATGTGAGACTACGAAGTTATCAGTAATGCTTTAATCACATGTAGCCAGATTGTTGAATTATGGCATAAAGTCGTACTCAATCCACTTATTCTGGAGGAGACCACCTGACTGGCATTTAAAGTGACTAATCGCATGTTTGTTTCTGCCATTTCAGCCTGGTCTCATATAGGTGACGCTTTTTAAATTGCGTCTACATCCGACGCACATGGCACCCTTCACGCCGCCTTCACACTGGCAGTTTAAAACAGCTCCGTAATACGCAATACGTTCCCAACGGACGTCGTACTACACAGTGAAAAGTGTCGGACGCGAGTAGAACAAAAATGGCGGAGAGATTAAAATTCTGTCAGTTCTATATGATCTCTCTGATGTGGGTGGGTGGGTTATGCTGCGTAAGGAAAGTTGCTGAGGACGTTGACATGTCAGGTCGGCTAAAAAATGTGATATAGTGGTCAATAGTTCAATGTCTACCTTCAATTTAATTGTATTAACTGCCCTTATAAACGTTAGAAAGTCATTAAAATAAAAAATGACATGACAACTTATCGTTATAAAATTATTATTTATTTTATTAAAAGTTAATAATTCAGGTTTGTTTATCAGTACCATAGCAACGGACAACTTCCGCTGGAATTGTCGGATAGGAACCGTCTGTAGCTTTTCGCACGAGTTCAAATTTTTGAACGCATCCGTATGACCAACGGACACGATTTTCTTCGCACCGCACTCGGTCGAACCCGTTTCGGACCCATTCGCATGCGGTCTGCGAATCTCCATAGGAAATGAATGACTTCCGGTCGTTTCGCAGCCGCATCGGAGCTGATTTCAACTGCCAGTGTGAAGCCGGCGTTAGCATCAATATGAAACGCAGGTATATATGGGCCAGAAGGCGCCTCCTAGTTGTCTAACCCTAAACCTACTCATAACCGAAGCATGTTATATTGAGGCGAAAGGGTGCCATGTGCGTCAAATTTAGACGCAATTTCAAAAGCGTCACATATATGACACCCTGGGATGAGAATGCGTTGGCCATTTAGAGAAATGAATTTCTGTAAACTTTTGTAAAGAAGAAACCCCCTAACAGAATAGAGAGTATAAGAAAGGGTTGCGAGTGTTTTACCGTGGTAGTAGTTCAGGTGGTGTTGAGATCAATGATCTGTAGACAGGGGTAGTGTGCCTTTTCATCCGGTTGGGTTTCCATTCTGAAGAGGATGTTGCCGCAGCTTCACACCACCTGCCAAAACAGCCGTGTTTGGTTTAGTGGGTGTGGAGAGGAAAAATGATATATGTATTTAAGATAACATTCTGGCATGAATCTCTCAAAGTTATGAACAAACATTCTACCAGTAACGTCAACATAACTTGCTTTAATAATGTTCTAAAATAAAAAACTAAAATACATAGTTTGTGGAAAAAAGTTTTAGTTGGATGTTCATCTAGTGTTCTTTTAAATGTTATATTTGTACAAAATACATATTTTTGTAGGCCAATTACCCAGAAATAGTTTTTAGCACTTACAGTTCCATCGTCCAAAAGTCAGTGTTTTTTTGACTGAGTTTTTGCATTTTGTGCAGATTATCTTGATGAACAAACCGTGTAAGAATCATAAACTTTTGTTGGATTCCGAGCTTTTTGTCTACAATAATTTTTATTTTTTTTTTTATTATTATTTATTTCAGGCAATGGCACAAAAGTACAAGGCAGACAAAATGTTTGTTAAGTCATACAGTGCAAAAAGAAACAAGAAACAAACAAAAAAACAACAACAAAAAACAAACAAAAAAAAAACAACAAAAACAACAACAAACAAAACAAATCGAATTCTACCTGAAAGGGAGTGGGAAGAAGAAAACTTATTTAATCCCACCCCAGTTCACCACACAATAATCTAGCCTGACTTCGTCATACTCATATTCTAGAAAGAATGCGAGTCTGAAACTGCTCCATAGGGCTTTGATTATGAGGCGTGTCTTAACCGAACCAGGGAAAAAAAAAACTCAACCAATGGCAGAGCAACGCAGTAAGTCAAATACTTTGCATAATTTACTTATTTTAGAAGTAAAATAACGAGTGTTGCTTCTTTTACTTGGTCCTCCATGAGTGCGACCAAAGGAGAAACGACCACAGGCTTTTCATTACGTCCCATCTTCTTAGCGACCGTCAGAGCAGGCAAAATTAATGCGCTGTCGATTTATTTTACAACAGCCGCGACAGCGGGATCTATACATCTCAATTATCCAGCTGCAGTCATTTTTGAGGGAAACCAGTTTAGCGCTCTTTGATAACGTGATGATTACGTCCCTGCAGGCCATCTGTCCATCATCGTATAAAGCCCGCCCTGGCAATTTGATTGGCCCGATCATTTTTTGACTGATCATAATTACTCATCAATGGATCGAGTCCAGACCGAACTTCCCGACCAAAAAATGTTGTGGACGGAGTTCGGGCTGGCATCCAGGCTAACAATAATACAAAAGCCCCCCAAAAATGTACAAAATTTACATAGGGTTGAGGAAACCAGGGTGATGCTAACTTCTGGGTTGGCCGACAAAAAATACATTTTTTTTTTTGCAGATCTCTATTAACAATGAGAACTTTATTTATTTATTTATTTATTTTTTCAAAATTAGTACATCAGCTACACATATCATCAAGGCCAAAAGTAAAAAATAACGAAATAACTAAAGCAATATTAAACAAAAGCCTTTGATAAACACAACAGCGGTGACCTCATCCTCTTGAGACTGTTTCACTGAATACAGCCACAATAATTGCATTTTTCCTTTCAAAAATGCCAGTCTTCATGAGAATGAGTATGAATATTTCAACAAGCTTGGCTACGGTCGTGTCTGTCATAAATGTCAACCATTTTGTGACGCACAGAAAAAGGAAGAGAGTGAGAGAGACACACACAGATCTCTTTCCTGTGGTGAGACTGTGTTAGATTCCCCCACAAACAAAATGCCATTGGTGATGTCTGCCAGGTTTGAAACCACCATAGCCGCTGGGCAAGACGCATAAGATGCTGAGAGTGGGGTGGAGAAAAAGAACGGATAATAATAGGTCTTGCTGCAGGAACACAGTTTAGCATTGAAATTACTGGTTATGCATGTACATTTTAAATCAATCACAGATGTGCTGGTGTCGTCAGATAAATTAACTCAAACATTATACTAAAATGTCAGTACTGGCATTATGACTTCAAAATTTCTTTATCTATAGACTTTTGTGTTCTTTTGTGCAGGAGTTTTCTTTTTTAAACTGATCATATTAGGATTTCTCTATAAGCTATTGTACATTTCCACCATTATTGCCTAAAAGGAAAAAGAAATATTGTTCTTTGAATACACTTATTATATAAGAAATGCTGTATGCTATTTTGGGATTTGTGAAGTCATTAAACAGATCTAAAAAGGCATAATCATATTTTATGAAAACATACATTATTTATTATATACAGTAAGCAATCAAGTGATTTGGCAGTGCTTAACTAGAGCATCTGTGAATGTTGCTTTTTAGAGCTAAACTGCACTAGCATATTAATGCAGACATAAACAATAATTAGTGCACAGTAGGAATCCTAACCTTGTGCGGCAGAAATGTTTTCGAAGAACCGTGTCCTCTCTTTTCTGTAACCAAGGATACTTTAGGACAATTCTAGGGAGGGAAAAACAAGGAGATTGTTCATAAATTGGTAAATTGTTTATAGATGTATAAACAGGTCTCAACATAGGGATTGTTATGTCATTTTTTAGACTATTATCACTGGTCTACTACAAAAAAAAAAGTTGGGGTCTGTAAGATTTTTTAATGTCAATAAGGACCTTTACCAAGGGTGCAAAAAATTCAGACCACAACCAGTGTTGGGAGTAACGCATTACAAAAGTAATACATTACAGTAACATATTACTTTTTGCTGTAACGCAGTAGTGTAAGGCATTACTAATCAATTTTCAGTAATATTTTACTCGTTACATGTACAGTGAGGCTTGTATTACAGTTGTATTACAGTGTATTGTCTGCTTTTACTTATTAAAGGCAACAGACTATGTGAAAGTTTTAAAGCAGTCTTTTAGTGCCAGTTCAGAGCGGTCGCGTCTGTAACATTGTTTTTTCCTCATAAACGAACACGAAAACTGAAATAAAATGAATATTTTAAGTTCTATGGAGACTGGAGAGCCAACCCTTCCTCATCCGATTTGCGCAGTGTAATTAACAGAATTACAAAAAATATATTTTACCTCCTATTTTTTTGTTACGCATGAATGTGTGTCTTTTTCCTAATAATAAAAATAAAACATAGACTGATATTTGTCTAATGTCTGGAGTCCTTTAAGGAAGTAGCCTATATACATTTCAATACATGAATTTTCTGAGAATTTTTATTTCAAGTTTTGACTGCAAATGTCATGTCCATAATGCTGGACTTCCCCAATTTTAAATAATTTATCCTCAAATAGTTTTGTGGTGTAGGTCTACGTATTTTATAATGTTAACTTCAAATAATACTAATAGCCTAATTTAAAGATAAGGCAGCATTGGATCTGGACGGTAAGGAGAATAACGCTGGAGTTGGAAGAGGTGTGTCGCGATTCTGTAGGTTCGTGGATGTGGCGAATCGCGATTTCGGTTTCATATTGCATATCGTTACAGCCCAAAAGTTAAGTTCTACTTAGTTATTTTGGTGAAAGTAACTCAAAAGTAATACATGAGTAATGTAACGCATTACAATTCTGGGACAGTAATATTGTAAGGTAATGAATTACTTTTAAATAACAGTAACAAGTAATACCTAATGTATTACAGTTTGGAAGTAACTTGCACAACACTGACCACAACTATATATACTGTTCAATATATAATAATATATAATGTTTAAAGCAAACCCATAATCATTGTATGCAGTTTTGTGAGCCAAAACTGTCTTTGGTTATCCTTGTTCATTCATCAATTCAAATACTTAAGCAGCAGCTCATGAACGCAACCCTACAATGAGGGCAAGTGCACTAATATGACCCCTTGAAGTGAATGTAATCTGACTGGATGGGCACAATTCTCAGATTGTGACATTCCACAATCGAACTTGCACCTATATTCGCACAGCAAATCAGCTGATTTTAATTAACACTTTTGTTTGCACCTATGCCGTGTGCCGTCTCATATTTTTCACTCAGCTGCAGAAAGAGAACGGTGTGTGGAGATATAATCATTGGGTATGTGTGAGAGAATTGCTGATAAAGACTCACACCTCGTTTTCCTGTGAAGAATGTGGAGGGGTTTCGTGAACGAGATTGTCATCAGCTTCAGAGATCTCCTCCTTTGGTGTCTAGTAGAAAAACACAAGTCATTTCAGGATGATTTCACTACCAGCACAGTTGCATAGGAATGAGAATTAAAATGCAGCCCACAAAATCCAACGATGTGACATTACGACACAAGAAAGTTCATTAAAGTCAAAGTGCTTAAAGTTTTTCCTCACTTAGTAATAATGCAGTTCTAAGCCAATTATCTCAGAGATAGACAGTTTGCCCATGACACATGCAGTGGGGCTGTTTTGCAATTTTCCAATTTATACAAAATCGTTTATCACAAATTATAAGCATAAGAATTTCAGAATATTAGAAACTTTAAATATTTTTCTTTATTCATGTCAATGTTTTATTGATTAAAAAATACTATACACACATTCCTATTAGATATGAAAACACTATTCTATAACTTCCAGTTCATTAAATATTTCAAAAACTAGGGCTGTGAAACGATTAATCGCGATGTATACATTTAAGAAATGTTTGCATGTATATACTTTATACATAATTAATATTATACATAAATATAAATATTTTTAATATATTAATAACACATTTTTCTTAAATATATACATGCATATGTGTGTATTTACATATACAAAATAATTATACACTACACACACATATTATGTAAACACAAACTTTTATTTTTGGATGCGATTAATCGCGATTAATCGTTTTACAGCCCTAGTTTTTAAAATCCCACATCTATTTATAGCCTTGCGTCACGGGTGCGCACTAATGACGTCATCGACCGAGGCTATGTTACCTCCGGGTCAATTCTATTGACGTGTTACACGTGATAGTCACAGCAGGTCACGATTAAAGACGTTCCCAATGCGATAAGCAGCGCAGCATCGATTGTAGCTTTTGAAAGGGAACTCAACTTAGCTTGATGATGAAATGAGTGTGTCCTGCAGAGCTGCTTTATAGCTCAATTGAACTTAACACAGTTTTTGAACTGATTTCAACTAAATTATGTCTACTATTGTCTTTTCAGAGCTGCTTTACAGCAGAGTTTAATAACTGTTTGCATCATTGAGTGCTATATAAATAAAGGTGACTTAACTAACAAAACATTTCAGAAAAAAAATAATGTTTTTGTGCTAACATGTTAAGAGAAAATAGCACATAACTTTGAACAAACATTTAACTAACTATGAATGAACGATTAATGTTACAGGGAGAATGATTTTTCATAACTTTGAGAGAACCTAGACAGAATTTAGTCGAATCCCCTATTAGCTGGGTTTTAATCCTAGATTGTTTTTTTTCTGAATTTTGGACCCAAGTGAATATGGTGCACCCCTTCTCAGTCTTTTACCCCATCAAATACTATCTATATTATCTCTTAATTCTGGAATAGAGGTAGAAAAGGAGACAGAGGTCTCTGCTCCGGCCGCTCCCTCACTCATGTCCTCCATGCCCTTGTCCACATCCTCCCTCTCCCCTGCTGATAGATGATCTCATTTGCAGTAAATCTGTTTGTGTCTGAGCCAGACATGCCAGAGAGCTCTGCCTCCACTGACAGCACACTGTTCTACCCCTACTGGGCCTAAAGCCACAACATATGAGCCGCATTTAAACACAGTTTAAGGAACTGTTACCTTAAAGAGCAAATCAACTTCACATCGACCATGCTTGGTTACTAAAAACAACATAAGATGTTCAATATGACCATAATCAAGGATGGTTTATGGATTATGTTGACACTTAATGCCATATAGAATACATTTGATGTTTAATCTATAGCTTTGTGGAGCGGGATTTTTAACCAATGAGACTATTTATGAAGTTGAAGTCCAACAACAAATAATTTGCCTGTCCACCCTGAAAGCCAGAGGGCTGCACAACCATAACTAATCAGAAAATAGGCCCATTTGATGTTTAATATCCAACAAAGGTGGGTCGCAGGTTTTACGGACTTAATTTCTAAAAGAGACGACGGATCAAGGACGGATTATGGACCACGACAATAGGACCAGGTCTCCAGCTGAGACACTATTGCAGCTCTATTGTTGTAGACCTACATTGATATCTCTTTTAGAAAGTATTACACACAAGGTCATGTTCATTCTCTATTGTTAATCATTTTGATTCAGTTTAATTATTTTGTACAATTTTGAACGATTCATTGATCAAATAAACACTGGCTCTATAGTGCGACCATTAGGGTTGGGTATCGAGAATCGAGTATCGATTGGAACCGGGACTAACTTTTCATTTTTCCCGGAATCGTTCAAAAGTTAAAATTTCGATTCCTAGTTTCGATATTCACAGTTCGCCGAGCGGAAGAAGAAACCACTGAACAACACCAAAGAAGAAGCGTCTACCGGAAGTGTTGGCATAACCGTGTGAGTCGAACATGAGTAGCTTACGTCGGTGGTCCAAAGTGTGGCTTCACTTTTCTAAAAATAACGAAATCTCGGCAAAATGCAAAATTTGTGACAAAAGGAGTATTTCCTTCAGAAAGGATTATTTCCTTCAGAAAGACCATTGGTTAGCAAGGTTAGCTAAACTTTTTTGACCCCGCCTCTTAAAAGAATCGCAATCGCGAATCGTTAGGAACCGGAAACGAAACAAGGAATCGGAATCGGAATCAGAATCGTTCAAATTCAAACGATACCCAACCCTAGCGACCATTTCAGTCGCATTTGCATGTGACTGATGATAACATATTTGACCATGCCACAAGTGACCCGAATGAAGCTCGCGAATAGTTTTAATTCTGAATGAGAATTAAAAATGCTACTCCCGAGATGTATCTACACTGCACAATGGTTAAGTTTGCTTGCCTTTAGTCATCAGAGGAATTAAAAAAAAAGTTGAGTGTGACAGACTACACTTCAGAGATGTTATGTTTTGTGTGTATTTATGTTTACAAGGTGACAGGTTAAGATGAGTTGCTGTTGTTTCTTTGCAGTCTGTGAAATAAAATTTGATTATCACAATTAAGGGTCGGAAATTAATGGTACTTGGGGATTCCACTAAAATTAAAAAAATGATTTGAGATGTGGGGGCAAAAAAATCCCACTTCATGAGGTCTTGTTTTTTTTTATATTTATAAATTATGATAAAGTTATGCAATATCATATAAGCAATAGAGCGTTTTTCCCCAAATATCAGCATGATTCCAAATTTGATATTGATTTTATACAATAGTTTAAACCCAATAAGTTAATATAAGTGATTAACATTTTAGACACAATATTGGTATTTTTGCTCCATTTTGCCGACGAAAATAGTTCCAATGCAGAACTGATGCACATCTCTGAGCAAAACAGAGTGTGACAAAAAAAAAAAAAAAAAAAAAGGATGCCCGAATTCACAGTATTCATAAAAGAGAACCTGGATGACCAACTTCTTCAGGTGAGATTCTGAAGTGCGCATACAATGGACAGTTTTGGACATCTGTCCCATGAGGCCACAGGAGAGAATTTGTGAATGGAAGTGTCTGCTAAATTAAAAAACGTAAATGTAAGTGAAGCAACGTTACTGACACATTCATACTATATACAGAACATACTTTTTAGCAATCGTGAAGACAATCGTTAGCCTATTTTTACAAAAACGACTTTTACGGGGCCGTAACGTAAGATAAAGTAAGTAAGTACAAAGTAATTGAGCCTTTTATACATTGTCGTATTTCTTTAGAAATACATAATGGATAAATGGAGTATTTGGACGCCTCAGATGTAAAGTTATTCGCTGTCAAAGTGACACCAAAATGAATGGGAGTCAATGGAATGCTAAAAGCAGGTGAAGTTCTGCTACACTGGCGGCTCCCGCGAGACATCCGGCTGATGGATTACCCCCTTGCTTGTGCTGCCCACTTGTTTCAGACGCAGTCAGTCACTTGTTTCGTTACTGAAAATATCGACTACTCAATTTCAAAGATAAGTAAGTGCTGCCACCTACTGGTGGTTTAAGTTTCACATTTAAACATAATTTCGATTTTTATTAAACAATTCATATTTCTATAATAAAACATGCATGCCACCAAAGAGCTGCATTCAACTTTTTGTGTCAATACACCCAAAAATACACCCATGTGCCATTTCAGATGCAGATGGATGGGCTTTTTAATTAAGTATAGTTTGTAAATATTTTTTGTTGCTTTAGCTGTATTTAGTGCATCAGTTAAATCCTGGTACATTAATTTAGATCCTTATTGTTTTATGCCACATACACAACATTTATAATGATACCGTCTCCTTAGCTTCTTTTACAAAAGGGTAGCTTTACTGTAGCTGAATTACTTTTAATTATGATTAGCTGGTACACTGCCAAACTATAGTTTGAAGCAATTTAAGAATACATCCAAAATACTCCATAAGCAAATACAAAGTGCATATGTTTGCTTCATTGCTTTTGAGAAATGAGCACACAGGTGGCAAATAAAAGCACACCACAGGAGCACAAAGGACATATTTAGTCTATCCTTGGAGAAGCCTTGCGCTACTCTGTTTCATCGCAAAAGGAATGCGTACAACTACAGATTACGCAACTAGAATGTTAAACAGACCATCTGGAAGAATGGTTTAAGAGCACTGCTGGGGTTGTTTGAAAACGCATGTTGCAAATATCACGACAGCAGCAGAGCTACTTATAATCGGATCACGGCATTCCTTGCATTACTGTTGCCATGCTATCTAATAACAATTCACATCCCTTAATATTAAGAACACTCAAAAGGAACCTGCCTGTACATGCTTAAACACATAATGATAATAAATGCAAAGCTCACAGCTCTGGCACTCATTCGACATTGTGCATTCCCATGATGCATTAGGCTCTCTGCAAATCAGCACGTTTTACTTTATTATTTAAGGCATGTAGTTATAGGAAGAGATGGCACTGCTCTGGCCCACTTCACAGGAGTAATTGTGTTTCAAATGACAGGCTCTGTGTCTCATTCATTATGTCTTTGTCGGTTATGTAAAGCCACCGAGAGAAACGAAGAGCCGTGCTGAAGTCCTCAGCAAGACTAAAGAGCATTCTTCACTCTTTATAGCCACGAGACTTTATGGAACAGTCTGTCTCAACACAAGAGAAGGGAAGTGTGAAAGGGTGATGCCCTCATCGCAGGTGATGCTGTCAGTGTCATTAATTTGCTCGGTTTCCATGTCCATTAAGAGTAATTGGAGTACTTTAGGCTGAGGATCGAGACAGATGTGTATGCTCGTATGAAGCTTGGACTGTGTGCCATGGGAGAAAAAGTCCACACTAATCACATCAGAGTTTAAAAGAAAGGTAGTAAAGATTGTTTTAAAAAGATGAAACTGAAAGAAAAAAGAAAACTGTTGAACTGGTTAAACTGTCATGACAACTCTTGGGAGTGTTCGGCATGGTAATGAATATTACAATGTTGATATGATTTGTCTTGGCAGAATAAATCTGCTTCGCTGCTGCTGCAGAGCAAGTGCGGGAATTGCTATTGCCAATGCTGTGAGCAAGTAAAACATGCTGCTGCGGTACACTATAGTATGAATTACCCATAGCAGATCTTTACAGGTGGAGCTGGGAAAGTGGAGGGCAGTAGCGGAGTGGCAATCGGGAGAGTCGGGAGTTTTCCCGGTGGGCCGGTAGTGTTACGAGGCCGCAAGGTCTGATAAAATGTATTTATTGGAAGTTCGCCATGGCCCAAGCTAAGGGAAGAAAACAATTTTTTTTTTACATTTTTTATAACGGAGCATATATTTGCACTAAATGCCTGTCTTTATAGCAAAACGACACCAGTCATAAAACAGCTTCAGTGGCGTAGATCGTAGGGCGTGAAGTGTTTGAATGCAGCTTTTTGATGCGCTGAACGCCAGTTCGAATCCGCCTTGCCGAACTCTCTCTTCTCCCTTTTCCCAACACAGATATGTAAAGATTTAAAATGTAAAACCTAATTTTATATTTTATGTTATATTTTGCCAACGAACTAAAATTTAAACCATATGGCGTTGCGCCATTATAATAACTGACATTAGAATAGCATCCAGTTTGTTCTGCGTGATTACTTTGCTCTCGCGATCATCTGGTGTTTTCTCCTAAATAAAAGCTCAAGGGTTTATTTCTTGCAAGTGAAGAAATTAGGACAAAAGTATTTTAATTTTCCTATATTATAGTGTAATGTAGGTTAAAATATACTTTTGAAATACTCATTTTCATTTACACATTTATAGGCTATAAATGGATTTTACAGTACGTCATAGGAATAATTATAAATCATTATTACATTATTATAATAATTGTTTGGCATCCTAAAACACCATTGATAATGTAATGCAAACTGAGACTCTCATAACTAAAAAAATATTTGAGCCCTCTTTATTGTCCTGGTACAAATTAATGTTTTTTCTTTGTTCAACGAGCAGTTCATGGGTCTTAATTTCGATCTGTCAGAGAGCATGAGATTGATGCATTATAACCTTAAAATGTCCAAAATTTTCTTGCGGGGGAGCATGCCCCCGAACCCCCCTAGAGGCACAGAGTCCACCCAACTACTTTTAGAAAGTACTATGGGAAAGAACGACCGCATTTATGAACTTTACTCCAGCATACTAGTACAACAAATTTCCCTTTAAATCAGCAAAACTGCAAATGCTATTGGCTAAGCCTAATCGTGCCAGGGACGAGGGCCGGTGGTCTACGAAATTTCCCGGTAGATTTTTTGGTCCCACTCCGCCCCTGGTGGAGGGCTTCTAAAAGTGTGCTGCATCATGCTGATCAATATGCTTAGAAAACAATTACGTTTTATAACCTGCAAAAAACAAACTGCATGCATAAGAACATTGTTTTGGTTGTGATTCGGCTCTACATGACTGTGCAGATGTATGCTGCTAATTAAACAACATTCACTAGCTACTAGCTAGCTAATAACCAGTTAAGACTTAAAGGGATAGTTCACTTTGAAATTAATTTTTGATATGTTTTAGCAAGATGTAGGTGTCTTTATTTCCACAGTATTTTCAATTTTGATATGTTTAGGTCAAACCGTTCTTGTCTGTCAGTCATATAATGGAGGTTTATGGGGTCCACCCTTGGTTCACCTCAAAGAGCATGCACAGAAAAGTCCAAATTAAACATGATTTAATGACTCGTAAATGTAAGTACACATTGATGGCCTAAGACACGAAACGAGCGGTTTGTGCGAGAAAACGAACAGTATTTATATTGTTTTTACCTCTTGTTGTAACCACAGCCACGTCCAAGTGATCTGAAGGCACGGGCACTTCGTTCTGCGCAAGCGCCGGAAAGCGCTGGAAGTGATCTCTTGCGCAGTTCCCGAAAAAAAATAAAAAATCAACGTTGTCTGTTGATATATCGAAATCGTCTCCATTGCAATTTCCTGTATATATAAATATGTTTAGATCTTCACAGTGAAGGATACCACTTCTGAAATCTCCCTCCGCCCTCGCCCTCAGAGTTCTTGGACTGTGATTACAACAAGAGGTAAAAAAAACAAAAAAACGATATAAATACTGTTAGTTTTCGCACAAAAAACGCTCGTTTCATGTCTTAGGCCATCAATGTGTACATTTACAAGTCATTAAATCATTTCGGACTTCTCTGTGCATGCTCTTTGAGGTGAACCCAGAGTACACCCCATAAACCTCCATTACATGACTGACAGAAAAGAACGGTTTGACCTCAACATATCAAACTTGAAAATGCCGTGGAAACAAACATACATCTAGGATGCCCTTGAGATAAGCTAAAACATATCAAAAATGAATTTCAAAGTGAACTATCCCTTTAAGACGGAAAGGACCTCAAACATAATGACATGACTTATCAAAATAGATACTTTACAACAAACTCTGTTACACAGCTAGGCTACATTTGGCAATTTATACAGTGCAATAAATACATTACTCGCCTGTTGAGCAATAAAAACGCCATTTTTGCATCAATTTTTAACGCGTTTCAAACCCCTCAGCTAAGTTCTCACCATTTCCGAAAAGCCAAGCCAAGCCAATTATGAGTTGTGTCACGTTCTTGTTGCCTGTCAGCAAAATATACTGACTCTCCTCTGGTCGGCGTTACTTTTTTATTTTAAATGGTGTCGGTGTTTCTCCGACGTTCGAGCAGGGTTCGAGATTTGGCGTGCAGCATGTCAATCTTTCTCAGCGGAACTTTTCCTTTTAGATACAACACGACACTCGAGTGACGTATGTGCGCAATTCTACAATTTCCCGCGAAAACAGTCCCGTCAGGTCTAAAATATAAACACTTATTATTTTTTAAAAAAGAAAAGAAAGTTATTTGTGTGCCTTTAACTTTTCACATTCCACAGACTTATTAGTGTGCTTGTGACGTCTTATATAAATCGTAGGCTACCTGAGTTTTTGGTTTCAGGTGATGACTCCAACACATCCTCATCACAGCTCCCTCTGACTGAACTGTAGACCTTACGGGACAGTGCGGTTCCTGTCTGCGATGAAATCTCTCCCAAAACATCTCACATTTTAACGGTTTGTCAACCTCACATGGTCCAGAATCTAAAGAGACGCTCTAAACTGCCGTTTTCACTGTTTTAGTTTGAAAGAAGAAGATTTGTCAGTCCATCAAAATTAGAATGAATTAGCCTATAGGCTACATTTAAAAAATATGTGTATAGCAATGATGCATTAAATTGGTCAAAGGTGACAGGGAATACATTTATAATTTTACAGAAGATTTCCATTTCAAATAAATTCTGTAAGCTACTTTTAACCTTTCGATTCATCAAAGATTCCTGAAAAGATTATGTATTTCCACCAAAATATTAAACAGTACAGTTGATACATTGATAATAAAAATAAACGAACATATTAAAGCACTAAATCAGCATATTAGAATGATATCTGAGGGGTCATCATGTCATGTGACACTTAAGTCTGGAGTATTGATGCGGAAAATTCAGCTTTGACACTTGTATTTAGGCCTAAATAAATTTTAAAAAATATTAAAAAGGAAAAATAGTTTATTTTATTTTACAATATTACTGTATTTTTGATCAAATAAATGCAGCCTTGGCTAGCATAAAAGGCTTTTTAAAAAACATCTTACCAACCCCAAACTTTTGAACAGTAGTTTAGATATATTTAGATATAAAAGCAGCAGCCATCTAGCAGCCTAATGTTGTCCGTTTAGTCTCCAGTGGTAACAAGACAATTTAAAAAAACAGTCTGAACCTGTCAGGGCCACTGTATTTGAAGCCATGCTGGATGGATTATTAGCGTAGCTGTGTATTACAGACAGTGTTGTGCAAGTTACTTCCAAACTAATACATTATATGTTACCTGTTACTGTTATTTAACAGTAATTAATTACCTTACAATATTACTGTCTCAGAATTGTAATGCATTACATTACTCCTGTATTACTGTTGAGTTACTTTTACCAAAATGACTATAAGCTACAGAGGTAAAACTTAACGTTGTAAAACGACTGGCTGTAACGATATGCGACATGAAACTGAAATAGCAACACTCAGATCAACGAACCTGCAGAATCGTGACACCCCTTGTACCTCCCAGTGTTATCCTTACCATCTAGATCCAATGCTATCACATCTTTAAATTACTATTAGTATTATTTGAAGTTAACATTCTGAAATACATAGACGCGTTGTAACGCGTTACTCCCAACACTGATTACAGATATTGCTCAGGCCATACTGTGTAGGTTTAAAATAATAACCATCTACATATAAATTATATTGCACTCCAGGGACAGACTCCAATATTCAGAAAAGCAAATATAATTGTGCAGTCAGCAGTACCTCTACATTCTGCACTGAGATTAATAAGAGAGAGTTGGCTGCCCTGGTCCCATTAAAGCCAGGTCCCCTGTGCACTCGTTCATTCTGAATCCAGGAAATAAAGTTAACAAGCACTTAGACACCTTCACAACCTCTATATAGACACCTCAACACTTTAATAGTTTCTACAACACTATTAACAATCAGTTCAATAAAAACCTCTTTGCCTGCGAGAGGCTAAGCATGACTTTGGGACTGTTAGTTCTCATCAAACAGCTATTTGTTGCTTCCCCTTTAGATCTATAAATATCCTTAATTAGCGTCTCCCATAGAGCCCTTCAGCCCCTCCGGTAGCAGATTGAACTACCTAGCCATCACTTCATCCCTACATTCTCTTCTGGTAGCATCATGGTTACTGCTTAGTAAGTGCTAAAAACACAAGGACGCTATATAAACAGTGTCTGCAATGTCCTCCGGCCACATTTGTCTTTGCATTCGTTCTCTTCAGCATCTCTTTTTGTGTAGATAGTGCATCTTTAATTGTACTGTAGCGGGACCTTCCAAACAAATTGTTATTCCTTACTGTAGATTTTTCAATTTTCTCACTATGGCGGATGCTATCAAGTCACCATCCAGGTCTCAATATTGTCATGAGGTACCTTGGAATCCCCTGAGCTACAGATGGCCCAGTGTAATCTTTAACCAACATTACGGCTTGCCTCCGTTACTGGACCCCCGAGACCTCAGCTGGATCGAAGGCATCTTCAGGAGGCTGGGGACATCGTCTTGGCCCGGGTACTTGCGCACACCCGTGTTCGCTCCCTTTACTCAGGCCTCAGGACAGCACATCTCTAAACTGCACAGGGAGATGAGTGGAGGGGTGTCGGAAGTGGTTGGTGAGATTTGCAAGTGGAAAATTAGCTTGGATGTCAATCACTTTGCCCCCTCTGAGATTACTGTCAAAATACAGGATGGATTTTTGGAAATTGCAGGTATGGGTGAAAAAGTGTACAATTCAATATATATATCCAAAAGAATTCAATGTCAGATAACAAATGATACATGTAATTAAATGTCTACAAAACAGAATAAGCCTGCACTGTAAAAAAAATAATCCTGTAAAAAAAAACGGTAAACTACTGGAGCTGTGGTTGCCAGCATCATACCGTAACTATACGGTGTGTTACTGTTTTTGTGTTAGAGCATATAGCTGTTAAATTAAAGTTTTATACTGTAGCTGACAATACGGTATTTGGCTGTTAATTTCAAAAACAGTAACACACAGTATGATGCTGACAACCACAGCTGCCAGTAGTTTACTGTTTTTTACAGGATAATTTTTTATACAGTGTGGAGATATTGTAAATTTTATCATTTATAAATATTTTCTATATATTTAATATGATTTACAAAATATATTATGCTCTTATTTGAGGTAATCAATCTTAATCATTTTGTGTTAATATATTTGATCCAAAGGAAAGCATGAAGAAAGACAAGACGAGCACGGCTACATTGCTAGATGTTTTGCAAGAAAATACAAGTAAGTGTTTACATGAACACTAAACTACTGTAAAAAAAAAGTTTTTGAGTGTGTCTTATCCTCAAGGCTGCATTTATTAGATTAAATATACAGTAAAAACAGTAATATTGTGAAATATTATTACATTTCAAAATAGCTTTTCTATTTTAATATACTATACTTGTAAACATATTTTATTTATGGGATGGCTAAGCTGAATTTTATGCATCATTACTCCAGTTTTCAGTGTCACATGATCCTGGAGAAATCAATCTGCTGATTTGCTGCTCAAGAAACATTTCTTATTATTATCGATGCTGAAATAGTTGTGCTGCTTAATATTTTTGACAACCGTGATTCATTTCTTTCTGGATTCTTTGATGAATAAAAAGTTCAAAATGAACAGCATTTATTAGAATTTTTGTAACATTATAAAATGTATTTACTGTCACTTTTGATCAATTTTATGTAAATTAGTATAGCTGAATAAAAGTATTAATTTATTTTAAAACAAAATATGAACTCAATGTCCGTTTTATTTTGTTTTAGCATATCATTTTTTTGCAGTGCAATTGTGTCAAATTGTCTATACAGTATACACAAAAGCAAATTTATAGATTTTTTCTCACCACTGCTTAAGACTTCCTGGTGGGATCGATGCTGACAATCTCCAGTCACGTCTGTCCGCCGATGGGATCCTTACAGTGGAAGTACCATTACCCAGCATTCCCCTCCCTGCTGATGTCATTATCCCTATCCAGGTATTGATTGGCTCTGACAGCCGTTAAATCTTTAATAATGCAGTCCGAACTTATTCACGAACTGAAGCTCAAAATTAGGCACTCTGTGTTCTGGGTGGCATGCATAGCACTTGTTTATAAGTTATTAAATGTGTCACCCTTATATTTAAGTGGTGCTTTATGTCATTCAAAGTGAAGTGGCACTATTGTTGTTACTACTGAAAACTTTTCTAGGCAAATCCAAGGTTGAATACTAGCCATTCATTCTCCAGTACTTAATTGGTCTCGTATAATAGGTAGAGTAACTGTGTCTTAGGTGCTGTATTTAAGCCAGTCTAATGTTAAAAAGCTGACAGCTATTTGCATTAGCAGGGAAAAGTAGGGGAAAAGAGCATCTCAAAACTTATTTCAATTGTATTGTTGCATTATATTATTGCAGAGAATGTGGTCATCATGCTTTAAAAATGGCAGATATTGTTCACCCATTGCATGTCTTATTCAACTTACGCCAATTTGCAGCACCGTTAAGCCGTGCCGCCATAACAGGCTGCAAAGCAAAATGTTTTTTTTACATTACTTCAAAAAAGATTTCAGGAATAATTAGAGTTATACGATTCTACAATGCCCCATAAACATCAACTGCTAAAGTCGAAGTCAGTTTATAAATTAATCACCCTGCAATTCCAATTACCAGGCACATAATTGTTCAAATAACCAACAAAGAGATTAAACGCAAGCTCCTATTTTCCCGCAAGGGACGTATGGCCTTTCCCCACCACCCAGAAAATTAATCATTTTTGTGTACAGTGACCCTGGCATTTTAGGGTCTTGATTTGGCATTTAAACACTTGACTTGATTAGAAAACTGTTTCACGTTTGCCACAGGTTGAGATGGAGGCACCAACCGTGGGAGGAAAACAGCAAGACGGCAACGAGCCTCAAGACGCCATTGAAGCCGAGGCTAAACCGGAATCATCCGAGGGAGAAACTCTCGAACCCTCTGTCTCAACTGAGCGTCCTGAGGGCGAACGAGACCAGCAGACTGTATCTGATGTAGATCCATCTAGAGAGCCACAACCCCAGTCCATCACAGAAGCTGCAGCAGGAGCCTTTGAGTCTGGAAAAGAGCAGGTTGGAGAACCCAGTGATGCCATAGAGAAGGACAAAGAGGCGGTTGAGGGAGACACGGAAGAAGTCCTTGAGTCTGCAGACAAGCCTCAGGCTCCAGAGACCCCAGACACCATCACCTCCGAGCAAGGAGAGCAGGCAGAGGTCACGCAGCCTCGGGAACTGGAGGGTGAAGAAGGATACACAGACCCTGCCGTGACAGAAGATGAGCAACCAACCTTTGGGCAAACCCAGGAGGTGTTCAACCCTCAGCTGGAGCTCCAAAAGAAAATGGATGTAGGGAAAATGTAGGCTACAGAAAAACAACATCCCCAGCTCTTTCCTTAGGCTACGTCTACATTAATCCAGATGCATTTGAAAATGGCATTTTCTTTGTCCGCATTGAACCACCAGAAATGCTAAAATGATCTTTCTGTGCATGCATAATATGTAAAAAGCTTACTGAGAAGATACCAGACAAAGTTTTCACGCTATTTCAAAATATTTCACCTATTATTGGCACATCCAGGTCGCACTCAATCGCCTTTACATGGTCTAAAACACGATTGCCCTCGTGTTTTGCCGCATGACATTTTCTGTCACACTTTCCAGGAATGTAATATGAAGGTTGTACCAAGTAACACTGTAAAAGTGAATACAGTTCCACATAGCAGGCACATACCGGTATAAGCATAGATATATACACTGCCCGGCCAAGTCTCCGGTTGGATTTAAATGGTTGGCAAATGCTTAAGAGTCTATGATTGGATGATTATTGCAGTTTCTAGCATGTTATATGTTATATATGGTAACTGTTCTCTAATCAACCATGCAGGAAGACGCATCGTGGCCATATTCCAGGATGACAATGTCAAGATTCATCAGGCTCAGATTGTGAAACAGTGGTTGGTAGGGAGCTTGAAGAATCATTTGCACATGAATTGGCATCTTTGAATCCAGACCTGAAATTCATTGAAAGTCTTTGGGATGTGCTGGAGGAGACTTTACAGAGTGCCGGACTCTTGTATTGTCAATACAAGATCTTGACCAAAACATTTTGGTCAAGTTCTTGTATTGACAATGCATTTGCTTATTTGAATCCAAACAGTGACTTTTTTATTTTGGCCAGGCAGTGTATATTGGTACAAAATGCGTCACGTGACTTAACATGCGTCAGGTGTTGTATCACTTTGGGAGAGCGTCTTCAATAAGCCTTGTTTTCGCAAGACACTGTCTAAGTGTAAGCGGAAGGCCAAAGAAAGAAAAATGTGTCCAAATGTATCAGGATGAATGTAGATACAGCCTTAGCTTCTTAAATTCCCATAGATGTTTTTGAGTTTACTGTAATATGCATCCTCTTAGCACTAATAAAGACCTGAGCACGATTGTGTGAAGCTTCTTCTGCTTACAATAACAAGAATGATTAATCAGGGAAAGCTGAGAAATGTTCAAACACACGTGATAGACTGAAATCTGTCACATTGGCACCTAGTTGACTTTCTGTTATGCTTAGAGAATTTTTCATGAATCATTTATGCAGTGAAAATGGTTGCACATTACATCCCTTGAGTTCTTGTAAATATCTAACTCGGGTGGTTATGACGCCAGGTCCTCTTGAGCACGGTAATATTCGTGACTCATTAACCTCAGACTCTGAGAATTAGACGACGAGAGAGCTCGGATCGATTTAAAGACCGTTTTCTTCAATATTTTCTCTCCACATCCTCATGGACGTGATTGAAAGTGAGCCAAAGCGTTCGGAGTAATCTCCACACTAATCTGTCACCCAATTACCGCCACCGTGCAGAGACAACTCCCAAGGAGTCGTTCCCATAAGCACACACACAGCCAATCTGCCACCCGAACACCCAGATGTGATCGAGGACAGAGGATTGTGAGACCGAAGGAGAGCATGATGCACGATTTATTACTCGAAAACGCCCGAAGGTTATACAGGTGGGATAAGCAAACAGGTGTAAAGCTGAGAAATAGTATCATGTGTAATCCAGCCCAATTGTTAACTTGATTAAGATTTGCAGAGAGGAGTAATAAAAGGCTTGCTCTCGTAAAATCATTTATTATAAAAACGTGTGTAGGATACATCCCTACACAAAAAGAAAAAATAACACCCACAAATAAAGAAAGAAAGAAGACACAATAAACAGCGCTTGAGAAAGAGCTCTAGCATTCAGGCCCATTTCTTCATATAAATAGTCCAAAGTGAGAAAAATTCTGATTATTCAAACAGGGCCAAAACAAGATGAGGGACAGAAAGTCCATAAAACATTCAATTTCAACATCAAAGCTTGATTTCTCATCCAAAATGTGTCTGAATGGAATTTATAACTCAACTTCGGATTCTCGGTGTCGTCTTACTTGATGAGATCGGCATGGCGGAGCAACGGTTTTAAGAGAATCGTAATTTACCAAGCGAATTAGATAAAAGGATGGGTCAAATGAAAATGAAGAGATTATTTACTCAGTACTCACCCTCATGTCATTTCAAATCTGTATGACTTAAATATTTCAATATTTTAAAGAATGCTCTGAAGAACTTTTTATTTTTATTTGGATTGGGTCATATTTCAAATTGTTTGGAGAAACACATCTACTTTTGTTTTCCACAGAAGAAAGAAAGCCATACAGGTTTGGGACAACGTAGGAGAATAAGAGATGATTTTTGGGTGAATGATCCATTTAATTGTTGACATTTGAGGGGAACTTTAGGACTGAGAGGAATGCAGATAAAGTACATGTGCCATACAATCCCATTTCACACCTTTCCCTTCTCACTGCACCGGTAGCTCAATCACATTTGTTTATCTTCCTTGATATAGTAACTGAAAGCTTCTGGCATTTGTTCCAACCATACACTATGTAGAGTAGCATTAATTTACAAACCATTCACTAGCAGATTAATGACTTTTGATTTAAGTATTTTTTTGAAACTGATGAATCTAGATTTTAACACTGGCTTGGAACAAATACCATTGGCATGCGAACACCAGTTCACTCCCTGACATCAAAGACTGGAGTTGAAGTCATGCTGGGTTCCTGCGGTCTGGCCTCAGGTTCTTGCATGGGTTCTGCGGGCATTTCGTTGCTGTAGAGGTAGTATGGAGGGGTCTGTCGGGCTTCAATGATGAGAACACCTTCCGGAGACAGAGAGGCGAACACAGTGGCTGGGTCCACATCGGATGGGATTCTGCGAAAAACAGAGTGAGATTTTAGAACGAACGATGTCCATTTGATGATCCCCCCCAAAAAATCTTTCAGTGAACCATTTTGTCTTATTTTAATAATCTAAAGAACATTTGTTTCCGCTAAATAACCTTTTGTGCGATTGGAAAGTTTCTTTATGGAACCATACATGCCAATAAATAACCCTTATTTTTATTAGTGTATCCCCCTGACACACAAAAGCAGCTTTTGAAGAAAAAAACATTGAAATAGCCATTTTTTAAAGGGAGAGTTCACCCAAAAATGAAAATTGATTTACTCAACCTCAAGCCATCCTGTATGACTTTCATCTTTCAGACGAACACAATCAGAGTTACATTAAAAATATCATTGCTCTTCTGAGCTTTATGATGGTAGTGAATGGCGGTCCGGATTTTGAAGCCTAAAAAAGTGAATCCATCCATCCATCCATCCATCATAACTAATCCATACAACTCCAGGGGTTTAATAAAGGCCTTTTGAAGCAAAGCGATGGGTTTTTGTAAGAAAAATATCCATATTAGCTTCCGGCAGACGGCCTGCGCATGTCGACTTATGCCAAAGAGTAACCCCTGACGCAATGAAGTATTGTAAGCTTTGATTCCTCTTGCAGTTCAAACAAATAGGACTTGGCAACAAACTCAAGCTCCATTTCTCTTATATCGAAATCTTCCGACATTTCTCTTTTAGTTTATGAAGTTTTAAGAATGGATATTTTTCTTATTTTCACTTCAGAAGGCCTTAATAACCCCCCTGAGCCATGTGGAGAACTTTTTTGGGCTTCAAAATCTCGTCCTCCATACACTGCCATTATAAAGCTTGAAGAGCCAAAACGTTTTTTAATTAACTCTGATTGTATTTGTCTGAAAGAAAAAAAAAAGTAGTATAAACCTAGGATGGCTTGAGGGTGAGTAAATAATTAACCCTCAGGTACTTTTCATTTTTAGGTGAACTATCCCTTTAAATGTGGTTGTACATTGATAGATTATTGATTGTGCCTTGCACCTGCACTGAAACAAAGCTTGAAACCAAATGTTACATTAAGAACTTGACAACGGTCAGTTTAATATTAACGTCTACATGTACACAGAATTGTCCAGAAGAGGTCTCACTCAAGTCTTTAGGTTAATATTAACCCAGAATGGGAATCATCATGTCAATTGCAAACACTGTGCCCCATACTCCGAATATTCTCATTTTGGTTTAATTTTCAACAAACTTCATTTTCTCTGTGGCAGCTTGTGGCTAGAAGATAATTCTCAATGCATTTTGTGGTTTTCATTTTAATGTTCTGCCTCCCATCACTTGCAATGAGAAAGAGAGAGAGAGCGAGAGAGAGAGCGAGCCCTGCTCCAGGTGCTGGCTCAGAAATAGAATCTGTTGCCAATTATTACAAATCGCCTCCTGATGCAAAGTTTATCACCAGAAATTTCCATCTACACACTAGTCTAATCATCCAGCAGGCAGACTGACTGCAGCCGTTTTAATGAGGAGTTCTCACCGTCTGTTTGAATGTGATGCCTTTAAGGCTGGATTAACATAAATTCATATCTGCTCTACAGAGAAAGGGTGGAACTTGTTTTAAACATGAATGGATGGTGATATCATACAAAGCTACTTCTTGCTGGTCTTCCACGACAGAAGTCTAAGGGTGGGGGGACTTTTAGGGCTGCTTTAGAGATTCGAGAGACGAATGCTGTGTTTGGATAATGCTTGAAAAAATAATTGTACTTAAAAATATAAATGAATTCTCACAATCAGCAATATTGTGTAGTTCTATGTCTGTTTAGCCTTATTGAGTTCTGTTCCCTAGTTAGTTTTCTTGGTTATGCATTAGCTCTACACCTGTTCTGTTTTACCATTACCCTGTCTGTGTATTGAACCTATTCATTTCTTAATTTTAAATGTAACTACATATTTAATGTAAAGAAGTACAATTTAAACAAAATTTCTCATATACCTAATACACTACTGTTCAAAAGTTAGGGCTCAGCAATATTTTTCTTTTTAATACTTATGCTCACCAAGGCTGAATTTATATGATCAAAAATACAGTAAAAACAGTATTATTGTGAAATATTATTAGAATCGTAAATAACCGTTTTCTATTTTAATATAGCCTATTTACAATGTATTTATGTCATCATTTCAGTCTTCAGTGCCATTCTGAAATTATTCTGATATTTGTTGCTCAGTGAAAATGTCTAGTTATTATCAATACTGAAAACACTTATGTTGTTAAATATGTTTGTGGAAACTATGATACATATTTGATCAGGTTACTTTTATAACATTACAAAAGATTTCTATTTAAAATACATGCTGTTCTTTTGAACTTTCTATTTATCAATGTCTTTACTGTCACTTTTTGATCAATTTAATAAATCCTTGCTCAATAAAAGTATTAATTTCTTTATTAATACTTATTGAACCCAAACCCTATCTGCAAATGCTTCCTCCACAAGGAATTTGGCTAGAAGAACAATGTAATGTTATTGACACCTACGATCCTTTAAAATTCTACCTAGTTAGTTAGCTCTCTAAGGTTTTCTGTACTGTTTTATTTTTATGAATGTTGAGAACGAGTGTGAGAGAACACAACAGAGAGAGAGTGAGAGTGAGAGAGAGGTTGTCCCTGAGCTTTGTCAGTCATCATGGCCAAATAAGGCTGGAAGGTTTCACACTTGTTGCCAAGCGTCTGCTGAGTTTATATAAACCTTACATGCCGACTGCAGTAGCCTGCCACTATTCAATTAGCACAGCAATGCTATAGCCATCCGGCACTGTGACTCAGACATCGCAGCGCTGCTACTGAGGAGCAAATGCCACAGATTGAGATTTCATTCAATAGCTGAAAGCTATTAATAAAAAAAAGCTCAATGTAATTTAATGTGTCTTTTATAAGTGTGCATGTGTTTTTAGCTTAGCTTAGCATAATGCTAATGTTCAACTGTTGGAATTTCACACAACCAATATGGCCTGTCAACATTAAATTAGCTAAGCAGTTAACATTGGGGTGGAAGCTTTCATTATTAATCATCTTTCATTCAAAAGTTTCGGGTCGTGAGATTTCTTCATATTTTCGAAAGGAGCCTCTCAAAGCTGCATATATTTGATCAAAAATACAGTAAAAACAAAAAGAAAATAACTACAGTAAAAATGCAGTTATATTGTGAATATTATCATTTAAAATTATTTTATTTTATTTTTTTATTTGAATATATTTATTCCTGTGATGGCAACGCTGATTTTTCAGCATCTAATTACTGTTCCGTGTCCCACGATCCTTCAGAAATCATTATATGCTGATATTGTGCTAGTGATAAGGGATAGTTCGTTTCGTGTCTTAGGCCATCAATGTGTACTTACATTTACGAGTCATTAAATCATGTTTAATTTGGACTTCTGTACATGCTCTTTGAGGAGAACCCAGGGTGGACCCCATAAACCTTCATTATATGACTGACAGACAAGAACAGTTTGACCTAAAAATATCAAAATTAAAAATACTGTGGAAAGAAAGACACCTACATCTTGGATGCCCTTGAGGTAAGCTAAAACATACCAAAAATTAATTTCAAAGTGAACTATCACTTTAAGAAACATTTTTTTAATATTATCATAGCTTAACTTTGATTCAAGGTTTTATATTCATATTTTCTAATATTATAAACGTCGTCTTTACTGTTTTGTGTTCGATTTTTTTCCCTTGCTGAGTAGAAGTTCTTGGATTTTACTGACCCCAAATTTTTGAACAATAGTGTAAAAAGTGCAGGATTTGTTCAAGAATTAAACTCTCTTTCTTTCTTAGAGTCTATTTCTGTGTGTCTCTGTCAGAGAAACAGCATGTTGACAGAGGGAAAAAAAAACAAATCACTAGGCTATATCTCTTAATTACTGCAGGCATCGGAGACACATGATATGTTGTCTATTTTATCTCTAACTTTGATTATTTTCCTCTGCCTCTACCATCCAATTTGACTCTCTGAAGAGCAAGAAGAAAGCAGAGAGGCTGGGGTGGGTGGAGGAGTAGCAATGCTTTGTGTTGCTTTAATAACTCAGAGTGGCATTCCTCTGGAAGTTGCTTCATCATTCTAGAAGATTCCAGATCGGAAACTTTTGATACAATCATCCTACTTACTGAATTTTCTTTGTGAAGTTTTTGGTAACAATTCCTCCCTCGTCTTGCTTTTCCTCGTGTTTCCCTGGTGAAAAGACAGAAAGGCGGTTGTTAACACAGAGATCGATACGACCATAGAACACTTGTGAATAAGAACTTATTTTGAAAAAGATGTTGCTTTAAACACAACAACAACAGGTTTCTTGAAATGAATCCCCACACTGGTTGCTCACAGAAGTGTAACCTTTGCCACACTGACATAAAATTAGACCCGTATTAGTCTCAGATTTTCTAGATATGCAAAGGCAACACTTTATATCATTTTGTATTTCAAACCAAGAAAGCCTGTTTAAAAGCCTCTTGGCCTCATTCTCTGCAGCTGTTGGTCACTAAATGCCATTCATGCCATATTGTGTCTCGGCGCGGCCTACATATCTACAATAACCGGCTCTTTAGAAAACACTTTGACCACAAACGCATCTAATATGCAGCTTAACATCTAATCAACAACTCAACCATTTAATATTGGAACGCAAGCGGAGAGCAAAATCTATCCATGTATATAGAGATTTACCTACTGACATACTGTGCAATGGCCTTTCCCTATTTAACAGACATTCAAACATGGCTGTGGCATTTGTTTGACAATGCTTTACTTCAGGGCAACGTTGAACTTAAATGTTTTGCTGATTTTGGTGGTCCAAAACTGGTCACCATGAATCTGAGTTCAGTGAAAAGGCCTTTAGTAAAACAGTGCGTAGGGTAGTTCACTTTGATATCTCTGTGTGACATTTTTAGAATGAGGTTATATGATGTTAAGTCTCGCTGTCCCCACCCTCCTCCCACTGTGACTGAGTGACCCAGCTGGAATACCAGCACAGTGTTTATATTAATCCCTGCACACCAGGCCTTTGCTCTCTCCTGAACTCTGAACTTCTGTCCTGCCGTCACAGTCAACAGAATGTATTTCTGGAGCTGGCAGCAACTGGCCTTATAGATACACGATTTCAGTTTTTACAAATTAACTTTAGTGATTAAAGAGAAAAGTATGGGACTAATCCGATGTGTTTAATGTAAGTGGTCCTAATGGGATCTCAGCAGGTGGCTGATTACAAGCGATAATGTGCAAGTCATCCTCAAACCAAAGGCCTTCCATTCTCAAGCTACAGCGGAGAGACAGCAGCAGAGACTTATGGAACATGGGGTCCAAAAGGCCATTTATAAAATAGGATATTAATGCAATTAAAATGGGACGCAAAAAACATACAAAAAAATTGAGAAATAAACTAATGCTATGAAATCACAAAATACATAGGCCTATTGGCCACATTGCCTACTTGGCATAAATATTTGTTATTTTTTATTTTGTAAGAAAGGGGATATGAATAATGACTAAAAAGCTACCAAAAATGCGTAAGTAAAAAAAAAAAGTTGCATAGTAATTGAAATGCTAATGACGAACTCCTCTATTTAGGATAAAAGCGTCTGGTAAATGCACAAATGTAAATTATTGCGAATTCCATTCTTCTATTCCATGATTCATTATTGTGTTCTCATAATAACTCAATGATCATTAGTGTTTTCTCACCTGACACCTCTATAAAACCGTCTTTAGTTTTGACATTAAGCTCCTCGGGTTTGAAGCTGTGCACGTTCACGCACACTTTCCACGGCTCGTCTGGGTTGGTCGGGGGCGCGCTGGATCGGCGAGGGCTCTCGCTGTACATGGAGCTGAAGCCCTGCGGCGAGCCCATGCTCGTCCGCGGGAAGCCCGTGCGCAAAGAGCCCGACCACGGCGCGTCGAGGCGGGTGCTCAGCCGAGGTCTCGCCCAGCCGGGCCATTCCATCGATAACTCTTCGGGAAAGGGTGGCAGTCCAAAGTCATCTTCCATAAAGCGAGATGCGAGTGACTGTTCCCGGAACGGATCCCGTGGAATCCTCTGTCGGTTGCCCAAAGTGTAGTAATCCCCTTCTGCCATAGTGAAACTTGGGAAAAGTGAGTTTAGACTACTTTTCTGTCCAGGAGGTCGCGTTGCTGTTGCTACCGAAAAGGATCAATTATTTAAAAGAGCGCAAAACAAATTCCGTGTTTTTTTTTTTTGGCAACAAAAGCGCAAAAACTCTCCAGGCGAGTGATTACGCCCCTAAGTCTAAACCTACTACTGTACTCATGTATGAGTTCTAGAAGTTTACTGACGATGTAAGTGCTCTTTCACTGGTTTATATGTGATTTACCGGTCTATAAACTCCAGAAAGTGCTCGGTGGTACACGACAGCTGACTGAAGACCCTCCCTATCCAAGTTTAGACCCCGGGCTGTGACTGGCTCCACTGGACAACGACTGGTCCAATCTCACCCTCCCACAGATGACTCATTCACTTCATAATAGAACACTACTCACTCCTCAAGGCCGTCAGAGGAGTCACACACTCATAAAACAACACTAATAACGTTCTAAACACGAAATGTGACGAAATACAACATAGGCATGCATGCGGTAGGCCTATCTCCTTTTCCTTCTTCAAACGAGTCCTCCTTGCGTACTTCATGTGGGGGAAAGGAGGCTACGTAAGATGAGCGAGAAAAAACATGCACTCAGTTATATTTTAGGATGTCTTCTATCTGCTGAAATGTTTTGGCCATGCCCATGGCCTACTTAAAATGTATTATAAGTAATAAAATATCAACATTTATTTTACTTTCTCTGACATATGTTCTTTTAGCTAATATACATTATTATATAGAATATATTAAGTAGCCTACATCATTTGATATTTTTTTAAATATAAAAGTTTTGAAAGTTTTTGAGTTAGTTTTCTCTCTCTCTCTCTCTCTCTCTCGTTTTAAAAGTTGTTTAGATATGCCACTAGTAGATGGTTTACTAATCTAATCAACCAAGTTGTTTGCTTGGACTGGATGCAGGCCTTGTCCTTTTATACAACACAAGTTTTTGACATTTTACTGTATAATGTTAGACAAAAACATTTCGAGAAATAGGGCATGTAAAAGTGGTCCATGTTAAAAAATAAACACTTTTCACTTTCATTATGTGCTCTTCCAGCCCGTTCTCATCCCAAGGCGTCATATACTGACGCTTTTGACATTTCGTCTACATCCAACGCACATGGCACCCTTTAGCGTCAATATAAGATGCAGATATTTATGTGCCAGAAGGTGTTCTAACCTCCTAGTGGTCTAACCCTAAACCTACCCCAGAACTAAACCTACCCATAACCGAACAAATCTCTGTGCTTGGTATATTGACGCTAAAGGGTGCCAAGTGTGTTAGATTTAGACGAAATTTCAAAAGTGTCACTATATGACGCCCTAGGATGAGAACGCGTTGGCTCTTCTCAGTCACAAAAAGATAAAATAATGGGCACTTCCAGTTTATTTTGGTCAAATAAAAATCAAGCACTATGTGGCTTAGCTTGCCCTCTGACTTTTAACACATAGAGTCCAAAGAGGAAGATGAGGAGATGATGAAAGTACGAACTGAAGGGTATAAATACACACAATAATGATCTGAATGCAAACGGGTGAACTAATTAATCAATAACCATGGAAACTAATGATGGTGGGAAACTAAGGACAAAGGAAACAGTCCTTGAAACTGAAAACCAAACATTCAGGACTGAATCCGAAATCGCCCCCTAAACCCTATGTACGTTAGTCCACTACCAGTTCACGTGAAGGAGTGAGCGAATTCAGACAACAGCTGAGCGGGATAGAACAAGTGCACTCGATAACGTCCACTATGGTTTCGGACATCACTACAATTAACTGTGCCTTCAAATAATGCCCTATTTGAGGGTACAGGGGGCAATTTCGGATTCAGCCAATGAAAGTGTGACAAGACCCATCGTACCCTGTCCTCCCTTTTTTTACAATGCAAATCACGAATGCAAGAATATTATTTTAACGTGATTAAAGAGAGTGCAATTTTAAAGAAACAAAATAGGCTATTGGGTGAATTAATTATGAATAATTTATTTAGAACTCTTTGAATATCATTACAGATTCAGACCACAGAGAACTAGCCATTAATTTGAAGAGCAAGGGAGACATTGATACTCATGTGCACATAGACAGCATTCTATATACAATAGTAGAATAGGGTAATATGAGGAATGTCCTTAGCATAATCTTCAAGCCTGATGCCCTGCACTGAGGTTTTTTACTTATACTCAATTGCTATATATCTTTTTTACCGCACATTTTGTGCAAAAATAATAATTGGTATTACAGGATGTTGCAATAGTGTTTTGCAGTAACAGAAGCCAATGAATGGCACCCTCAGTAGCATGTTTTGACATGTCTGATTCTGTAAAAAATGGTTTAATTCATGGCAACATTTCAACATTTTTTTTTTTAGAAAGAATGCAAATAATGTAAATTAGATAGCCAGCCTTGTAAACAGTCATTACCACTACTCCATCTCAATAAATAAAGCCCATGCCTAATATTGCCGCACTAAACGTTTGCATATTTACACCACAGATTTACATAATCATTTACTAAACTCATTCACGGTTTGAGACGAGAGAACAAGATGAATTCAAGAAGATAAAACATTTGATACACTTCAAGTTTTTCCCCCTTCATCTACAACAAATTTTCTGTACAAGTGTCAGAATTCACAACAGTCAGACAGCTAATAATGTACAGTGCATAGAGATCACCATGCCTTCGTTTAACAAGCGCTCCAATAGACTTTATGACACAGAAACAAAGAAACTGCCATTACCTGTTGTGATGAAGGTGATGATTTTTACACGCTGTTCCCATCAAGCTATATCACACCCCAAATATATATCTTTGATCCTTTCAAAAAATCCTTGATCTAGCCACTCTGATGGATTTCTTATAACAGCCGTCTTCACTTCTCCCAGTCTGTCATAGTGTCTCTGTTGTGCATCCAATAAATATGCTTTAGAAAACATCTGTATTTATAAATATCATCGTCATTTACAGTAAAGTTTGTGATTTAATGAATGCAGGACTGAATATTTAAACTATGGGATTCAGTCAAAAATGGATGATATACTGTAAACAAAACAAAAAAAGTGTTCTATATGAATATCAAAGGTTTTATGTTATAAATAATTCAAGTGATCTGAGTAATAAATATTTCTACCGGACTATTTTCATACCTAACAGAAATAAATCACAGATACAAATAGGCATTAAAAGAATAAATAATTTAAAATATTACACAATTTAATACGACTTATGTTAAAAATGACATAATAATAATGTGTATACCAGTGCTTTAATTTAAGATTTTTTTACCTTTCTTTCTTCACTCAGAAGTAGACTTGACTTGATGGATAAAAACAATCTTCATTCTGTCTCTTGAGGTCTGCTAGATTAATGTGCAGTAAAACAATTTTTTTTAACACAGTATGTACAGCTGGACCCTGCAAAATGGTTCCTACCAGTGGAGCACATCAGCTGCATTTTGATTGTCCACCATCATCATCATCTCCATCACAGCCAATGACATTTGAATTGTTTTCCAGTTCAACAGAAGATAAATAAAGCTGGCATTTGGGCTGATGGGGTGTGTTTGCCGGTGGGGCTAATTCGGATGGCACATTTTTCAAAGTGAAGGTGTGTGCAACACAGAAGCGGCTGATCTCGGTAAAAGCTGTTATGGAAGCAATCTTTCTCCTCAAGCACTTTTGACATCTATAAAAAGGAAAACACTACAAAAATACAATAGATTTAAACATCAGCTTTTACAGTCCATGTGATGAGCGTCTCGCGAGTGACCCTGCACACTTCCTTTTATCTATTTCGGCTGTTTTTGATAAAGGAACAACGATATCCTCACACCTATGAGCAAAACCAGCTATAGCAGAAAGTCACATATTGCAGTGCACATAGTGAAACCTCCATTCAGGTCCTTCCTACAACAGCAGCAGCCTTTGTTATTGATAGACAAGTTTTTTCTTTTCCTTTGAGCGGGATGGATGAAAGCACACAGTTTAGTACACAACAATATAGAAGCTTCAGTCTTATCTGACACTGAACAGATGATCCTGTCACTGCCTGGTGTTCCACATCCAAGCACAGCATGTTCTCAGTGCTGCTCCATTTCATTTCCAGTTACAATAAGATGCGGTCCTGGGCTCATGCTGTAGCTCAGCATTCCTGCATCTGGTTCATCCGTGAATTAGCGGCGGGCTCTGCTGTAGCTCGCAATTGACTCATAGCTTCTGCTCCGACTCCGACTGCGTCTGCTATATACAGAGTTCCACGATGAGCTGCGACTGTAGCTCCTGTATGAAGAAGAAGTGTGACTGCGACTGCGACTCCGCGAACGACTGCGTCCGAGAGAAAACAGGCGCCAGGACAGGAGGCTGGAGGATCTGCTGCTGACAGAGGGGCTGGGACGATGGTAAGGGATGGGCCTCTTTCTGGCACTGTGCAGGACAGGAACGCATGCAGAAAGAGAATATAAACAAAGACTTAGTAATAAACAAATTTACATTAGAAAAATAATAAAAGGATAAGTTAGGGGTCTTTTATGTCTAACAATCTCTCAAGGATTTATTGCATTTATTTGATTTTATTACAATATAAATTAAGTGTCTTCTATTTTAATATACTTGTATTTTAAAATGTAATTTATTTCTGTGATGGCAAAGCTTTCAAAGAGTCTTCAGCATCACATGATCATTCAGAAATTATTCTTAAAGGGATACTCCACTTTTTTTGGAAATAGGCTCATTTTACAACTCCCCCAGAGTTAAACAGTTGAGTTTTACCGTTTTCGAATCCATTCAGCCGATTTTCTGATATTTAGAGGAATATCAGGAACCAGACAGTTTCTGGTCTCATTGCCTACCATAGTAGGAAAAAAAATATACTATGGAAGTCAATGAGACCAGAAACTGTCTGGTTCCTGATATTCTTCTAAATACCAGAAAATCGGCTGAATGGATTCGAAAACAGTAAAACTCAACTGTTTAACTCTGGGGGAGTGGTAAAATGAGCCTATTTCCAAAAAAAGTGGAGTATCCCTTTAAGGCCTGTTCACCCCGGAACGAATTTCGTGCGCGATATTCGCCGATGTTTAACGCATCATGACTAAACTAAGGGTGCCAATGTGAGTGTGCACGCCGACACGAAAAACGTCACGCGTAAAAGCGTAATTTTTTTTTAAAACACCTCGGTTTCTTTTTTTTTTATTTGACTCACCGCGTCAAAAACTATCCGACCAATGAGATTTGCGCTTTTGCTCACTTGTCTGGAGCTTCTGAAGTTACAGTAAAACACAACTTGGGGGCGCTCAAACACAAAATGATCTTGCTGAGCACAGATTGGCGAAGAAGATATACGCCAAGAAACGTCTACACTGCCGGGGAGAAATAAGACGAGGAAGATGCAGGGCAAGATGAATGTAGAGCTGCTGCTCTCGCTGGTGTCGGAACATAAGGAGCTATATGACAAACGCGACAGCAACTACAAAATAGGACTATTTCTGCTTTACATTAAGCGCCATCTAATGGTCAGGGAATGAATTTGCATGTTCACTCGGCTCATCGTCAGCGAAAATTGGGTGTGAACACAAAAATGTTATACAATTGATTCTCCTGAACAGCCATCAACATTCATTAGACTGTGTCTATTTTTATTTTTCCTGAGGATGCCAGCAGAAAGCTCTGCATTTTAACACAGAATTGGAATGCTTGACATTCCCATGACTTGCTTGTTAATGTGGTAAATGTTTTTTTGCTAATTTGATAATGCTTTCAGCTACAGATCAGAGTGTGCCATCTGCTCAGTTTTAATTCATTCTGCAGATTTCTAGAGATTTCTTCCTAGAATCAGTGCAGAAAGGTGTGGGATCTCCAAAGTGAGTTGTTTCCGTTTGTGATACATGCAGTTTGTAGTATTTCTCCAAGAACAGACCTTGTAATTCTACGGGCTTCCAGGTGGCTGGGGGAATCTCTTCTTCTCTTTCTCATAGGGGAGCAAGGCCTTCTCCTGCTGTGCTTTCTACTCTTGCAGGAACTGCAGTCTCTTTTCCGCTCTCGAAACCTTTTCATCCACACATAAAAGAGATGAGAGCATGTGTGTGTTCAAAAACAGATTTCAGCAATGCCACAGTCATTATCAAACAATTATATTAGATAAATTCACACATCTCCTTTCAGCTAAAAATCACCTGTCTGGTGTGCACCGTGAGTAATTTAGACTGCGACAACTGCTCGCACTAGACAGACTGTCTCTCCGTGAATCCAGCGAATAACTGGACGAACGGGAATATGATCTGTAAATGAGCCGAGTGAATTGTCAGATACAAACATATGAGTTTATGACTAAAGTGAAAGCTTAAAATAAGAGTTCCTATAATAAAAAGCAGCTGTGTGACCCACCTCCTCCCTGAGGACAGGGATCGGCTTCTGGAATAGCGCCCTGAGTATCTGCTTTGGGATGATATGCTTCTGCTGCGGGACCTCGTTCGATCCTGATATCTATCATAAGACGGACTCCGATTCCTATCGGTGGCGAGACCCAAAGGCTGCGTCTTCTCCAAATCAGCGTGCCTCCCTGTTTCTTCACTGCAATTACAAGAGGGAAATTATTTTTGGCCTTGTAAGGGACAATGTATATCTGGATATTTACAGAGAGAGAGAGAGTCTGCACTTGTACCAGGATTAATATAGTTAACTAGACATTCAAACACAAATCTATATAACTGTTGTTTTGTTTTGATTTTATTTTATTTTATATGAAATGTCATATGTTAACCCTTTAGGTGCCAGAGGTTTTTCCTAAAATGTACGATTTTGACATCTTAATTTCAAAAGTCTATATCTTAAAAGTGATAAAAGATAAAGACTTTCTGTAAATTCCAGAAATATTAAGGATGACCCAAAATTTATATAGGGATTACATTTTCCCATATAATTAGCATATTATGATGTCATATAGTGGCGGCAATCTTGGATTATAGAATTTTTATGAAAAGTCACATGTTTAAATAATAAAATGCAGCAGTTCTTTCCCCCCAAAAATGTCCCTCACCTTCTGTATGCTATATTGCACAATACTGACTGCTCAGATAAGTATTAAGAAAACTGTGTAAATTGTTACTAATAAATGGTAGAAACAAGCCAATTGCATGTAGAGGTTTGCCTTTTGCTGAAGAGATTTTCCATTTACTACATACAGTAGGCACTCTGATTCCATGTATGGGGCACATATATTATTCATATGACATACAAACACAGGTAGACAAGATCTGTTTAGTTCAAAAGCTCACTCGCTACCGCAAGGCACAGATCATGAGTGAGATGATACGAGCAGCTCGAGCACGGTCAGATCTGCCTCGCACACGCACGCCGAGTGTGCACAGCTCGGACTACCGTCATTGTCATTGCGACTCTCCACGTTGCCATATTCTACGAATACTTCAACCTCGTCTAACAGACCCAGTGGCATTAGACAAAGTCTCCACCACAATAATGCCGCCGTGATCACGGAGAGGCTCTGATAAAATGGCTCACACTAGTTCTGCTTTTGATCGCACTGATTCAATGAGCTCTAACTCGAAGATTTTGTATAGAAGCATGACGTTTTTTTGAGTCAGGGATGAAGTATGACATGCTTGCCGTCTAGTGAGGAGTCGAACGAAATTTGACACCCAATTTGACAAAATCGGCCATTTTATTCAGTGTAAACTCAATCATGGTGCCTAGAGGGTTAAAAGTGAAATGGAATCCGAACCTACACTGACAATTCTTTCACTGGAAAGATACATGGTTTAATGGCATGTTAGTGAGACATTTGATGTACAGTACACCATCAACATATTTTAAGTTAATGCATTTAAAACAGCCTTACCCTTTAAACTTGTTGAAGACGGAGCTGTGTAGGGTATTTTCTCTGAGTACTGGTTTACCCAGAGAGTCATAGCTGGTTAGCGAGTTGCCTGAATCCGAGGCATTGTCCCCATCGGCAAGTCTAAGCTTCTCAGGACATGTTAAATCTTGACAAGAGAACTTTCCAATTCTGGTCACTTTTGACCTTGTGATGCCAGTTTTACTTGACAGTGGAGAGGACGTGTCATTTCCCGAATCGTAATCTGCCTGACCTTTGCCCTTATTGGATATTGAGTCCTGGACGATCATCATTTTGTTTAAACCCTTAACCCCATGACGTGATGGTGAGACCTGCAAGCAGACAAAGCAAAGTTGTTGTTTTTCTAAAGAAAAATAAAGCCGTATCATTAATCTGCTACCTGCATGATGCAGTCTGAGTACTCTTAAAAGGCACATATGTCCCTACAGAGCACAGAGAGGAAATGAATCAAGATTTTTTTTGGGACAGAAACTAAAAGATTAAAAAACCGCCATGCAAATCTGTCACATGCGAGAGGTTTGAAAAGAAAGAAGAACAAAGCAAGTACTCTTACAAAAGAAACGAATGAAAAAAAAAGACTGAAGAGAGAAAATAAACAATGAACCAATGCTAATGAAAAAGGCAAATTAAAGAAAACATCCAGATCAAAATAAGAGAGAGAAAGAAACCTACATGAATAATAACTTCCAGCTACTTTTAAGTCAGAAGAAAGAGAGAGTAAAAGGAAACAGAAATCCCCCAATTTGAAAGTTGCTTTCCTTTAAAGAACATTAAACAGACATCACAGAATGGGCTATATAAATATCTATATGTAATCATATGAAAAGGGTTGCAGACAAAAGAAATATCTCCATCACTCTAAATATTTAACATCCTTGAGAAAAACAAAAAGAACTTGTTTCTGTTTTAGTCCCCTGTCGGAAGAGATTTTACAGTCCACCAGCGGCCTACAGTAAGTCCCTAAATCTGCGGATAGCATCGACTTACCAATCAAGACTTCCTCCTTAAGTAGGTAAGGTGTAAGAAAAAGGGAAGAGCGGGTGACATAAGTGCATCATTAGAGTGGTAAAGTGCAAGAAAAAGACAATAACCCTCTCTTCTTTAAATCCAACTCCACTCCGCCATACACCGGCATGAGCCTTTTTCTTTACCTTTGTTGTTCACCTGTAGGTTTGAAATTAGATCTCTTTTTCTATTGTGGGACTGATGGAGTAAATCTAAGTAGACTCTACATCCTAAATAGAAGCTGTATCCTTTGTAGAAAATGGAAAGAAGCTGCTAAGTTTCAGTGAAATTTTAGTTTGCTACAATGGCACAAAAAGCAATCAAACTCTGGTTTATGGTGGAATTTGCAAAACTCTGGTATAGCCTGGGGGTTATTTGTAATAATCTAGATGTGAAGTATAAGACTGAAACAATTATGTGCAGGTTTATGTATTTTATTTTGCAAGCTTTAGTATATGAAACATACCGCACCATTGCAAAAGCTTGCTTTGCTTATACAGCTAACCAACCAAGGATCCAACCAAGCAGGGTCAACGGAGCATTAAAATGTGTTTAAAAACTATACTTTCTTTGAAAAATGTTAGGCAACGTCTACAGTTTAGGAAAAAAAAGGGGAAAAAAGTGAATATTTTCTTCACACTATGGACAATCTTTAAACACGATGGCACAAGTAAAAAATATTAGCAATGATTTAAGTTTAGAAAATGTAATGCACGTTACTTTAATGAGTGATCTTGTGATCGAAATCACAAATTTAATCATCTCTGTAGTGTACAAACTATCCTCAAAGGCTTAAAAACTATGTTGTAAGAGTTTATTTAAAAACATTCAGAAAAATTAAGATGATCCTTTACCTTTACATACGATTATGTAAATTATTAACTTATAATATTAGTTTTTTTTATTTTTTATGACATCATACAGACTAGGCATTCTCTGGTTCCCCAGAGCCATTCTTTAGTGATATTGAATTTTTTTTATTTATTGAATGATGTTTGATATTTCTGGTTGGAGTGGATGCATTTAGAGTGTGGCAGTAGGTTGCGTGTAATTGTGTAAAAGTGTAATTACCGAGAGTGGAAAACACTTGAAAACCACCCTCATTAAAAAGTTAATTAACTTAAGTTTAAATTGTGTGTCAAGCATATGTGCAATATGCAAATCACATGTTGGTTAAATCTAACCACAAAAATAACTTCAGTCGAAAGTATTGCAACAAAGATGATTATTGTTCCTGTTAAAAATGAGATGGCAATGCAATATTAGCCAATTTGCAAAACAAAAACGACTATAGAAAACCTTCATCTGTGAGAATTAAAAATGCTATGCCAATCCAAATCCTATACAAAAGCAAGCAAACAATCACATAAATAACGATTTCTCCATGGGGGAAACGACTTGCACTAGCTGGCTTTCAAATGCATTAACAGATAAATGTAAAACAACATAGCTTTTGGTCTTGACATCCGTTAAGTAAAAAGAAATCAATGGCTTCACGAGGGCCTTAAACAGAGCAAGAGTTTGGCATTGTAAGCGCATCAGGTAGCCATCAGAAACACTTACGGTGCTTTCAGAAAAGTGGCAGCAGCACTTAGAGGAGATTTTATTGGTCAGCTTGATTGCCGACCTGCATGCATCGCCTCCATGGACAGCTGATGAATGGCCACCGTCTTGGAAACCAGATTTTTCACAATCTTCATATCTACATAGACGAAGCACATAAAAACGTTGTTAAAGGCCCCTTCACCTCAAGGAGGAATTCAAATATTTATATTCATATTAAATATACAAAGTACTGTAAGTTGAATCATTTTAGCTAATAAAGGTGCTCACAGTACCTTTACAACAGAAGCAATAAAATCATAATGTGGAACAGCAAAAGAATAATAGTCATTTTATTAT
Source organism: Pimephales promelas (assembly GCF_016745375.1). The sequence goes on along the minus strand of NW_024121876.1, from coordinate 4,223,976 downwards.
TTCTACAGCATTTAGGCAGTGAGGTGGGGAAAAAAATCCTCCACAGGTTAACATTCACTGGGAGAAGCATTAATTAAAGTGTAAAAATACAGTATGGAAGCACTTTGTCTGAAGAATCCATTTAAGAAACGATATTATATTTCTACCGAAATAGCAGTGGCAGAGATATCCAGCTAATGTCCATTTACTTGAACAATTGACAACAAGAAGATTTATATTTCATTGTCTTAGACGATCGTCTAGTTCCTTTAATCTCCATAGGCTTAAGGTGGAATAAAGTGCTTTCCAAAGAAAGGACATGCCAATTATACCCGCTCAGGACATAGATTATATGTAATGGGTCTTTGGAAAGTGAATGAGAACTGGGAACTGACGGCCATTGTTCCTGTTGTGTGGTGTGAGTGGGTTCTCTGTGCCTATTCAGCTCCTGAAAGCATGTAAAGCTTCACTGTGCTCGCCTTCTATAATGATTTCGTCCTTTGAATATCCCTAAGAAATTCCAAATAATGGAGAGATCAGCTAGGGATTTAAAACCAATCATCTCCAGCTTAAGATTATTTCAATTTGAAACCGAAACTTGGTCTTCTCCAGTCTCAAAAAAGCCAGAAATTCTCAGATGAATGAATGAGAGGGTTTTTTTTTTTTTTTTTTTTTTTGGTATGAAGGACCAATGAAGTAATCAGAGTGGTAACACCTGGGAGAGCATTTGAGGCCAATTTAATGCATGAGAAAGTCTTTGTCTGTGATTACTTTGATGTGATAATCTAATTCAAAATATATTTTTAAAATACACCTTTGACCCAAAATATTATCTTATTTTGCATCTCATAAACTACTCAAGGAATCTCCAACATTCTATCATTTGTCATAATATCTGTACATAACTGACTTTTATATACTTTACAGGCAATCTTCACAGACACTGACCTCAAAGAAAATAGATTTAAGCCTGAAACTTAATTTCATCACTATTCCCAACAGTGCTCCATCTCTACAGTACCTCAACCCCATCACCCTTCAACCCACTCCAAGGAGGAGCAACTGTTCACAGGGGCGAGATCTCAAATTTCATTCCCTTTCCCGATTCCATTGATCTATGTGCCAAATGTTGGACATAAGCTGCGAGAGGCAGATAAAAGAGTTTCCTCTGTGTCACCTCTACCTTTATCAGTCATCGCCACAGTGGCACTGGATGCTGACTGATAAGATAAAAAACCTGACTGGTCAGCATGAAGCCATGAATATTTTCGACCCCCAACATTCTCCCAAAAATGCCAAAATGTTATTTTGTGGAATTTTATAAAACATTCTGTATAAGAACTATCCAATCGACACAAATGTGTGACTAATGTTGCACATTTACCTGCAGGTAAACACTTATTTTTCAACTTCTATTTTATTCTACTCTTACTTGAATTTTTGGTCACTTTAGTATACCGTTCCCTCATTTATGAATAACTACACAGGAACAAATGAGTAATGCAATTAACATTAGTAACTGCTAACTAGCATGAAACTCTTGATTAACGAATTAGTAAGTGATAATGCTCAGTTGAATGAGTTAGTTCACTATTAGCTAGTGTTGTAGTACTCGAGACCGATCATGGTCTCGAGACCACTTTTTGATGGTCTTGGTCTCATTCTTGTCTCGGTCTCGGACATTGAGGACTCTGGATTTTTTTTCAAGACCAGACAAGATCATAACTGTGAAAATATCACTAATTTCCCAGTATCCTTGCTTTTATTGTATGTAAAACATACTGATTCAAATCCAAGCAATAATGTGACTCATTGGTCATTGCTAATTATGTATGTTTTGTCACCGCTGCCTGTCATCCATTTATTCATGTTCATGTATTGTTAATAAAAGGTGGAGAAAAGTGAGGACTTGTTTTACATTCTGTACTAAATGATGGAAGTCACCCAGGAGTATTGAATAAAGATGGTTTATTTCAGCTTTGAGTGTTAAATATCTCTGTTTTTATGGGAATGTGGATCTTTCAGATCAATCTGAGAAGATTTCAGATCAAACTCTTTTGATCATGTTTCACATTTTATTGTGTCATGTAGTGTGGGATGCTGATCTTGGTCTTGACTCGGTTTTGCCCTCCCTTGGTCTTGGTCTTGTCTTGGTCTCGGCCCCTAAAACTCTTGGTCTTGTCTCGGTCTCGATACACTCTGGTCTTGGTCTTGTCTTGGTCTCGGGTTAGGTGGTCTTGACTACAACACTACGATTATCTAATCAATAACAACTTTGTTCATACCTCCCAGATGACTACAAAAAACTACTATACAGGTTCATAATAACTGAGAGTAATTCACAATGTATGTATAATTGTGTCCAAACTAAAGATCATGGTAACCTACTAGTAATGACACAAGTATTATCAAATCCTTCGAAAGAAATTATTCATTATAACAGTCTGCTAAAGTGAAAGCATGATAACTCTCTAGTAATGACTGAAGTCATTGTAAGCGTTTGAGGTTTTTGTAAGGTTTTATAACTCAAGTTGTGCTATACATCATTCTAAAATAATTACTGGGCATTTGGATTCTAAAGAGAGGATCATTTGTTCCTGTGTAGTTATCCATTAAAGGAGTAGTTCACTTAAAAAAAAAAAAACTTGCTGATAATTTCCTCACCCCCATGTCATCCAAGATGTCCATGAATTAAGGAAATTAAGGTTTTTGTGCATTCGTGACTCTCCTGTTTGAACTCGTTCCAATCTCCTGTTCGAACTTGTTCATCAAAATGAACTAATCTTTTTTTTCGAGTCATTTCGTTCATGTTTCAACTCATTCATTAAAATGAACAAATCTTTTTTCGAGTCATTTCGTTCATGTTCGAACTCATTCATTATAATGAACGAATCTTTTTTCAAGTCATTTCATTCATTGAACAGGGGAGTCGAACAGTAGAGTCACGAACACGCATCACAGAGCATTTGTGCTTATAAAACTTTTTTATAAGTTTCTAAAAGTTTTTTATTTATTTTTGAAATGACCGATCGTTTCGCTAGATAAGACCCTTATTCATCGTCTGGTGTCGTTTAAAGCCCTTTGAAGTTGCACTGAAACTCTCATTTGGACCTTGAACCTTTTGGTGCCCAGTGAAGTCCATTATATGGACAAATATTATATTTCAAAAACCTTAATTTCTTTTCAACTGAAGAAAGAATGACATGGACATCTTGGATGACATGGGGGTGAGTAAATTATCAGCAAAAGTTTAAAAAAAAAAAATAAACTACTCCTTTAATGACGGAACAGTATTCAAAAGTGTAACTGAAATTATTATATATTTTTTTAGATCATTAGATAGCAGCTGCTTTTGGTTTTGGACTCCACCATGGAGTTACACTGAAGTATACATTTAAATGGGCCAATTATTCAGTTCACAGTTCATTCAGTTCATTCAGGGTCACACATACAGTATACCTGTTTTCCATGCAGGAGGAACTCCTAATTTCAGCTTTACGACGCCGGTGTCGATGAGAATGGCTCTTTGACCTGAAGGGTAACCAATAGACATGCATGCAATAAATCAATTATCTCACCTTGTATTTATACTATTTTGTGCTGGTACAGCAACATCAAGATTTGAATTTACTGTACATTACTCTGCCATTACAGCTCTTATTTTAATTTTGCAGTGACAGAGAAAGAAAAGCAAAGCAGTATAAGCGAAAGAGTAATTACGAAGCCATGAGACAATAAAATACATGACATAACACCCCAGCAAGAGTCAGAGCTCTGTCTCTGAAGTGTAATAATTTAATGTGGCACATGTAAAACAGTGTTAATTGAGTCTGAAATGGAGACAGTTGAGTGCAGATTCACATGAGTTTGCAGAGTGAATTCAATTAAAGTTCCAAATTGAATTTAGCTGCCCAACAAACCATACAGAACAAAAGAGCAGACCATGTTTAATGGATTGAAATTTATACATTTTAAACAGGTAGTTTAAAACCTTTTATTGCTAGTACATTCCATTTATGTGTTGTTTTTGATACGTATTACAGTAGTGACATTACCGATTTTATATTTTGAGGACTTTATCCTCCTGGGACATCTTCTAAATGCATAAAAGTCAACTTTAAACAGCAATCAGTGACATATCCAATGTGACATATTTCTGAATAAAACTAAATATTCAATGAGAGAGACATTAACATAAATTTGTGAAAAGGAAAATTGTTTTCAGGGGTAGAGATTTTCGATAATTAAATTATATGCATATATTATTTTTTGTGTTTTAAATTTTTTTAACTATTTCACAATATTACTATTTCTCCTTTATTTTTGATAAAAAGCCAGTCTTGGTGAGCATCACATCAGTTGGAATAAACCAATTTTTTTAGCTTCTATTTCAGCATCAGTATAAGACAAACATGAGCTTATGTAAACAGTTTCTGTTGAAGTGCAATTCATTTACAAAGGACAAAGAATTTAGAGTCTTGGGTCGTGAAGCAAAACCACTTGGGAACCATTGATTTTTACAAAACCTGAAGGTTTTGAAGATCAGACGCCCAGCGAGGCACGTCTTCCCTGGCTGTGTGTAGCAGGCTAGCGGCGTGAAATTGGTTCATGTTTCTGTCTCTCTGGCTGCTCGCCTGCTTCAGTGAGGAGCTGATCTCAGACTGCACCAGCCCTCCTTCAGTTTGAGAGAGCACAGGACAAAAGCAGCCAATAACAGCACTCTCTGAGAGGAGCAGAGGTGCACTATAGCGGCTGTCAATACACTGTAATCTAATCTAGAAAATATGACTCTTGTGCATGAAGGGTCATGCAGGGGCTTTATACTGTAAAATGCGTTAAGCCTTTGACACTAAAGGATAAACCTCAGAGGGAACTTGAATATAACTCAATAATCTGTCAGTGCTTGAATACTTTCAACTGAAGTGTAAGCTGGTGGGTTTTAAATAAGGCACATTTTGAAATCACTAACCTCTTTTTATGTTTTTTCTCCTCCTTTCTTTTACGTCTGGGACTCGATCCACTGTAAAAATAGCAGAAAAAATGATTGATCGGGTTTAAATAAAAATAAACCCGTTAATTCACACGTTAAATTTCCTTGCTTTTTCTGCTAGACAACAATGTGATTAAATGGAGAGAAAATGGAGGTACAATAATTGTACCTTTTTTTTTCTCTCCTAAGGAATTTTAGGAGAAACATATAAGACAAAGTGGATACTTAAACGATTTATAACTGAGCTCTCCATTCAATCTCCTGGACTAAAAGAGAGGAACCACTGAGCAATAAAATCATCTTCTGGGAGCCATAAACTACATAAAAGCACTTAACAATAATCAACAGGTATTTTGTGTAGTGTGTAAAAAAGAACTGTGCCCTTTATTGTAGGAAAGAGTATAAAAACAAGCTAAATACGAAATAAATAAATGTACCTGTGCCTTCCCTTCCTTGAGGCAGACCTAGAGGCAGAGAAGAGATGACTTTAAAAGCAGTCGTGACAAAACAACCACACCACATCAGAAAAGCGTATACTCAAAGCAAACCTCTAAACATGACCTGATGTGAAAATCAATCACTACCTATGTCGCTTCCTTTTCTTTGAGCTCTTCTTTTTCTTCTTCCTCACAGGTGATGGACTGCAGGAGGGAGATCTGGGAGATCAAATAAAGCCATATGTAGTTAAAACACGTACAGCATTTTCTGTTAAAGGAATATTTCTCCATTTCTGAAAATCTTGGAATTTTGCTTTCATAATAATTTAGTATATGACTCACAAGAAATCTGGATATGTTTTTTAATAATAATAATAATAATAATAATAATAATGCATTTTATTTATAACACGCCTTTCTTAAACTCAAGGAGCTACAATAATAATTTTTATTATTATTATTCCATCTGTGCTCCATATTAATTTGAATTATTTTAGTTGAAGTCCTTGTATGCCTCTTCTTATTTGTAAAGTTATTAAAACCCCCCTTTTCAGCATATACTGACTATATTCAATACATTGATTTGATCAGAAGTGACAGTAAATACATTATTATGTTGTTGGTATTATTACAGAAGATTTTCATTTTCAAATAAATGCAGTTCTTTTGAACTTTCTATTCATCAAAGAATCCAAAAAACAAACAAACCATACATTAGTTTTCACAAAAAAATATTAAGCAGCACAAATGTTTTCAACATTGATAATAATAATATATGTTTTTTGAGCACTAAATCAGCATATTAGAATCATTTCTGAAGGACCATGTGACACTAGAGTTATAATGCTGAAAATTCAGATTTTTTTAAAGTTTTTTTTTATTTATTTTTATTTCTTCAGCTTCAAAGGATAAATACCATTTAAAATATATTGAAATAGATTCAATTAAATTGTTATAATATTTCTTAATATTAATGTTCTATTGTATTGTTGATCAAATACAGTAAATGCAGCCTTGGTGAAAAATGTATGACCCCAAACGTTTTAGAAAAATATGAAAATGATAAGGACTGTAGATATGTGTTTTGAAGATAGTAAAAGCTTTTAAACAGAATGGAATTCAGAGAGTGTGTTTCCAAATTAACAGAAAACTCAAATGGCAAGAAAACATAACATCTAAAATAACATAAAAAATGTAAATGCATTCAAGCTTAACAAGCTTAGAACATTTCTTGAATGGCTCTTCTTCACGACACACTACTGTTCTTACTTGTGAAAGTTAAACACTGTTGTTGGATATTGACAGCAGACACCTTTAAATGCATGAAATCTTTCTATCTATCTGAAATCCATGTCTTTTCCAGTGCTGTAGACTGGTCAGAAGAGAAGGTCATTATCACATGTGACCATTTGTTTTGTGGCCTGACCTGTGTCTCCTCCTCTTCCTCTGTGACTTCTTCTTCTTCTTTTTCGTTCTAGGCACTGGCCGAGGAGAAAGTTCGGCATCAAGAGACACACTGGAAAAGTAAAGTAAAAAGAAAATATTTTTAAGAATCAGTTTGTTATTTTCATTTTATAGGTGACAATAACTCATTGCTAAATGACCAGTCAGGGTTGAATTGACAAAACTTCATTTCATTTTCAATATCAGTTCAGAAATGAAATGTCCGGCTAGTGGAGCTAAAAGGTTGTTGCTCTATCATGTTTAAAAATAACGTACCACCTACATTTAATCCTGACACCTTACCAACAGTGTTAACAACAGAGTTAACACACTTGCTGAGGCGACCATGCCATTTTAGCTTGCTTCAACAAGTTTCTCAGGTATTTTATCATAACTCTTGCTTAAAGGTACAATATGCAGGATTTTTACAGTAAAATATCCAAAAACCACTAGGCCAATGTTATATATTTTGCTTAGTTGATTACTTACAATATCCCAAATGTTTCCAACTATTTGTAAATCACGAAAAAATTGCGATTTTTAACCAAGGAAATGGGGCATGTGAGCAGGGGTGAGGAGTCGCCAGTAAATGACGTCATATCCGCGTTACCCCCGGTTTCCGCCAGGTTTGACCTCGTACTGCAACAGTAACCATCGCGACAGACATGGACAACTGGGTCGGTTATGCCCGTTATGCGTGCTCAACAGCGTGAGCGTCCCAAGCAGGGTTTTGTTCAAACATTATGGACCATAGCAAGTAGACTTTGGGACAAAAAGAGGACTAAAACGAAGATCAACATCTTTCAAGATGCCGAGAGCTCAACGTCCGCGACTAACTTCGACTTGACAGAGACGCGAGTGTTGCATGTTACTTGAGCAAACAGGTGAGCAAATCAATGTATATAAAACTAATCAATGTTATATAGTTCAACATGATGAAAAGTTAGAATATGATCTGTATGTTTTTCTCTAATGTTAATCTAGCTTAGTCTCATACAGCCAACAAACAACCTAACTTACAACATTCAACACATACAAATGCCGTTTAGTGTGATAGTGAAACTGTTAGAGCAAGTGAAACAGCGTTGCGTTACCTCAAGTTTAATTCCTCTAATAAACTGACCGGTGTGAGTAATTCAGCGTGTAGTTCGGTAGAATTACCATTAAATGTCCTTATTCTTTTATATCCGCGAGACTCGTGTTGCGTGTGGCGCTGGCATACGTCTAGCAATCGTGCCCTGCTTCATGCTACAGTCATGTTAAAAACATCAATGTATTCACTCATCCATAAAAGATCCATCAGCCTGACGACAAGATCTATAATTTCGCTTAATACGAAATATACGTCATTAATATACGCCTTTCTTATTGTAAGAGGTTAGCGACCCCTGGTGGTGAAAAAATCTTGCATAGTGTACCTTTAACAGGACTGACCGAGTGTTCTGCATCATAAGAGCGATTCTGTACCAGCTAAGTGACCGAACAAGTTTACTACATCAGAAAAGCTATACATAGAAGTTGATCATGTGATGCAAATGGAAAAATAAATTACTTTATAAATTACGATCTACGATAAAAGTTTTTTGAGGTCAACAGCATTTGTTGCTCGATAATCTGCCCATGTAATCATAATTTGTGTGAAAAGGAATAAAAGTTGTTGGTTTTTTCTGCCACTAGTATTAGTATTTCTGCCACATTTTTGGAGTTTTACAAGAATGTGAGTAGAGCAGTTTTTTTTCAAGTGAGCCTATTGTAGGTTAGCAATGTGTAACCCAAAACATAAATTCTCAAAAACAGAAAAGGCACAGGGAAAAATAGAGACTAAAGAGGAAGGAAATAAGAGACAGCAATAAGGAGAGAGTGGGAAAGCAGCATGCTCGGACAGATAGAAGACAGGCAGCTTTTAAAATCAATTTACTTTCAGTGGCAACACTTCTGCAACAACAAAGCAGAAGACCAGAGAGAATGGATGGCGTGTCCTGACTGAGTGGGACATGCGTGGCGTTTCAAAAGCACTGCGGTGTCACCTCAAAAGTGTCTTGTAAAGGCAATAGCATTGAGGGGAGTGCAAGGAAGGATTTTAAGCTTAACAGAGAGATATCACAGTGTATCCACTACTGAGAGTCTTCCTCAGGCAATTCAAATGCAATCATCAACAGGGAGACTAAACACAGACAACATACATTTATATCACACATTTTCAATCTGTTTACTAAAGCACAGCTGTTATTATTGTGATTGCAAGAATGACACACCACTCTCATTCCATCAAGACAACAGAAAGGGCCCAATCAAAAGTGGGCGTGAAGCGTTTTACCCTAATCACAAATATTCTCGATTCATCCAGAAGGGAAGAGGCGAGCTGATTGAGTTAAGACATTTTCCGGGCTAATTGCAAAGGTTACATTTCTGACCCCCTGAACGAAGAGGATTTATCAAATATAAAGACTGAAAAGCTTGAATGAGCAAACACCATTCCTCTGTGCCTATCTTATTTAGCCACATAAAGTAATGTCCTTCCATCACTTATAATCCTTTGAACCCCCAAAAAATCCATTAGATGCTTCAAACTCCCCAATCTGTTCCATTCAGACACTGATAAGGCTCATGTAATGAAACAGCTGACCTCTATAATATTTTCAAAGGCAGATTTTCTGATACTCACCCTATTTATATCAAAGAGACTCATTTTAGCTTGCTATATTAAGTTTAAAGTGCTCTGTGACCGAAGGAGCTTGCCTAAGAAGGTAGGAGGGATAAAACACTAAAAATGTAGATGTTTTTGCCTTCATAAAGATATGTGTACAGTAAATAGCATTTCATAATTCACACGTACACATCACATATTGTCAGAATGACATGCATCTGACAATAGCAATGAAAATATAAAGCGTGGGAGATGGTTTACAGGATATTCGTGACAAATGCACATGACTGGAGCAGGTTAAAAGCACGATGGCAGCGGCAATGAGATTTGCTTCTTGCGGCACATAGCTACAGCAGGATAATAATATTTCATATAGACACAGGGGAGTGCTGTCCGTGACAGTCGATGAATTACAGACTGTTGTAGCTTTGGCTTTGCCCAGCCAGTCAGTGATTCAATATGAGCACTGAGAGGAAGTCATTTAGATGGATCAAAACAGACGGTGAGCCAGGCAGGCCGTGCAGATGTGCTCGCGGGGGAGAGGGCCGCTTACTCCATCTCTGAGGGTGGAAAAGGCTGTTTGGTCTGATATAGCAATGCAGCTCATCCAGCCATTGCTGCATTAGCTTGTCTGAAACACATTAGAAGCTGATTAGCAGAAAAGCAAGTGCCATTTCTGCTTAATTAAGAACCTTTGTCTCACATTACACCCTCGGCATAAAGGCAAACAGACACAAACACTACCATAGTCAAAGATTTTTACAGTTAATCTTGGTTCCTGCTTTTTTTTTGGTAGAGTAAATGAGATTTGGTTGAAGCAGTTTTAAACAAACTTATGATAAAAAAAAAATCACAAGCAATGACAAGTCAAAAAATTAGGGCTGTCAAACCATTTATATTTGATTGTAATAATTTTCTGTCCTTCTTAAATCTAAATAATGTGTGAAATACCAGATAAGTGCACATCAATATAAATAAATCAGTGTTATTTTAGTAGGCCTATCATTAAGATACTATTATATTTTATTTTTTTATTGTATTACTAAGTTTTAGTAATTTTGAAAATAAGTTTTAAATACGTTTTAGTAATTTTGTTGTGTTGTTTGTCATTTTTATATATTTTAATATATATGTGATGTGATCAGGGAAAACCCATCACATGGTGAAATTTGACATATTACAGGTTGAGACCACATTAAAGCTGGGTTCAAGCCCTTTCCAAATCCGTTTTTATTTCTTTTATCGTTTGTCTGTAACAAAAACGTCCTGCTAGCGGGACGACTGGCGCTTTTTTTCATATCACATACAATAGTATATATATATATATATATATATATATATATATACTGTATATATATATATATAGTTCTAATAATTTTCATTTCAGTTTTAGTTATTTTAGTAGGCCTACATCAAGATAAACTAAGGGTTTTTGCTTTGTAATGACGATGAAGGAGAAGGTGGCAAAATGCATTCCTCCCTTTTATATTGTGGTTTTTAGACCTTTGGTTTTGTATTCATAGTGTTAGCACATAACGGCATTTGCGTCTATCTACCACACATGTACTGCAAATGTTCTAAAGAACGCGGGAATCCAGCAGAAACTAGATATACATTCTCTCTGATCGCAGTTTGTCAGTCACGATTGACAGGAAAGTCAGAGAGAACACACACAAACACAGTTTTATCAAATCATAGGCCAACAATAGTGGTTCATTTTCTCGATTGAGTTCACATGAACCGTACCCCAGACCAACCTTTTTATGTGGACTCGGCTATGGTTTGCGAGTGCACACCTAAGTTTGGAAAACAGTGTTCACATCATCCAAATGAACTGAACTCTAACGTCAATTGAATCTGTGTGTGAACCAAAAGTGCTAGTAAAGCACCCAAAATGAAAATGGGAATATTACTTTGGCAACTAGCTGATGTTAAATTAAGATTGTTAAATTTTATTTTATTTCAGTTAATGCTTATTTTATTTTAAGTAATTAAAAATGTTTTGGTTTTTAGTTTAACCCTGGTGGATAATTGTTTTGTAACAATGTTTGTCTTACTTGCATACCAAACCGATTCTATATTTCTTAAACTGTATCAAATGCATGGGAAATTCAATTCTGCAATCATTTAAAAAAAAAGCTACAGCTGACCTGCATTTCTGGTCTATGCCTTAGCCTTTCAATGAATAAAGGTGTGTTTGAATTGAGTTTGATTTGAATAAAAATTTAATAAACTATCCTTAAAAAAATGTACAGAGAAAAATGCTCCCCTAAGGACTTCTGTCAGCCTACAGTTCAGCTCTGGGCCCGGTTCCCCGATAACACTCACTCTTAGCTTGCTAAGAAGACTCAAAAAGATATGTCTCACAGAAGTTGTTTATGTTTCTAAGTGTGTTCCCTGAAGTGTCCCTTAGGAAGCTTCTTCTTAACATATTTTATTTTTCATCTTAAAATGTCCATAACATGAAATCATTGTAGAGCCCCAACAATGTACCATAGTTTGACTTGTACTGCGCTGCGCTGATTTCTAAAGACAGCTGCACAGTGGCCGCAACTAGCGTCTTGAGCTCAAACAACGCTAAGAGAGAGCTTACGAATGGTCCAGACCAACATTACGAAAGTGTGACTTTCAGAAGATATATTGGGCGTACCAATGTGTCGGGAATCGTGCCATAATGTTAAGAGAGGTTAAGGTTAAAAACTACTTAATGTTTTGGGGAATCGGGCCCTGATCAGTCCCAAATATGCGTGTTGCAATATTGACAACAGCTGTGATACTTGATATTGTGTAAATAATACACATATGAAACTGTCAAAATATTCCAGTGACAGTGACCCTTCAACATTGCAAGTGGCAGTATTGCACAAAATCATGTCAGAGGAGACATCTACATTAGCATTACTTTTCCCAAAATTCCTATAAATATTGTTTTATTATCATTATTGTGTGTTATCGTTTGTTCATAACATTTGTGTAGTGAAAATCTGATATCATGACAGCCCTAGTTCCAATCAGCTCTGATATCAAACTCTTTTTAGAAGCAATTCATAACTTTTGAGGCAATTGATCAATTTCACGTCTCAGATGTGCCAATTTATTCCTTTTATTTAGCTTTTGGGTTTTCTCTCCAGCTTTTAAAGTCTTTCTGTCAGTTTCAGTTGACCTTGAAGGCGCACAGGTAACAGACATACCCCTAATGACCACCATCACTTCAGCTGTCAGAAGAGGGTGGTCTTGTGAGTTAGACTGAGCACTGACACACTCAGGAGAATAGACAAGGTTAGAGAGTTAAAAGGCTGTCAGCATTTATAACTGACATTTCACTGAGAGCTTCAGCATAGTTTACATGGCCAGCACTGTACCTTTCAGATTTGGGGAAAAAAATGAAACGCGTTTCCCAAAATTAAAATTGAGAGGCTTAAGCTTGTTACAAAAAAGAAAACAGGGCAAGCAAAAGATCCCACATAATGCTTTTGACTACTAACTCACTCCGAAGGATGTCAAAAGAATGGTCAAGACTAATAAAAAGACTAAATAGGAGGGCCATCCCAAAAGGACAGAAGCCCTCTATTTAAATGTCAGATTATTGAGACTGAAATTGGCACTATACAATAATACTAATTCAAATTTGAGATGTTTATTTTATTTTGATAAGTAAGCATGTCGAAAATATGCTATGTACGTGATTTCGGATTCTTTAGTTGTACAGATGAAGGAAAGCTGTTTGTGGATTTTGCTGGTTTAGCTTGATCTGACTTAAACATTGTTTGATTTTGCATTGCTTAGCTGCAGTTGCGAGCTTGATTATAAAATCTCAGCCGTTTGTATCTGCTGTTTTCTGGCAGGGAACTGAGCATGAACTCAACTAGAGAGATTAGCATGTTTAAGATAACACTTGATCTGGCGTTCGTCCTGTTTTGCATAATGATGCACTTCTTTTGGCCCGTGTTATCGCGCACACTTTGAAGGTATCGGTGGAATTATGCCGTTGAGAATCCATTGCTGAATCAATTCCTTTCACTAGGTGGAGTTTGAATTTTTGTGGATGGGAAGAAAGAGGACCCCATAAAAGATACCCGTGTTAAAAAACTCCAGCAACACCTGAATGTTTACACTGTGGCAAGGAGATAAGAGTGTTTGTGCCTGCCATGCTTTAAAGTTTGGGGTTTCGAATTCATTCTTACAGAGTGAGGAAGAAGCTTATTTCCATGTGTTTGATCGTCTTTGGGGTCAAAATAAAATTCACATTTGAATAGCTTTATAGGTTCTATGGTTAAATTGTACAACGGTTTCAACAGCACATGCTGTTTAACCACTTCAAGGTTGGTTTAAATCAGCTATTTTACTTTCAGAGAGTATACAAATAGTTTATTTTTGTATAAGTGTTTGCTCTTGAGCACTGAAATGTCTTTGATGGAAGATGTATGTATGAGGAACAGCTTTAGAAGATACAGACCTGCGAGCTCGACGGTGACTGTGGCGTTTACTTCCTCTCCGTTTTGTGTGTCCATTTTTCTCATGTTTTTTTGTAACCGTGTCTTTCGTTTTCACTTTCTCCTCTTCATCTTTGGGTGCCAGGCTAACTGCTGTCTCCAATCTGGAATAAGAAAATATCAAAAACTCTTTAGCTTCAAGTATTTTTACAGACAACAGGTTGTTAAATCTGAATTAAAAAATCTAGACAATAACATGATCTTTTATTTTGTTGTTGTTACCCATCAGTAATGTTTGAGCAGATCTCAATAATGAAACTGAAATACATTTTTCTGAAGGCATAAAATATGTCCATCATTTTGTTATTCAGCTTGCAAGTGCACTCATGTTTGAAGAACGGGACTGGATTTGGTTCTCTGCTGAGAATTTTCATGTTTCTCCTCTAGACCTTCATAAATGCAGAGGTCATCTGCTCAGCATTCAAATGAGGTGTCAACAGAGAGGCCTTTATTTACACGCCTCAGTTGAACTGACATTTCTGAAATTATTTGTGCGTATCCCAAGGTTGTAAGGAGCATGGTTTAGAAACTCAAAACTGTGTGCTCATCTTTCTGTCAGAGGAGGAGAGTAAAAAGAGTTTTATATGTATTTGTAAGAAATTACAGTCTGCTCCGATCAAGCTTCCACTCCAATATAGATTATATTGAAATATTCCTTCACTTGAAAGAGCTTATTTATCATAGAATCAATTCCTTACAATCTTAAACGTATCACAGAGTCACGTTTGATGAGTGGGAAAGACAGTGGGTATTCAAGAACCATCTTGATTAGGGAGTTTCTGAGAGATATTATCACCTTTAAACATTTGACCGTATCACTCTAACACTTGTATCGTTCCCTTCGATTTACATTTAAAGACAGAGTTTGGAATAACAAAGACATAGACACGGAGGCACCACTTGTCTCGTTCTCTTCAATTTACATTTAAAGACAGAGTTTCAGCTCCACGCTGATAGAGAAGACGAATCTGTTTGTCTTGATTTACATTTAAGAGAAAGCTTCATTTACATGCTGAGGGGGAAAACAGATGTAATACTGTATAAAATGTTTGCGCTGGGATGAGTTCGGGGTTCATTCTGACGCTGGTGAACCCAAGGTGCTTTGTGTGCCTTGCCACTGCTATGCGGTAATAAACTTCATTTTTGATCTTCGATGTCCAATTCATTTTTTCTTACATATTCTTCATGATCTGATATTTAAACTGGAGAAAACTGAAAAACTGCACTCAAGTCATTGCCAAATATATATTCACTGATTGCTAATGTAATAATTGGTTGACATTGTGTTAGCTATACAACATGCTTACTAAAACCCTTTGGTGCAAATCAGGTTTTTAATGTTGTCTAAGTAATGTCTATTTGGTGTTTTTAATATGCTTTAAGACAAACCATGTGCAAAGTCATAAGTCAACACCATTGCTGAGTACTTTCTCCTTAAAACTGCAGTGATTTAAAGCAGTTTTCATGTTTCTATTTTCTAACACGAAAAACTGCTCCTTAATGCTCTTTACTCTATTCACAATCAAAATGTATCTGATTGAAATGCCACTTGAGCAGAGAGAGAGAGACCCAGGTGATTCAGCAAAGACCGTGACATTACACTTGAGCCATTATTATCTTGTCATTGCAATATTCCTTACAAACAGTTTGAAATGAAATGCATAAATAATACTGATTGCAAGAGCTGCCTAAATAGGCCTGACTTGATCTCCAAGGCATAATCACAGATCCACCTCTGGAGTGTGAGAGTGTATGTTGCGTGCATATGTCTGTGTGCGGCCCCGTACATTTGTACATGAATTTGTGTGCCTGAGTGCCTGCATGGTGTGTGTGTGTGTGTGTGTCTGATTGTAATGAGAAGTTAATCAGTCTTGCAGATTAAATGCTGATTGCCTCTCTCTCTCAGCAGCAGGAGGAGGCCTGCCCTCTGCCACCTCTGGATAAGAGAGGGCAAAGCACAATCACATTATTAATGTCAACCTTCCGGCACCGCAGCCCTACAAAGCCCTCCAATGAGCCAGTACGTGATTGGAAAATACACTGCCCTGCTGGGTATAATAAGGGGAGGATTAAAGATGGTGAAACAGTGAAAACATGTTGGTGTGAGGGCAGTTGAATGACCCAAACATTAAAGATGTTCATGAGTCTGAGTGTGATCAAATGTGGGAAGAAAAGGCAAGACAGAGGTTTTTGGAAAGGAGCTTCTGAAATAGAAGTGACTGGGGGCAGCATGTCTCTTACAGGAGAAGAACAGCAACAAAGGGGTGCTCTTCTGTTGCAAGCAGCGGAGAAGAGCAGCATGCCCCTTTAAATGCAGTTACCCGAATGAGCTTCAGCAAAAAGCATGTTGCCAATAATAACAAGAAAAGCGTTTCAGCCGATTGAGCATGTTTAATCAACATTAGAGCAGTTGTGGAGAGATGATCACAGAGCTCTGAATGAGCAAGAAAACAATGAAGTCAAGAGGGCACACGCAGAAGGGTTCTTCATCTACTTCTGAGCATTCCAATGCAATATTTCCATAAATGTCATGCTGTCTGGAAACGAGGAAAGTGAAGCTTAAGTGATCAACATCAATCAAGCAATGCTTATGGTTTGTATATCTGAGGTACATCCGTACAAGTTCTACGTACTTTTGAGTGACAAATACAGATTACTGGAATCCAGGCCCTGGTGATCAGAGAATAAACCTGCCGGGATCCAACAAGTAGGCAGCCATTATTGCTAATATTGCAGCCTTCCACTGTAATAAGCTTTCTCTTAAGTTTCCATGGACTTCTTTGAAGCCGGACTCTTTCTTACTGGCCGTCAGCAAGGGTGACCTGCTTATGAGAGCTTTAAATAAAATTGATTTCCCCCTCACTGAATGACTTTTCTCTGATCGGCTTCAGAATTCATATAACTTCTCCACAGGGAGTCAGATTTATGGAGTGCTGTTTATATCTGTCTCAAACACACACAAAAACTTGCATCGGTTTGGGCTTGCTAACTTCCAAAGCTTTCTTGAGTGCTTGTAATCTATTACTCTGTCTGGAAAGTACAGATCATTTGAAGAGTCTAAAAGGAACTATTCAGAGTTCACAGCAGGAAAAAGCTTTCACGCAAATAATAAGCTAAGAACATTGTACTGTTTAACTGTTAGACACTTAAGCCTTTCTGTTTGTTAGCAGTTATGGAATGGAGACTTTTATGGTTTAGCTTGATTGAAAAAATAACAAATACTGTGATGGGTTTCTGACAATTCACCAAAAAAACAAAAACAAACAAACAAACAAACAAAAACATAAGAGAGAAAGATAGCGTAGTTCTAAACTAACTTTAGGAGCTTGCTTATGGACTTGCTTTTGACAGCATAATAAATTTGTTTACCACTTTCAAAGATAGATGGGAATATAAAACCTTATATAAACACTGCCTTTACTGATTGAAATTTGGCAATTTCCTAATTATTTAGTTTTAGCAATTTTCATTTTTATAACACTAAAACTGCAGATAAACCAAATGCTCAAGAATTTGGGCTTTGTTCAAATGCGCAATATAAAAAGTGATATACACCTTAGAAATCACCACTAATAAATATTTTGATGATTAAAAAGGCTTATAACAACCACAAACATGGGTCTATAGACCATTTTGCAAGATGTAAACAAAACTGGTCCAGAAGCACTTCCTGTTTCAGTTTTTTAACACTACATAAAAGCTGGGATAAAATGCAACCAACAGAACATAAAACTGAATCAAAAAGTTAAACAAACATCTTTAAGATTTGTTCTTTACATGTGAAATAAAGAAAACAGTTAAAAACTGAAACAGGAAGTGTTTCTGGACCAGTGTTGTTTATATCTTGCAAAGTGGTCTAGAAAAAACATTGTTCATATAAATAAATTAGTCAGGTACAAGAAAATAACAACTTGCAATATGAGATGTTAAAGTGTAGGGCCTTGTGTCCGTGGTGTGTTGTTTGTGCTGTGATGTGATGTGGGATCTCTGGCAGTCTAATGGCAGCTCTCCAGGTCATGTTAAAGTGTTTCTGTTGTTGAGAATGAGTCATGGCTCCTAGGTCAGGTCTAGCCACAGCCACCGTCATATGACAATGTAACCTTTATATTTGCTATGCTAGTTCATTATTTTATTTTATTTTATTTCATAAGAAACAGATGTTAAACAATAATAATCTGAGTATTTTCATACATCTTTATTTGTTTCATACAAAGTTAAATATATGTATGTCAAAGGGTTATTTTGTGCTCCTGCCCCTTTAAGGCAGAGCGTGCTGGGAGAAAAAAAAAATGAAGTGAAGTGAGTTGAGTTAGGCGGCTGTTCATGCTGTTATGCCGATTCTTCTGATTAAAGAAGAAATGTGAACTTTCACCATTGTAACCCGTGTTTCATTAACGTTAACCACGACGAAGAGACTGGAGTAAAGAAATAAGGGTTACAACAATAATACCGGCGTGATGGGAAATAAAGGCAGGGAAAGCAATGAAAGACTGAGAAGGGAGCATGATCCAGAAAGAAAAGGCAGATGGCTTAGGATGCCATGAACACACACAGGTGCGCAAATAGACTCATAGGCCCTATTGCCATCAGGTATAACAATGCAATTTTTGTGATCTGATCACACGTGATCTGCACTAAATACAGTGACACATAGAATTTCACAGTACTCACCGCCAACTGGGACACAGTCTCGCGTATCCAGACCTTCAGAATGATGGCAAAAGGATTGGACTCTATCACAGCTTTTCTTGGCCAAGGAGCGCCCAAGAGGACTTTTGACTGACATGTAACGCAACCAATCACAGTTTGTTTTGTTCAGCGTCATGTTTAGGGGCTTGACAATATAATGTCGATGTCCTTACAATAACAGACCGGTGTGCATCTAATAAATGATTAATTCAAGAACGTTGTGCAAATTTACTGCAAAAATGCAGCCGCAAACTTCACATTCTTTTGAAAATCCAGTGTTTAGTTAATCCTGGTAATAAACGCTTGAATCTGACCATTTTCTCCAAAATTGTTTGACGTCTTATACATGCATATGCATTATTTACTTTTCACAAACTGGTCAGCTATATATCCTCTATATATTTCAGTTATCTTTTTAGGTATGTCACCAAGGCATAAACAACAATTACGCTTGTGGTAGCTCGGATTGCATTACCATGGTGGCTTTCTCTGGTCCTAAACATGGCAGCTTTGTTTTGTTTGAAATACATGCAATGCACATTAGAGTGCAACATTAAGGCCACATGTCCACCAAAGCGTTTGGTGATGTTTTATATGAACAGAAGTTTAAAAAATTTAAATCGGATTAATTTGTGGAGGTAAACATACCTTCCTCAAGATTAAACCTAATTGACTTTGTTGAGATATTTTACAAAATATCTTTAGTGTTCCACAGAAGAGAGAAAGTGAGACAGGTATGGAAGGGTGACCGTTTCAGTGATCTATCCCTTCAATATGCAGAGACTACAAAGAAGCCCTTTGTTGGGAATTTTCCTAAAAATCATAATTACTGTGGCACTATCACTTCTTGTTTAGTATATTTTGATTGGCCCAATACAGCAACCAATAGCTTTTTTTTATTCCGTTGGGTGACATTATTGGGACAGAAATGACACACTTCTGATTCAATTACCACTCAAAGAAGTATGCTGCTGTATACATATCCAATTAGAATGTTTATGCAATAAAGGATCGCGAGATGATGGCAAAACAGAGATATATGAACACATCTTACTAAACAGACTTATCCCTACATGTCATCCTAACTTGCCTGGATGCACACACATAACCTTGCAGTGCAGGGCTTTGTGTAACTATGAATAAGCGTAATTCAAATTACCTGTTGAGTTCTGAGAATGAACTGCTTATTGTTTCATTTTACATTATATTGCTCTTAAAGACCTCTCACAATCTGTTCTGATTCATCGAAGAAGAAGTGTTATTTGAGAATTCTGCTAGTTACCATAGCAGCCAGATATGAACAAGTAAGAGATGTTTCATGCAAGCTAACTTATGACCCATAATTATATGCGTTAACACTCTAGACTAATTAGTGCTGCTAACTCTCAACAAGAAGACCTGTCACAAACTAGATGAGAAATGTAGAACAAACTGTTCACATTAATACAGATGGATGGTTGTGCAACATTTAGTTCATGTCCTTTTATATTTGTGTTTCCCTCTTAGAAATGATCCAAAAAGGGGGTGGAATAACTGAAAAACCAGTGATATGTTTGAACTACAGTACCTCTAGTACTAAAAGCCTTACAGACTATAGACTCTTGGTCTGCAAGAGGACAACAGACATAAAACGAGACACCATCCTCCCACTGCGGGCACATCTGATATACGAGTCTCCTGTCATCCTGTAGTTCACTGAGGCTATCCAGTGCTATTAGGCCTGTCATATCCACATCCAAACAACTGATAATCCCTATCATGAAAGAGGAGGGAAGCAGATCATTTTGAGAGAGAGAGAGAGACGTGATTAAGCATGTTAATTAAGGGTGAATACCAATTAACTTATTCCAGAGCTCCGTCAAAATGAAAAGTGATTACACTGTTTGTCTAACATTCAAGGTAAAAGACAACCTCTTTTTATTGTGATATTGATACTAATGATGGGTATAAATTGCCAGACATGGCAATTAAACCATATTTAGGCACGTGAACATGTCATTCTCAATCAAGACATATTATATATAATTCATATATATCATTTAAAGAATTCAAAAAATAAGAAGATCCTCTGAATGAAATGTAATCTGATTAATGACCAGAAAGCAAAGAACATTTTATAATGCATTTTTTATATATAGTACATTTTTGGGTACTTTCCTGTTATCCGGACCCCACGATGGCCTACCCCTAACCCCGCCCCTAAACCTACCCGTCACTGGGGTTAAGACCAATCAGGGATGATGGCCTACCCCTAACCCCGCCCCTAAACCTACCCGTCACTGGGGTTAAGACCAGTCAGGGATGACTTTAGTTACTAAATGGTATATGGTGGGATCCGGACCCCACGATGGCTTACCCCTAACCCCGCCCCTAAGCCTACCTGTCACTGGGGTTAAGACCAATCAGGGACGATGGCCTACCCCTAACCCCGCCCCTAAGCCTACCCATCACTGGGGTTAAGACCAATCAGGGATGACTATAGTTCCTAAATGGTATATGGTGGGGTCCGGATAACAGGAAAGTACCCATTTTTGCAATGTTCTCCAGTAATCTAAAGCTCGTAAACTTGCTGCATCACACTACTACCATGGATAATCACAAAATTATAGAAGTTGTATTATTCTTGAGTAACACACACAAACACTGCCTATAGGAACCCTACACAGGGAGCTGAGCTCATGTCTCCTAATGGAAGCAGTTTATAGAATCTGCATCAGTCCTATATTCATCAGAAATGGAAATATCAAACTAAAACAAATCAGATTAGCTTTAAGTGTGAACAAACACTTAAGGTTAAACATGTAGCCATGGGCGTCAGTTTGGTTTGAAATGTGCTGGGGACAGAGACGTACTCGGAAGGGCATTTTCAAAAGTGCTGGGTACAATGACGCATTCATTCTTTTTTTCTCTTTCGAGTAGGTCACGTTTTGAAAGACGATGTCCTGTAGCTTCCTGATGTACATAAATAAAAGAGCACAATGTCCGAGTATAGTGAGTATATACAGTATAAAGTATATACGCCCTTTTTTGCATAAATAAAAATGAGCACAATGTCTGAGTATAGTGAGTATATAAAGTATATACGCCCTATATTGCATGTGTACAGTGATGGTCCAGAGGTTAGAATTTTTGCTTAGCATGTCGGGACTCGGGAGTTTCGAGGTTCTAATCCGCACTCGTATAGTTTTTTTTTTTTTCCTCATCAAAACCAATAATGTTTATCAGTGGTTGAATTGATATAATGTTTATCAGTGGTTGTATATGTTTTGATGAGGGGGAAAAAATATACGAGAGTGGATTAGAACCCATGAGAAACTGGGACACGTTTGTGTGAATTTTGAATTGTGATTTCACCGGAACGAATCTCTGCATTTCTGAGAGAAGACAACACATTTCAGTGCTAGATCAGAAGTTCTAGCACCCCCCCCCCAACCCCCCCCCCCCCAACCCCCCCCCCCTAAATTTCTGCAACATGAGGCCCGCTGCCTCCACTGAGAAAATAACCTGCGTGGCATCATGGGAGAAAGAAAATCACAGCACCAGACCTCATTATCTGCCACAGACAATGTCCTTGCTAAATCCCAAACGAGCAAGGGAAGGTAATTGATTTGTAGAGACACTTTCAGAGTGAGGGGGAACAGGAAAGTGAGTTAGGCAGTTGGGGGGGTTGTAGTCGGTGAGAAGAAAATCCACAAACAGAATTGGCTGCCCTATTTCCAACTCTGCATGAAGGCTCCGCTTGAGCGATGCAAGTGGACATGAAGGGTTTAAGAACAATCAGACTGATTTAGCAGCTTATACCAGCCCTCCCATCTCTCTCACATTTGTTCTGCACAGCAGGAGGGACGCAAGAACGACAAAACAACAGAAAGTTACAACCTCGCGCATGTAAATCTCTCTTCCAATTTTTATTTTGAGTGAATTTTTACACGGTTTCTGTACAGCAGATGTAGAGTTATAGACAGGTATGATGATGAACAGAAGGATACACAGATGGAATTATAAAAAGGAATCATTTCAGAATAAGTTTCTTGTTTATATAATAAACAACAGGACCATTTTCAACCTTCTATGCAAAAGATGGTCAGCCCATATTGAGGGGAAAGTCATTCTGAAGACAAGTGGAGTTAGTTTATTCAATTATTGCTACCTGATGATAAAATGGAGCAGCATAATGGTTTGATTAATTTCCTTACCACACCAGGCAAAAAGAGTAATTATGGCCCGGTCCACTACTCTACGAGCCACCAATCAATCAATTTAAGCACTCTTCACTCCCTACCGTCCCCTCTGCTCAAACAAAACAAATTACCCCTCTTTTTCTCTCTCTCGGTCGCACACTCACGCTCTGGAAAACTTTTGCCCTAGGCTGTGGAAATACTAGGCAAACTCCAGATGTTCTCACACACACGTACTCTGACTGAAGCCGAGGTCTACAACAGCCTAACAATTATTCTGTGGAGATGCATTGTGAGAAAAAGGGCACTGTTCACAATGAGCAATCAACAGCTTGCCACTCCAACTTCACCCAGAGTAATGGTGGGTGAAAAATGTTGAAGCATATGTTAATGACTCAACGGGTGCTTTCTCAGTTTCTCACATTTTCCCTTACCTGATTGGACTCATATATCTGTATTAACTGAGACTTATCTGAGGTTATGTTCAGAGGCGAAATGAGAGTCCCCTGATTTCTAATTTGCATATTCATCTTCTCCACCATGCAATTAGTATTAAAATGCTGCCCTTAAGTCATGTCAGAATCATATTTTTGAGATGAGTGTAGTCACTGTTCTACATTAATTACCATTAGGGTTTTACTTGAGCCCTGATGAGTTTTATGCAGTGTCAATTAAAGAATCATGGCAAAAACGTGGTTGTATTTGTCATATTAAGCTGTTATCCATTGATATCTCTATTGAACATTATAGAAAATATTACAACACTCCAGGAATAGAAATATGGTATAAAGAAAAGACAAGATCTTTACAAAGATTCATATTTTAAGTGTTTAATTGTTTAGCACAGCAGAGATCAATTAAAATATGACATATATAATGATATCAATCATGATTTTTGAAAGGTCTGTGGATATTTGTATATGAGTATCCTCTGGACACCTTTGACTCTCCTCTAAATCGCCGCTTCAAATGTTTTACAGCCCTTGGAACAGAGACATCAGTCAATCTCCGCCCCATTTCCCCAATCTCACTGACACTCTTCAAATTCCACTACCTTTACAGCCTCCCATGCATTACAAGCAAATTTATTTCATTTCATTAACCTCTATCAAAAAGCTTTCATGACTGCTGGGAGATAGAAAGGGAAGAATGTAGTGTGGGACAAAGAGTCAAAGAGTTCTTCTCCATGATGAAAATGAAGATGCTAATCAACTGTAGTTTTTGCTTATTGTCTTAAGCCGAGCAATATGTTAAAAGTGTGCTTTGAGAAAATACTGCCAGTATGGCTAAGACTGAATCTCACAAAACCTGTTAAAAACACACCTCCAAAATTATATATATATAAAAAATTAAATATAAAATATATATATAGGTATATTTATTACATCAGTTGTCTATTAGAATTTAAAAAAAAAAAAACTCCTTATCTACTGTAGAAGACTTAAAAAAGTGCTAATCTCCAGGATAAAAATACAGATGCTAATCAAAAGGTACTTTTTTTCTTGTCCTTAAGCAAAGCAATATGTTCTAGGTTTGTGTTGAAATTTTATTGCCAGTATGGCAAGAGTGAATCTCACGAAACCTGTTACACATATAGCTGTACATATCCATTCTCAATCCCAAGCATTAAAAAAGAAACATGGTCAAGTCACTAAGATGCTAAAGATAACACATGAGACACACAAGAGTCAACGGACACGAAGAAATTTTGAATAAATTGTGAGTGTAAATAGTGTCATGTAAATACAGTTACTGCTGTTTTAATCATACCCCAACATATTTGTCATAATGACTAAATTATACCCCGTTATATAATCTAATGACGATAAAATTCCCCCTTTGTGTCTGTGTATTGACGGCATAGGTTTCCTTCTGAAAGCATTTGGTTTCTTAGAGGGCTTTCACACTGGCAGTTTATTTGGGAACGGGGCACGGTGGACACCTTGGGGAGGAGAATGGATTGTACTGTATATACGGATATATATTATTATAATATCAGTAGCCCACCTATCTACTATAAATGTAATATATATATATATATATATATATAAACAACAATAGATTATTTTAGATTAGATTATTTTAGAAATATGATATTTGAGAGATTTATCCATAAAGGAAACTAGCAGTGCTGTTGTGCACTCACCGAGAGAACTGTATTGCCTCTCTTAAGGTCATAATTAACAATGCTAATCTCACCCTCATTAAGAACAGATATGTTTTAGTGTGTTAACAACCAAAGAATGCGCATTAGATCACAATGACTCACAAAGCCCATCAGCTAGTCAGTAAATTACTCTGTAAAATCAAATTCAAGGAAATGAGGCATTCTTTGTTGTGCAATGATAGAGACGAAATGTTCCTTATTTAGATTTTCGTGATAAGCCCAATCTCCATGACACTTCCTGTCTGCCTCCTGGGGAGAGCAAAGATGTCTCTCACTACACAGCTCATAGACAAAGAGAATAAGAAGTCCAATCAGTGGGCACACTAGCTAATTACAGTGAAAGAGATGCGTGGAGGACGAAAGAACAAGAGTCAGCTGGGGTTGCTGATTGGCGTGTGGCATTTCAGAGGGAGCAAAGGATCCACCATTAACACATCAGGCATGGTTCACCACGGCAAATTTAGCTTCTTACCACAGAGAAACTCCATTGAGCGCCAGGCTTGGATGTGGGCCAGTTGCTACTCAGAAGCAGCAGGCTGGGAATTTGATTGAAAAGATGAGAGGGCTGGTCTAAACCCATGGGCTCTATTTTATACACAAAAGAAGACAGATGGCTCGACTTGAGATGTAAAACTTCTGATTTGTAGTTCTTTTGATTTGGGAAGCTTTTTTCCATGTTAAGGAGAAGGACAGGAACTTAGCAGGAAGTCTCTACGAAGGAGGCCAATTAATTTCAAGCGTGCTGATTCTAGATGGCTGAGACGATGGGCAAAAAACCAAATACAACTTCCAGTTAATTGCCTTTCAACCAAAACTGTTACATTGTATAAAGTCAGGGATGGTACTTCTTTTTCATGTACTGTACTAGTAAAGTTTAAATTTAAGTGCAAGGTGTTCAAACGCCACAAAACTGGATGATACAAATACAAATACAGTTTAATAGTGCATATTGCATTTTAATACATCAATGATAAAATCCTATTGATTTTTTTTTATGTGGGAAATTTTTATATTTGAGGACAAAAAATCAGACAAATATTAAATGAAAGTTTAAAAAATACCACTGAAAGAAAAGTGCAAATTAAAGTGAGTTAGTTAATGTAGCTGAGGTGAATAAGGAGGCGCACAGAGAAAGCCTGTGCGGTCTGATAGGGCTGGAAAATGCAAATAGAGCTTATTATCTTTAAATTGCACATGGCTAAAAACAGAATCACTAGCAATGGACCCTGCATGCTCCCTCCTTATGTGGCACTGGCAGAATTTTCAGACACACATCACGAATTTAGAAAATGAGTATTGAAACAGAGAATTTATGGTTTGTCATTATACAAAGGGGCCATTTAAAAGGGTGGTTCAGTTGCAAAAGGTTTTAAAACCCTCTAGAATTATCTCAACAACAGATGCATTTAATGCTGGCATTGTCTTTGAAAGAACTACTCTGCTAATGCCAGTGGTGTGCCAATATATTGATAGGAAAAACTGAATCCAATCCCAAGCAGGGATATGGGGGTTGGGGGGGATAATCTGGTACTCTGGGTTCGGTCTAAATTCTGAGCTTGGACCCATCGGTGCCAATTTGCAGATTTGGCCCAAGTGTGAACTCGTGAAAATCTATAAGTAGGCAAAGTTGGTGGTGTGCGGCATCATCTCATAGACAGAGGAAGCATGACTGTAACAGCGATGAGGAGAACAGCTAACGTACTGTGCAGTGGAGCAAGACTAAGTAGCTTCACACTGAGACTCAAAATGGAAACCACAAATCATTGATTATTTCAGTCCTGACTGAGTCCCTCTCTCTGAGGAGAATGTAATTTGTGGAGGACAGAGCTTGTGTCATTAAACCATACCCCACCAGAGCACCCCTAATTACTACAGGCTATCAACAATACATCTTTTGTGAGTGGGGGTTTCATTTTGTTGTAGCCCTTGGAGTACAGTTGCAGAAATAAACAGAACAAACGTGTTTATGTAAATCTCATTTTGATTACGTTATTAAATGCATGAATAATTAAGAAAAAACAGGCGGATGTGTCCATTTTGAGGTGTAGAAACTGACTTTTTATGATTTCCGAATCCATCCATCACAGCAACAGGTGTGTGTGTGTGTGTGTGATATTTACATAAAATGATTCAAATGTATGCTAAATCTCAAGAGAAAGGGTATTGCTATTATGTTCAATCAAGTCCTCAAGTTTATATTTGCATCCCACTATTCATTAGTTTCAGTGACCTGAGATGTATGACCATCAGTGGGGCAAAGTAATGGCTATAAATATGGATCAAATCCAATGATCAACATCTTTCTTTTTACTGCTGATGGTCATACATACAGATTAGCAAAAATGACTGAAACAGTTTAAAATTCTCCTAAAAGTTATTTACTGATAGCTTTAAATATATTAATCTCTCCCTGAGAGCAAACAAAGACAATTTTCTTCTCTTCCCACTGGCAAGTCGTCCCCATGCGACTGAGACTTAAGAGGTACTGTGGCCCCGACGAGAGCCAGATACGGTAATTAACGTGATGAGAAGCTGAGAGAAGGAAGCAAGCAACACTGTGTCATTCCTCAACTCAAGATTCACCCGATTCCACAACCCCCTCCTCTCTGCTGGCCTTTGCTATGCAAAACAGCTCACTGAATAATTCATATAGCTCACTTTTTTTTTACGAGCAACCAACACACTTCACACAGCACTCTTTACGAAATAATGAAACTGAACAAAATCTTTTTTTTTTCTTCTGAAAGAGAATTTCTGTGGCAAATTTACAGTTCCTCATAAGACCAGGGCAGATGAAACATAGTTTTACTTCCATTGCCTTTGGAGGATTTTCTCCTATACGACCAGGACTGAACAGTAAATCAGCACTCTTTGTTAATATTCTATGAAATTTAGGCGCCCTACAGCTTTTCCTGTTTAATGAATGCATGGTATTCTCATTATCGAATACCTAGGAGGAATACAATATTATATATAAATGTCTCTCAAACTCTGGTTCATATTTTCCATAGCTTATTTTTTATTGATAGCTGTGCATGCTCCATAAATGAAAACGCCACCTAAAGAAGCAAACTGTTTTACTAAAACATGTTCTACAGCATGATTTCATTTAGCATGTTTAAATATGAAGAGTTCAGATGCAAAAGCCTCTAAATGCCATTTGAAATTTTCTTCTTTAATGATGATTTTTATCAAACTTGTATATTTAAGTTCAGTAATTTCACTTAAATGGCAATGATAATTACCTATTAATTGTTATTAAAGTGAAATTACTGAACTTAAATATACAAGTTTGCTAAAAATCATCATTATAGAAGAAAATTTCAAATGGCATTTAGAGGCTTTTGCATCTGAACTCTTCATATATTCTTTAATTATTTTAATAAGATTTTAGTAAGGAACCTGTTGTTCCTTACTTTACAAGTAAAGCAAAAAATACTCTACTCCACTAAATAAGCATGTTTTTTAATTCATAAAAAAATAGAAATGAAGAGTTCAGATGCAAAATGCCATTTGAAATTTTCTTCTTTAATGATGATTTTTATCAAACTTGTATATTTAAGTTCAGTAATTTCACTTAAATAACAATTAATAGGTAATTATCATTGCCATTTAAGTGAAATCACTGAACTTAAATATACAAGCTTGATAAAAATGATCATTCTAGAAGAATATTTCAAATGGCACTTAGAGGCTTTTGCATCTGAACTCTTCATATATAGTGTATCACAATCACAAGCTAAAATGCCCAATAAAAAATCAGCCCCACTTAATATTAGGTGTCCTTAACTACTATGTAGAAGCATTTAAATGAATAATTTGATACAATGCACTTATTGTGTCCACACATGTTTTTATATTTTACTTATATTTAAAAAAAAAAAATACCTGCATGTAATTACATCTGAAATTAATTTCTGTAATTACACTGTTGATTCTTAAATACCCAATATTACCAAACCTGTCCCTAAGCTTACTCACATCCCATCTCAATAGCAGCACATGTGTTTGCAATACAATGTGAACACAATACACAAAACTATACAGCCTAATCTGCTTTTCAGCATTACGGAACCACCTCCAAACAAACACACATACGTTCAATCCATGGACCTGTTCATTAATTCGATGCACATATATCTGCCATGTCCTCCCCACCTGTGCTCTGTTACATAGCCAGATGGACAGAGGGCCCCTCTCTGAGTAGGTCTCATCTGTCTACTTTGTGAGTTACAGTACCCAGACCCTCTCTACTCTGCCAGAGACTGAAACCAACCGGGCAAACACTGCAAGAGGAGCTATTTTGGAGTTGGATGCTACTGACAGTGGGCCGTGTAATGGCAGCCTGCTGACACCGTTCCGCTTGAAAGGATGGGAGGCTGCTGGGACACGCACAGATACGTATACATGGAGACAGACCACCAAGCCAAGTCCTTTGGTCTTTTATCTGCTGTTTTCAATTTGCAATTATTGATTTTATTGTACTTGAATACACATGTTCTGTTTGGGAAATCATATGAAATCACTTCTAAAACTTTGACAGGGAAATAAAAAGGAGACAATCATTCACTTGGTGGGAACTGACCCCTATAAGCGTTCTTAATCAGTGAGTCCTCATTAAAGACACTCTGAACTCCCTCCTGTAGGAAAACCATTATGTGGATGCTCAATAAAAATGCTGTCATCATTTCCACTAACCTTCTATATTATTTAGTACCCCATCACAAAGAGGCTATTTCCATTTAATGTGAGGGAGTTTCATTCAGTTCGCTGAGTCTCCACAAGAATGCTCTCTTTCAAGGGCAAGTGGATTATTATGTTGTCCATAATGTGCATATGAGGTGTCCTCAAGGACCTACAATTTACAAAACACGTTGACATTCTGTATGTTTGATGACTCATAACCTCAATGTTATTTATAATATGCACTTCACAAACTGTACGTTCATAAGTCACCTTATAAGATTTAAAAAGTTGAAATGAGATCAGAATATTTCTAAATTGAGAATTTCATTAGTGCCAAAGTCAAACAAGGACTCACTAATAATGTGTTTTGGACATGGTTTTATTTTATTTCAGCGTTCAAGAATAATACTGTTGATCTAACTCATGTCTAATTGATTCATTTTGTTGGTGTTATTATCCGGTTTTTAAACCTCTGGTGAGGCAATCAAATGAAGTGAATATAATACACTTGCATGAGCTTAATTAAGCTCTGTCCATTCAATTTGCAGGCAGCTCAAGGAAATGACCAAATATTGCAACACATGCTTCTGTATGCTTTAATTACATTAAGTGGAAGCTAATGAGAAAAATGAGGGCATTAATATTAGGATTTAATTGCTAATTCTAAGAAGCTAATGAGTAATTGCCTAAATTAGCATATTTTACGTGATTTTTTGTGCAAGTGTGGGCATTTTAAACAAGGTATCCTTATGGCTATACATTTATTTGATAATTACAGCCGAATTCATTGTCAGGACAAAAGTGAACGCCATTATCACGTAGGAAAAAACAATTACACTCATGGCAAACTGCATTCTGTATGTTTGATTTCCTTTCCAGAAAATCATAACAAACCACAAAAGATGAAAGCGAGCATCTTTATAAAGTGAAAAAAAAAATGGTCTCAAAAGAATACACTCGACGGCAAGTTTGTGAGATTACTTTGCCCTGTTCTTGACAGCTACTATACAAAGTCATTCAGAGGCGTCAGTCAAATTTGTGCTGTCCTTCTCCCACTCATGTCTGCTCTTATATCTTTTCTCTTATGACCCTGATACTTTAAAGTATAAAGGGAGAGAGGATAAAAGAATATGATTAGTCATACAATTTCCCTACAGATTTTGAGACAAAGGGAAAATGTATATATTAAAGCAAAATAACTTTTAGCATATTGTAGATCAAGAGAAAAGTTCTCATAGGAAAGCATTAATAGCTAATGTAGAGGACACTAATGTTTTTCCCATATTTGTAAACTACGATCAAAAGAGAGGGATCTGATTCACTCCGAAAGTCGCATTATAATGGTAATGGGAACATCCTTACGTCTTGATCAAAGACTCAGTCAGTGGTCCTGTGTATAATAGGCTTGATTCACTGTAGTGTTAGCAATTCCTTTACAAAATCTTAGCTGGAGAGTGAAAAAAGGTTTGTTTGTTTTTTTTGTTTTTTGTTTTTTTTAGAAATAACAACTTAATTGCTCACCTATCTGCTTTTCAAGTTCTGCATATGAATAGAGAAAAAATTTGATATGTGAAAATATTACTTTCTGAACATGGTTCAGTTGAATGTTTGAAGTTAGCCTCCGAAATACTTTCTTCAAAGCCTGTGAAGATACAATCTTTTAATAGCTTAATCTTCACTTGGGAAGAATTCAAATGTTGAATTTCTTTGCATCATTTCGCTCTGGTTTGGAAGTGCACGGAGAGTTTAAGAGAGAGTGGTTAATGAGTGAGAGTAGAACACTTTAAAAAATCCTCGCTGTAGGAGAAGATATCTCTAATGCACTTCACAATGTGCCACAGCATACAGAGAAAGAAAGCAAACCTGTCAGCTTTGGTTTTTGTAATAACTGCTCAGCTGACTCTGTCGGCTACTGAGATGTCAGTGGCGATATTGCTCAGTTTAAGAAACCCATCGAAATTTAGCACCTCCCAGACTGCGGCCTCTTTGCGGCTGCCTGGCACGTTACAACCCTTTTGGGCTCGGATGGTCGATGTCTCTTGCAAGTTCTTCCCTTTAAAACATATAAATGATCCTTTAGCTGTTATTCACTGATGAATAGATATGATATAATATCCTACATTACTGTGAACGCCCCATGCAATATGCAGTAATACTGAGTACAGAGAGCCATCTTAAAGGAGTAGTTCACTTTTTAAAAAAACTTTTGCTGATAATTTACTCACCCCCATGTCACCCAAGATGTCCATGTCATTCTTTCTTCAGTTGGAAAGAAATTAAGGTTTTTGATGAAAACATTCCAGGATTTTCTCCATATAGTGGACTTCAATGGGAACCAAACGGTTCAAGGTCCAAATGAGAGTTTCAGTGCAGCTTCAAAGGGCTTTAAACGACACCAGACAATGAATAAGGGTCTTATCTAGCGAAACGATCAGTCATTTAAAAAATAAATAAAAAGTTTAAGTTTTATAAGCTCAAATTCTCGCCTTGCTCTGTTATGTGATGAGCATTCGTGACTCCTGTTCGAACTCGATCATCAAAATGAACAAATATTTTTTCGAGTCATGACTCGAAGGGTCCTCGATAAGACCCTTATTCATCGTCTGGCGTCGTTTAAAGCCCTTTGAAGCTGCACTGAAACTCTCATTTAGACCTTGAACCGTTTGGTTCCCATTGAAGTCCATTATATGAAGAAAATCCTGGAATTTTTTCATCAAAAACCTTAATTTCTTTTCGACTGAAGACAGAAAGAAGTGGACATCTTGGATGACACGGGGGTGAGTAAATTATTTGCAAAAGTTTTTTTTTCAAAGTGAACTACTCCTGTAAAAACATCATTATGATTCTGCCCATTAAAATGTACTGTTCTGCCTTGACAAATACATTCACAGTAAACGGAATGAAAAGCTTTAAAGAACATATGGAAGCCAATAGAACATTCAGATTCACATTCGTCTTTCTTAAAGGGTATCCTGAATGCTGAATAAATCATTCCATGACTTACTATCAGAGTACAACTGACAGTTGAAGCCTGGACATCTGCTCAGCCAGAGGGTGAAGGAAATGTCAACTTAAGGAACACTTGTCCTTGACTCCAAGATTGATCCCTAAATTGAGAGGTGGGAGAGTTCCATTCGCTCGTTATTGCCATCACTGCCTTGCCATTGTGCAGTGACATCGCCGCAGAAACAGTCCCAGCCCAAATGATGCATCAGTTATGCAAATGGAAGCAATTTTGCATGAGTGGCAGATCGTCTTCCTGAAATGAGGATGGGCAAGGGATGGAAATGAAAAATGAAGGGGAGGCAGAGAAGAGGAGAGCCAGTCAAGCTTGAAATGATTTAATTTAAGTGATGAAGGTTTGACTTTGATAAGTTTGCATTTTAATAATGGCTTTTGATCACTCCAGGGGTCCAGTGGCGAGGAGAATAGCACTACAGCATGTGAGTTTCAGGAGAAGACAAGCTGATAGACAGTAACCTCTGCGATACGTGAGACACAGCTTGTAGTAAGATGTGGCTGCCTACTCATCTCATGTTCTGTTTGACACAACCTGCTTGATTGATTGTCCAATGATTGCATGTATTGAGCAAGAGATTTTCAGCCTCACTAGGTGCAGAACCTTGAGTAAATAAGGTACGAACAAATCAGAGGAGGCATGCAAGTTGGACATATGGCATATTAATTAGCTGGGGAATTAAATAAAATAGATTTAGCCTTAATATCACTTTTTTGAACTTCAGAAACATCAACAAAGACTGCTACGTGCCGAGTAAATGTCTTGTTTTTATCTCTTGTGGTCAGAGACGCTCAATAAATAGGTGATCACATCTTAAATGTTTTTTTGTTTTTTTTTTTACTATCAACACTGGACTGATTAGTCAGATCAAATAAAGGCTTTCATAACCAGGTGGTACTTCAAATAGCATATATCACTCCACAGCCAATCAAATTTGAAGACTAGAATGGTTGTATAAAATGTTTTGATACCAGATTCACTTCATTAAATATAAAATTGCATTTTTACAATGAATGCAGAGTTTTCTTTATGCTAAAAGACGACAATTTGGCTGGAGAAATAATCAGCTTTACTGCTGCCTACACATTGAGCATACATTGCCAGTGGAAAACCGGTTATGTCCCTGAGTAAACATTCACATTGACACGATGCTTTAAAAACATTCATTTGCCTGCTCTATCTTCCCTGCGATATTTCCTAACAGCCTTATATATTTGATTGGACATTGTGATAGTAAAAGGAAATATAACTTGCTTATTTAGATACGCATTTCTATGAATTCTGTGTGTGCAAAATATATATTGCATAAAAGTAATAAGATAACAGCAAATTTGACCTCTCAGAAGTTCACCCAGTAAGACAAATCCACGCTATGGCTAACTGTAAACTGTACAGGACAATCCATACATGACATTTTCATGTATGAAATGTAATTGCTGAAATTAGCTGAAAAAGCTCCTGTTAAAACTATATTCAGTTTAAATGTATATTATTGGTTTTAGTCAGTCAATTATCAAGCTAAGGCAAAAGTGCATAGGTGGATTTATACTCATTTTATATATAACTGTTAATATTTAATGGAATCAGTATTACTTCTCTAAATGCATGCAGACCTGTTCCAGCACTTTATGGATTATTCATCCTGGTAATATTACTGCAATATAACCTCAGGTTGTGCCTCATTCTCATTTTCCTTAATCTCACCAGCTTTTCAGTGATTCGTTCACTGAAAAAAAAAAGTGGCTTGTGGACTTCACGAGAGCAGGGCAAGATGAGGGTGAAGCGTTCATAGCATAACTGATGTAATTTAATGTGGGGATCGCTAGAACTCTAAATTATAATCACATCTGTTTACAAGACGAAGAAGACTATTTTGGTATAGATTCAACATTGTGCATTACAGTCTTGAAAAAAAACAGAAATATATCATAAACTCCTAAAGTGGATGGTAGCACATACTCTTGCAATTATCTTTATGTGAACACAGTTGAATACTTTCACATGAATGGTGTTTCTGCCAAAGACTGAAAATAAATATCCTTAAAGCCTTGTCACTCTAACGTAACTACTCATATGACAAGTCGCCAACATAAGTGCCCCATATCAAGACCTCATACTGCATTTCAACATCTCCCTGGTGTTTCACAGCTGTGCCTTTCATCTGCTGCTGACTGAATGTTGGACTCACTTCCAGCTAAATAAAAATGTCTCTCTCTTATACCTTTTAGATGATGTGCTGGAATGTAGCAGTGGTTACATTTAAAAGAAATTATAACTGAACCCTGGAGGCCTGGCAACCATATCAGTATTTCTACAGCTCTGCAGCTGTCTCTGAGCCAGAGCTCAGCTCCAGGGGTTATAGTGCCTTCAGAGACTC
The DNA here is from genome assembly GCF_016745375.1 of Pimephales promelas. The sequence continues at coordinate 4,188,871 of NW_024121876.1, read as the reverse complement.
CACCCACCCACCCGGAGAGACAGAGAAACACCAAGAGAGAGTGCCAGAGAGTCAAATGCTCTTCTAAAAAACAAAATAAGCATAGAGATTAGATTCTTTGAAATTTAACAACTCTATTTGTGACCACCGCTTCAGCTGATTTAAATAAACTGAATTGGAACTAAGCAGAACACAGAGTTCTGACTGGCTTCTACATTAGGCCCTGACACGAACAACCTTTGAACAATGTCGTATCCTTCTGCTTTCAGAGCAAAATCAAAAGTAAGTCAGGGTGTGCTAGACCAACGCGTTCTCATCCCAAAGCGCCATATAGGACGCTTTTGCAAAAGCGTAAATATCCAACGCACATGGCACCCTTTAACGTCTAATGAGACGCTTCGGTTATGGTTAAGTTTAGGTAAGGTGTGGGGTAAGGGTTAGACCACTAGGGGGCACCTTCTGCCCAAATATATCTGCGTCCCATTTCACGTTAAAGGGTGCCATGTGCGTTGGATATTTACGCTTTTGCAAAAGCGTCCTATATGCCGCTTTGGGATGAGAACGGGCTCGCTAGACCGCACGAATGAAGATCAACAAAATCATTGTCTTTCTGTTCATTTGAGCACCTCAGTTGTAGCCTAGCTGTGGGGCGACTAAATTAGGAACAAAAATAATGGATTGAGCCCAGCTACGCTATTGCATTGATGTGTACATAAAAACGCAGTTTTTCTATGTGATGAACTTGCAGTGCAATAGCAGTTAAATGCATTATAATTTTGGAATTCTTTTTTCTTTATAATTGCTACGACACTGCACAAGCTGATTGGGTTACGATAATGAATAAAAGGGTAACTACAGTCTTAATTTAATTTAATTTCACCCAGTCAATTCTATACCAGAGGAATGATCAATCTTTGAAAAAAGCTACTCAATAAACTTAATTCCTTTTCCAAGCAAGCATGTCCAAACCTTTTGTCTTCAATGAAAATTAAAAAAAAAACTTGCCAGAAGACTGTTGTAAAAAAAAAAAGAAAGAAGAAATGAAAATAAGCTTGAATGATAGCAGGTTGATTTGAAAACCAATTTGAGGTTTAAAGTGACACGCTTGTTTAAATATATTTTCTGGAAAATAAGTCGCACCAGGTCAAAACTGAATTGCTGAGAAGACAAGTTATATTCTACTGTTATGTGAAATGTAATTTATACATTTCATTCCTACATTCAGAAATAATAGTAAAATAGCACTAAAAATTCAACATTTAAACACTTTAAAAATACGTACTATTTTATGTAACATTATTCAGAACAAAGTGTTAAACAAACATAAATTATACACAACAATTAATATAAACACAAAATTTATTTATTATATATTATATACATTTATTTAAAGCAAAACTAAAACTACTGGTGTATGGGAAATGTGATTTACAAATAAACTTGAGCTCACACACCTCTCTCATTCAGCACGAATCCAAATGAGTGTGCTTTTAATTGCAGTCGCAGCATGTTTAAGATGATAAAAAAGCGCAACTTATATATTCCAGACAATACAATATAAAGTATAGTATAGTTATTTCTCTTCCTTCGACCCTAATCTCTTTATTCTTCTCCTCGTTAAACTAGCATCTGCTAGGGTAAAGGGTTCTCCCCCTTACCCTTTCTCCCATGGGCCATCTGCTTCCTAACCCACACAAACACACTTACACTCAGTCCAACTAAAACCCTCTGAATTTTTAATGAGGCTTGCCACTGAGAAGAACAGCTTGCGGGGCTGCAGTGGCCGGGGGCAGGACCCTCTGGCTGCACAAGAGTGAACTCCTCTCTCTAGCCTTGCCAGAAAACACTAGGTCTACAGAGGAGGATCAGCAACACCCTTTGTAATTGCCCTGCACTGTGGGCCTCTTTAAATCTCAGTGACACCACGAGAAAAGAGGCGGAATAAAAAAACGAAATATGCTCAATTAGGTGGGTTGGGTGTAAAGCAGGGCTAAGTGTTCAGCGCAGTCTCATCCCAAGACGTCATTTAACTGACGTCTTGTGACCATACGTCAACATCCGCCTTTTTAGGGTACCCTTAAACGTCGGTTAGATGACATTATCGGATTCTAACCCTACTCCTAAACCTACCCCGTCACCTAACCGACGTTAAAGGTAAAGCGTCAGTTGTATGACGGCCCGGGATCGTCATGTAACCGACGTTTAAGGGTACCCTAAAAAGGCGGATGTTGACGTATGGTCAAAAGGCGTCAGTTATATGACTTCTTGGGATGTTAAAGCGTACGCATAGGTGACCAGCATTTTTCAGCTGACATAACCAATAATGATGTTTCTCCGGTCATGCAGCTGATACTACAAGCTAATGGGCCTTATGCTCTGTGATTTATTACTGCAAATCGAAAGTTATTTCATTTCTCAGGCATTTGAACATTTTAAAACGTGTGTCTTGACGCCTCAGTGCCTGGGGTAAACACTGTGAAGACGAACCTGAATGCTGAATTTGCAGATGGCACTGGTTAAATCAGCGACATTGGTTTGGTTGTAAATGTTGCTGTCATTACCAGCCTTGTACACATCAACATCAACGTCAGGTGCGCCCTGAAGGGTGAGTAGCTTTATGAATATGTAAATATCCTCAGAGAGATAAACAGAGAAGAAGAGACTAATAATGAGATAGAGAGGAGAGGCTAGTGAAAGCTAAATTAACAATGACAATTCTAGTAACATTTGCAATATGGTCTCATTTGTTAACATTAGTTGCTAACCCCAACTGTAACCCTAATGTATTAACTAACATGAACTAACCATGAACAATACACGTCTTACAACATTTATTAATGTATTGTGTGTTCATGTTAGTTCACAGTACATTATTTAATGCTAGTGAATGCAAATTTTGATTTTAATAATAGTAAATGTTGAAATTAACATTAACTAAGATTAATAAATGCTATAAAATTGTGTTGATCATTGGTAGTTCATGTTAGCTTAAGTAGTTAACTGTTAACTAATAAAACCTTATTGTAAAGTGTTACCAAAATTTTTAATCTTATCATTATCTATCAAACTAATAACATTCTCACATTTCTGGGAGTTCAAAATCTTTTGACTAATTATTATTAATAATTGTTTACTTTTGCATACAGTTTTATACAGCAGTGTTAATTTTGACAGCGAATTCTGATTTAGTTTTAGTCATAGTCTTTTGACAAAAGTGGCATTCAGTTTTATTCATATTTTAGTCATCTGAATTGTTTCACACAGCACAGACTACAGCCGACAGCAAACTATACGCCTGCGTGTTCTGCGCCTGCGTATGAAATTAACTGTCTATATAAGCAGGTATCAATAGTCTATATTCATCATTTCAAAGGGAAAACAAAACAATAATATATAAGATATGCGAAACGGCCGACCGTCGGCTTGGACCGTCCCAGCCTTTATAACAACTTGCAACATTGTTAATTCTTTCAAGCATATATTTATTTGTATAAATTAAATGCAGATTATTCCTTATTAAAGCTATTACTGTTATTCAGTCAAAATCACTTAGTAATTTTTTTTGTGTTGTTTGATAAACATTAATGATGGACAGCGGCAGGTTTAATAGACTACTGTCACTTTAAGGCCGAATGCACGGATCCAATACACAGCAAGAATACATCAAATAATATCCCTCCCTAACATTTGTCTTGTTTTTATTAATGGAGGAAAATGGCAATAGATTTCTGTCATGGTTTTTGTCATTCAAAACTGGTTTTTGATGTTGTTACCATATATATATATATATATATATATATATATATATATATATATATATATATATATATATATATATATATATATATATAATGAAATTAAAACTGATTTGAAAAGAGGATTGAAGAGATTGTTCAACCAAAACTGAATTAACTTTCATTAAATGAACAACAAAAAAATCTTTTCACTAATTTTTCTAAATATATTTTGTGTTACCCAAAAGAAAGTCATACAGGTTTGAAACAACATGAGGGTGAGTAAATGATGACAGAATTTTCGTTTCAACTTTAAAAATGTTTTGTCAGGTAACCTAAGAAATTCCAGTATTGTTATACAAGTCAATAATAATACGTAATTAATGCTGAATACATTGGTTGCACCATCAAAGTTTATTTCTGTTTCAGGTCCAGTCCAAAAAGGCTCTTAAAGTAATAAGCAGTAGGTTTGTGTCGAAATATTTTTACTAATGATACCAGTTATGTGCTAAGACTCCTATACTGCAGTATGAATATAAAGCTCATGCGAGTAGCAAAATTGTGATAGTTGATATACGACACTTTTTAATACACATTTTCATCAGATACCTTGATAAGGAAGAAGTAGACAAAGCTCTATGAAACCCCATGTTCCTGAGATGGGAGACTGCAACAGTACAATGATACACATAGGGAACAAGAGTGAATCATAAATCAGTTACGCACTCCTTACCAGCATAATGAGCGAGGAGTAGCCTAAGTCTTGATCCTGATTAACAGGAAAGGATGAAAAGGGAAGCAAACCTGGTTTCTTTGTTGCTAATTTTGCCTTTTTTCTCTATTCGACATGCTGCCATGCCTCCTAATTCATCGGTGAAGGAGAAGGTGCTGAGATCATCTTCATGTCCTAACCTAAGGGGCATGATGAAGGGCTCTACTCTGACTTGATTCATTAGGACTCTGTGTAGCCTCTCGCTTTGCTGTGCACTTGTGTGTGCACAAGTGAAACTGACTGGCCTCCAGTGAAGGACAGTCAATGATGAATGGAGAGCATAAGCAGAATTTACAATCACTGTTTGTGTGAAATGAAATGGGACAAAAAGGCAAAAGTTGCATGTACACAAGTGAGGGAAACCAAACGAGAGGAGACTTTTCTGAGATCCCAATCACAGAGACAACAAACTGCAACCAAATTTTCACTAATCTGAGAAATTAATATTGTATCTAGACGGAATAAATCAGTATAATCATTAGAATAGCCTTGGGGCTGGTCTGTAACAATGTGATTGCTAAACATTATTTTAATTCTCAAGATTCGTGATAATTAAAAAAAAATGTTTAGTCAAGCTAAAGACTGAGAAAGGACACAGGAAGCCTCAGGCTAAACCACTCACTTTGTCACGGCTCTTCGTGCGGTGATGCTGGCGATGATGATGCTCTCGGGTCTCGGCATTGCCACGGCTTCGAACGTGCCCTTCCAGAACTTCTCAAAAAGCTGCTTTTCTCCCAGAAGTACACCGGTCATGGCGTGTCGATGTTCTGGGGGTGAATATCGAGAAGAACTGGGTCGGTTTTGTTCAGTAGTTTCAATGACTCCTCACACGGTCGGTTTGGTAACTGTGTGTAGGCGGCTGCACGAGGGAGCTGTCCAAGTTCTGAAACCAACGGATTGTTTGAAGAAATGCAGCTTCTTTTCTTAATGTTTCTGTTTTTTTCTAACGTGTTAAACGTTTTAACTTCTTCTGAGAGTCCGTTTTTACGTTTCCCCCATCAGTTCCATGACGACGGAACGGCGACCGTTTCAGCGGGCTTCTTCTATTTATTGGCTCGGTGTCCTCTCTCGTGCTTCATTCCTCTCAGCGCTCGCGCTTCCCGCCTTCATATCAATTTGAGAGTCTGAGCTCGCGACCTAAATCCTTTTTTGCGTTATAACTAATATCCATTTAACTCCTGGCAGCTAGAAATAAAAGTCCAGTGCCAGCGTGTCCATGTGTGTCTGTGTGGACGGAAGAGTTGTGACAGTCTCAGCTAACGGTGGCTCGTGCGCGTCGCGTTGTGAAGAACTCAGTTGATGGTGGCTGGTTTTTGTTGCGCGCACCTTGTGACGTTAAAGAAGAGGAGACTGGGGGGCTTTAGGTCACGGAGAGCGTGACCATCCCTCCCCGGTTGTTCTCTTTCTCTCTGACTTGAACAAAAGACTGTGCCTGTTGCCTTAATCAACATAACAAAAGAGGCAGGGGTCGGCGCAGAGGCAGCAGACGGAGCATGTGTTGTAGGCTCAATACTTACGAGGCAAAGCATTTCCCCTCATCAGCCCTCAGGGGCCTCAGTGAAACCACCCCCTCCCTCTCACAGCAACCACCTGTCACTGAAACCCCACCTGCACCTGCAGACTGCACAGGTGATAGTAGAATAAACAAAAGAACAACCCTCCTCAAAAAGTGCTATGTACACTGCTCATATTTGTCTTTCAATTTGAATGACAAAGTCAAAAGTTTGGAAACACCAATTTATTATATAACTATATTGTCAAGTCATCAAAGCTAACAAGCATAAAAGTTGGAATCATGTATAGAAAATATTGACAAATAAAAATATAGGCCTATGTCTCAAAGGTTTTTAAGATTACAAGAAACAAAAACAAAATATGAGTAACGCTTAATTAAATCCGAACAAAACAATAACTTAACCATTTTTTGTGTGTCCTAGGGGAATACAGGTTTAATATTGTAAAACAACTAATTAATTACTCAAATGATATACAACTCTGGCTTAAACTCAGAATCCTAATCCAAAAGTATGGCAACATGCTGTGAGAAGACTTGTGGTATATGTGATGAAAACTTGTCATTATTATAATAGGAGGTACAAACAGTATTAGTAGCTATTCAAAGCATGAAAATAAACCAAATGGGAGTAAAAATGACAAATTGCACGAAACCTTGCTTTATATTTGCAATGAACCGTAAATTCATATTTTAATTTATTTGTTGAGTATGTATCTATTATGCATCTGCATATGTAGCTATATTACATGCCTATTTACTGTATACTCTTTAATGACTTTAATGAGCTATTATAAAGTAAAATTTAAATCATGAGAAACAGAGTGTCCAAACTTCTGAAATGTAGCTATAGTGCTCAGCCACATTAGGGTACTTATCAAGGTGACACGAAATAATAAAAAAAAAAAGAGTAACACTATGATATTCTTCATTAATAACAGAACCACCATAATAGTGAACCTTGTTTTGAGTAAATTTTTTGTCTTTGGTCAAATGTATTTTTGAAAAGAGACTATTTGGATTAAGTTATTTGGTATAAAACTCCAAATCTTTACCCTTAATTAACATTATTTAAAGAAGGTAAATGATGAAATCTTTCATGGGATAAAAACGCAAAATTGAGTCCAAATGGGGTTCAGTCCAAAAGCCATGAAACCTTGATTTACAATATAAATTCATAGTTGAATTTAACTGTTAAGCATTTATCTGTAATACATCTGAATGTATATTTTATACTTACCATCATTAATAACTTAATGATAGCTAAAGTATCAGTACAATTAAGTTCACACATTTGACAAATTGATCAAAGTGTGATAATGAGTGACATGAATTAAGGGACATATGAAAACAGAGTACGCTGAAAGAAATACGATGACATTCAAATATGAAAGCATCTTAGCACTCATCATAAGCATAATACGTGTGAAGACAGGCTGATATCCTAAATGCCATTCATTAGTTCTGCTTATTTTACCAACTAACATGAAACTCCATGTGCATTGCCACCATTCACTTGATTATAAAAGAGAATCAGACTATGATGTGAATGAGGATTAAGCTTGGCATGCTTCAGTTGAACCAAATTCAAAGATTAGTCCATCATAACAACCCATATGCTGTGTTTATTCTGCTTTTTTCAACAAGCCTATGAGCAGATATCAAGCAGTTTTCTTTTTTCCCCATTTATCCAATTACAGTTGATTTTAAGTACTTAGTTATTAGCTTATTTCTGTGTAAAATGAGAATATATATTATACTAAATATTGTCAAATGGCAAAAACAATGTTAGAGAGATAGAGAGATCTCAGCATTTCAAAAATAGAAAAAGTACAATCAAGGTCCGATGTGAGTCGTCTTAAAAAATGTTTGTTTTTTTCATTAAATTACTTGACATCTCATCATATTTTTCTTTTTCATATTAAGAGGCATGGAGTTTTGGCTGTCAGAGCATCTCTATTTCCTCCCTGCTATCATGTCCATTAGAGAAGCCTGGCTCTATTCCTGTCAGCACATGAAACGGAATTGTGGGTAACTGCTCAATCCCGTCAGCTTTTGTTTAATTCCAGTAGTCAACATGTCAAGAGATGGGACACTCCATACACAGTAAGGGGACAGATCACTGACAGAAACAAACTAGCATGAAACATCATTCTGGATGCAAACTGTCACGGTAAGATGTTGATTCATATTTAATTTCCTTTGAGTGCATTCAAATATACAAATGCAAATTCATTTTGATAAATTTTGTACCGATTACTAAGAGAATGGACTGTCATCTCTAGAGGGGGAAATAACTCTTTTGTTACTCATTACTAATTGCATGTTGTAAATCGATTTGAAACTCAAATGTAGCCATATTAATTTGATTTTTGAAAAGTGGAAAACTTGAAAATGTAGGTTTAGGTCGAAATGAAAATATAATCTCTCACTAATTCGTGCCTTTACACATTCCAATATGTAATTGAAAATACTCAAAAATAGCATAAGTTTAATGTAAATCAGATTTGATGGTGCTACTCACATACATGAATGATTAAATCATAGTGGGCAAAAACAGCATAACCAGCTGCAGTGTCCTTAGCATGTTCTTCAATTACACATCACATGATTCACATTCACACACACAAACGTATCTCCACAGCTTGATTTATATAAGGACAAATCATCCGGAATCAACAGCCCAGTGATCTCTATCACAGTGAACAAATTAAATTGTAGCCAAAGGCAATCAGTTAATGAACCAGCAGTCTTGAAGCTCATTCTGTGTATTTGTGTGTGTGAATGCCACTGGATGACTTTGCATTGAAGCGAATTAGCTCTAAAGAAATATCAATGATCAATCATAAATTGCCATAATATGATTATGAATTGGCTCAGATTCACATATGATTATGAATATTTGGATCTTATTATAGTAAAATTCATATTACAATCAATCCTGTTTGTCCCGTGAACACTCAATGTTAATTGTTTAGTTGTTAATATCCGGGGGAGGGAATGTCTTTCTTACTATACAGTACTGCAAAGAGCCTGTAGTCAAAATCGAATTCGTAAAATTAACTTTGTTGCAAGCAGAGAATCAGAACCAAACAAGTTTTATTAACTCAAATAACTAAACAAAAGACACATACATGCTGAATGAAACGGAAGCAAGAAAACATCCAGTTAAAGGAGAACTCCGGTCAATTTTAACATTGAGCTCATTTTTTTGTACATTTGGAGTGCTGTCAGTACAACAAAAAAGACAAAAATCGGTGTTGCCTACACTGTGTAATCGTCTTTTTAAAATTTGCACCCTGTTGACTTCAATGGGGCATGTTCTAAACCTGCTTTTAGCCTCTTAACATCCTTGAATTGTCATTACGAGTGCACAGCCATGTGAGTGGTGTTATTAAGAGTGACCACGGTCAATCTGACTGCAGTAGATGTGAAAGATATGAATAAAAATGATGTTAATTCAGCCTAAAACAGCCATTCCTGTTTTCGGTCGATCCTGCTGTTTTTAAATCATTTAATTTGTCTTTTATTGCCCAGATTTCTAATTTTAAACCAACATTTTAATAGAACTTGAACAGGATGGATTTATATGTTCAGAAAAGTGTTGTTGTATACAAAACAAAATAAAATGTTCACAGAAAAATGTTCACAAGAAAAAAATGCTATGCTATTTTTATGAATTTTGAAATTTAAAGTGTGAAAAGTTGTCAATAAAAGACATTTTTGTGACAAAAACAGTGTCTTCATTTCACAGTACACAAAATGTATACAGTAATCCCTATTACAGTAGTAAAATATGTGTGGTGATGAAACAGTACTTTGATTGTTACTGTAAAAACGTATACAGTAGTTTTTAAAGTTGATGTAATTAAATTTACAGTAAGCATACTGTGAAATGAACTACAGCAACTTACTGCCAAATTGCTGCCAGCAAGTTACTGTAAATTTCACAGTAATCTTTTTACAGTGCACAGTAGTCGATTGTCGATCTCACGTGCGCGATCATTAGTGAATATCCAGCCCGTTCTCATCCTTTAACGTCATATAGAACGCTATATGCAAAAACGGCGCTATACTACGCACATGGCACCCTTTATCGTTAATATAACACGCGAACCCAAGCCGTTATAAATCCTTTAGCATGAATATGACACGCACACCCTACCCCACACCTAAACTTAGCCCTCACAGCACGTGTTATATTAACGATAACGGGTGCCATGTGCGTAGTATAACGCCGTTTTGTCATATAGCGTTCTATATGACGTTAAAGGATGAGAATGCGTTGGAATATCATCTCAAGTGCCCAAAGCACGGCGTCTTCAGCAGAGGCGCTTTCAGCTGGCTAAAAACGCTTTGGTGGACACACAGCCTAAATGCATCTTTGCTGAATAAAAGTATTAATAAATCCTACTGACCACAAACCTTTAAACAGCAGTATATAAATGCTCTAAAAATTGTTTCAATTAAGCTGTGCACTCAGACTGCTATGTTCATCGTTTCACTAAATACTCCTATAATCACTAGTAGACCACTAGTCAGACCTTTTGACCCCACAATATGCATTATACATAACCATCTATTTACATATGCCGATAATTGTTTCAGGCAAATTCAATGATCAGTAGGTCCTTTAATTTTTCATTTGAACATTCTGATGCTGTTCTCTTCTACAAACATGTAAGAATAAACTTTTCTTTCGCCTTGTGTAAATGCTTGTTGCAGCAGTTCTTTTACCCATTTGACCAGTTTCAGCGGGTCACATTTCTCTCACTATGCGCAAAGCCAGCATTATAGCGCAAAAAAAATGTTATTAAATCATAAGTGGAAGCACTGATGCAAAACTTGCCTGATACATTTCAGCACAAGCAGGCAATGTCAGCTTCTGGCCATATTTGCAGACATAGGTTTTGTCATTAGAAAAAGGGCGTTTTTGCATTTATCCAGCTACAAACAGTTGTTATTTATGTAGCCTATGTCTGTAAAAAAGTCAAAGATTCAATTAGCTAAGTGCTGAATGTGATGTTAGATAGTAAGTGTTCCTAATGGATTGTGCGGTATATTGCGGATGATAACTACAGTTCTGGGCAGGCAAAAAAATCAGTTAAGGATCATTAAGTTTTCATTGAGAAATATAAATGTCAGTCATTTTTTGTTGATGATCAAGACATGTCTTTCCACTCAGGCTGTGGCTGATTCCACTAGCATTTAATGAAGCCTACAGTTCAGAGCTAAAGATGTTTTCAAAGGTTACCTTCAAGTTAAATAATGCTCTACAGTTTTCACTTTGCATTTTAATATCAGCCGATTCATTTTAAGTTGCCACATTACATTATTCGCCCTTTAACAGATCTATTCGTATTCAAAGCATCTTACACTATAGGGACAATCCTCTTGGAAAAACATGGAGTTTAAGTGCCTCGTTCAAGGGCATAAAGGTGTTAGCGCATGGATGACGCCACCTGGGACCTTTAATTACAACCTTTAGCTTAGCAGTCAAGATCTTCAACCACTCAGCTGCTCTATATTTTATGTCGCGGTGCTGGTTATTTCCTTTAAATTTTAAGCAGACTGACACCATTCCTTAGTATTGTTTAACGTCCTGCATAGTTGTATGCATAAGAGGTTTTTGATGGCTAGTTGAAGTAGTTCTTCTATCATTAACTCTCTGCAACGGCATCTAAGAGAGCAGTCATACAGGGCAAGGGTACAAGGGACACATCCATCCTCTCACATTAACTCACTGCCAGTCTTCTCTCACTTCAGGCTAGAAAGAGGAGACCTTTCGAAACAGAGCTGCTGAGACATAGCCTGAGGCCAGGGCATAATGTTGATCAATAATGATAGTCGCCATTCCTAGTTAGGTTAATAGAAGCAGTAAATGGTTACTAAAGAGACAGCCTCTCCTACATGACAGGGTTGGGGTGCTATTTTAAGGCTGTTGTTCTGTCTCTGAGTCACTCCCTTGTAAACAAGAGCACTTAAAGTCATCATTGAGGCGGCCGCTGAGGTTGTAGTAATGTGTGACATTTTTTATGTACTATATTATTCTGGTTTGTTTCTTCCAGTAAATTAGGCTGAATTAAGCGAAATTCTGTTACTGAACACGGTTGCTTCCATCTGTTTATTTATTCATTAACCAGTTTTCTGTTTATTAGACGGTGTGACACCTCTTTCAGTCACTGTTTTCTCTGCAGGCTGCATTTATGTAATATGCATAGATCACAGAATTACCGTAGTGGTTAAGCTGTTTTCCGCAAGTGACAGAAAAAATGTAAAACTATCATATTGCTGTACATATTACAGCAATTCTTCCTGCATACATGTAGCTGCTTTGAAATTATGCACATTGTGAAAAATTCAACTAATTCACTTGACCTGACATCCAAAACAATGGAGAAGTGGTTGTTTGTGGAGTAGTTACAGTACATCTGTCTCGGCACAAACAATATCTATTAAAGAGGCCATATCATGCCCTTTTACAAAGTCTTGATTTTGTTTTTGGGGTCTATTCGGTTTTTATGCTTGAATGTTCAAAAACATTATTTTTCAGATATTTTACATTAGGGGTGTGCAAAAAAATCGATTCACATTTGAATCGCGATTCAATCTTTACCGATTCAGAATCGATTCATAGAATTCCAAAAATCGATTGGTTTTTATGCTTGAATGTTCAAAAACATTATTTTTCAGATATTTTACATCATTGCTTTGCCTTTCTTCCAAGTCTGTCAGAAACGCTCCATTTAGTTCCCACTCATTCTGAAAAGCACAATGTGCTCTGATTGGTCAGCTTGACCAGTGTGCTGTGATTGGTAAATCCTTTTGAGGATGTTTCGAAAATGTCACACCCCTTACCATAACAACAAGTTTCAACACATTACTAACGGAACACAGCCTTCAAGGGACCCTCGTTGACGAGAGAATTATTTAAATAAGGAATATAGTGACATGTACGCACGCTATGCTCCTGGAAGAAAATGAAAGACTACAAATGAGGGGTTTCAGGGAGTTCAGAAACAGTGCTTACTGCTGATATAGAAAATAACTCCCTTTGGACTGTGGGTTTTTAAACTATGCAGACTTTTTTATGCTCAAACAGTAACGTTACACACTAACAAAATAAAATGTAAAAAAAAAAAAATTCTGTCCAGGCCACTGTTTGGTTATGTTTACACACAGCCCAGTCTCATCCCCAAGGCGTCATATAGGTGACGGTTTTGACATTGCGTCTACATCCGACACACATGACACCCTTTAGCATCAATATGAGACGCAGATATAAATGGGCCAGAAGGCGCCTCCTAGTGGTCTAACCCTGACCCTACCCCAGACCTAAACCAGAGACTATTTATATAGAGACATGCCAATTCCTCAATCCTTAATACAACTATATAGGGAAAACCCGTAACACCAAAGATGGCGATTGTATGCACATGCCCCGCCCCACCCGCTGGAAAGCCAATCGTCTGCTTTTAACAGTCAAGCCGGGAAACAATTAAGCCTATCGTCTGGTTCCACTTGCGCATACGCACAGTTGAGGTTTGCGACAGCAGTAAATATGTTACTGTTTGAAAAGGCGGCAGATTTGAAGTTAGTTGTGTAAATATCAGACAGAGAGCGAGAGAACCCTTGCCCATGCGCAGTAAAATTATAACCTGTGGGGAAAAGGGCATTTTAAAGCTTATTTTGCAGCAGTCATCAAACTTTTTAAGCGATTTTTATTATATTTTTTACTCCTGATTCTAAACTAGCAGTTTTATGTCCCGGTGACCAGTGAAAGTGCAGTTCTGACTCTCTGCCCATTCATTTAGATAGGAACCTGGTCTTGTTAGTCCGAAATAGCTGCCCGAGTGGGGTGTCTTTCCTAAAAGGACTTTGCCAAAACCTACCCATAACCGAAGCCTGTTATATTGACGCTAAAGGGTGCCATGTGCGTCGGATTTAGACGCAATGTCAAAAGCGTCACCTATGACGCCCTAGGATGAGAATGTGTTGCAGCACAACAGCAGTTTCGAGCACTAAATGTGGTAATAATCATATGAAGTCTGGCAATCAAAAAGAGAAACAATTGCATTATATAGGCCAATTCGCACTGCACCTCGTCCGGTTTTGCCGGATCAGTCTGTTTACCCCTGTCGGAGTCTGTCGGAGCTTGTTTTCGCCAGCTGAATAAGCTGAAATTGCGTTTGTCAGTTTTGGAATTTGTCTAAAGAGAGACGCTCTGTATGTCGCTGTTGGTTTGTGTCTGTCAGTGCCGTGTGAATTGGCCTGTACACTAAAAAAATAAATCATAAACCAAGTCATAATTGAATTCTAAAAATCAGTTTGTGCTATGTGAACAGATCCACAATGGACATAAATTTAACAATGCAACATAACTGCAGGTTATACTGTTGCTGTCAATCACTAATGTTAGGCCTACAGCCTCTCTCAGCTACAAGAAAGAGCAGAAAATAGGGCTTTTGTGCAGCAATAACGCAAGCTAAAAATGTTTGGGCAGAGGTAAGAAAACACAAAATTTGTTTTTTTGTTTTCGTCAAGCAGTTTGGAATAAGTAATAAGCCCCCAAAATAAAAAAATAAAAAATCAAAGTCACATAAAAAAAACAATATTGTATTTTGTATTTAATATTTAGACATTACTCAAGAGCGAGAAAACTGAAATGTCATTGGTTACCCGTCCATACAAGACGCCAAGGTTTGGCTGGTTGGCATGGTCCCCTAAATCCCTGCTGGCATATTTTAACTACATCATTTGGCTTAAAAAACAATCTGTCTATTCTGAAGCCCAATATCTTAGAGGACTTTTAAAAGCATCAGTGCCATTCACATAGTGAAGGGTTTGGGACTATTCATGTTTTTGTAGCATCATCATCATACAATCAGTGTTGTCATGACAATTTTCCTGCATCTGTTAGGACAGAGCGATTAGTCACATGGCATTTACAAAGGAGGAGAAGTTTTGATTTTAGTTAATCAGTGTTGATATTGTTAACTAAAACTAAAAATTGAGTACTTAAAGTAAAGCTTATATTAAGAATAAATATTATATATAAAAAAGAAATATAATAGAACTTACTATATCAAGTTATAACTTAGAACTTAATTAGTTAATGAATTAGTAAAAAATTAATTAGAACTTAATATAGAAGAGAGAATAAATAATAATTTTGAACTTTGATTAGAATCTCTCTGACACAGAAGGAGCAACTCACACAGACACTCTCTCTCCACATGTTAAATGAGGATTCCAATTAACAGTGAAACAAAAATCAGACACTCTCAAAAATCACTGGTCTGTTAAAAGTTGCTTCAGAGCTGGTGTTAATAAGCTAGGAAAATCAATACTGTATCTAATACTGAAACCAAGCTGCCTATGATTGGTCTCACCAAACTTTTAACACTCATACAGAAACACACACAAAAACATGCATACAAATATGATTGTGGGTACAACAAAATAACACAACATAATTTCAATGAATCATGTAAAACGATAATTTCAAATGGATCAGTCTAATAGTTTTATTCAGCACGGATGCACAAAATGAATCAAAGGGGGCAGTAAAGACTATTAAATAGTTTACAAAAAAACTATTTCAAATATATGCTGTTTATTTCAGCACAAATGTTTCCATTATTGATAATGATAAAAAATGTTTCTTGAGCATCCAGTCAGCATATTAGAATGATTTCTAAATGATCATGTGACACTGAAGACCTTAAAAGACATAGAATACATAAAAAAACAAAAGAATCTTGGACTCAGCAGTCTCTTTTGACACAAGATGTGTGTCCAAGTTCTTAAGTATTATGATGTCATAATGCGGTTGCTATGCGATTAATGACATAGCGACTGCATGAATTATGATTCCATCATGCTGTTCATTTTAATTGCCTCTTGAATAACTGAGAGTTAGCTGACAGTTAATTACTGACTGACTGGATGGATGGATGGATGGATGGATGGATGGATGGATGGATGGATTGAAAAAAGAAAAAAAAAAGATCAAGCCTGTTCATTAAGAATACCTGTACCACTAAAAGCATTACATCATGACATTTCTCTCTCCTGTTCTACAAACAAACTGCAAAAACTCCCCAGCCTACAGTTAGACGGTAACTGTAGCTTCACACCAACTTCATTGAATTAAAGCGCAATTGAATTCAAGGGCTGGGACAGGAGACTTGTTATTTTTACATTTACAAAGGCGATTCGATTTTGACAGAGTCTTGGGCTGCTATACTTTAAAGTGAATAGCAATCAAATAGAGGAGATGTGTCTTTCTCAGGTAAGTGACCATCCTTGCCCAATTAAAGCAGTAGAACTGACACGGGCTCCTAGGGTGCAAGCACAGTTCACTCAATAAATATTGACTGTTATGTTCTAAGTCTCTCTCTCATTTCTACCCAGTCCAACTTTCTCTTTCTTTCACTCTTTTCCAATCAGTCTTACAGCTGCTTCAGTGACAAGTACACAACTTTGGTCATCTCCAGGGGATAAAACTCACCCCACTTGTGCTTGTTACACAAAGGAAAATGCATTTCTGTTTGTCTTGGAGAAAACGTGACTCAAGGCAACAGAAATAAAGTGAGCAATCTCTTTTTTTTTTCTTCATATTTTTCATTTTGTCCTATTGAAAAGCAAACTGAAACAGAGAACTCATTGTGTTTTCTATCCCACTCCTCATTATTTCAAAGAGAGACGGAAATGACTTATTATTTTCCTTCAATACAAAAAGCAAGACAAAAGCACAATCTTAACTCAGTCTAAAGGAGCAAGACAAAAGCCTTTGTTTTCTATCTTAACAGAATAGAGAATAAAAAGCAACTTAAATGGTTAGTTCACCCAAAAATAAAAATTTTGTTATCTTTACTCACCTCATCCTCATGCCATTCCAAAACCTTAAGACTTTTAAAGCCTAAATCCCATCTGTTCATATAAAGTGACAGTGTGTCATCATCAGAAAATTTACACTAAACCGCTCATTTCATATGGATTAGTTTTACAGCTCTTTGTTAACTTCTTTGAAGCATCAGTTGTGTAGGCCGTCACTGCTCAGATTTCATTAAAAATATCTTTTCAATAATTTGTCTTCCGAAGGTGAACAAAAGTCTTATGGGTCCACCAAGACCAAACCTTTGTACATTCAATATACATTAATACAATGTTTTAGAAAATATCCCGAAAACGACTGAAGCATAGTTTATCCGTTATATACATGCCAGGTAACTTTGTATGAGGAACAAAACGTAAGCAATTATTCACTGACAATCTTCCCTCCAGCAAGCAGTTAACTTGAGAAATATGGCATGTGGATTAAGTCAGTGAGCTGACTTTGAAGAACTGAATCATTGCTTTTGAGCTGGTTCTTTTGGATTAAACATTTGACTTGGTTCACAAATCCTTCATGAATCATCATCAGTTTAATTCATTGACTTAATGATCCAGTCACAAATGTTCTTGAATTAATACCATCATTGTTTGTAAAGCATATGGTAAATAGTGAATTTTCATTTTTGGGTGAAGTATTAATTTAAACCTGTTGCATAACAGATTGCAAGATAAGTGAAAAGGTCCTGGTATAAACTAGAGTAAGTGCAAAAACACACATCTAATAGGCATTTACTTTTATTATTAATCATGCAATAAAACCATTCACCCTTCAAAGGAGAAATAAATAAGCTGTAAACATGTGCAAAGACCTGTGGAAAACAAATTACAACCTAAATTCATGGTTCTGGAACTTCACAGGAAGGGCATCACGCTTATCTGTGCAATATGCATCTTAATTAGCAGTTCTGTCATTGTGAGCATCTTTGCACAGTGGAAACAGATTAAGCCCTATATATGAAGCAAAATATTGGTGGTATCTGTACAGAAACTTCATTTATTTCTTTTATTAACATATTACATTTATATAAAAATTATAGGTGTGGTATTAAACCAATGTTTCCATCCAAACATCTGCTTTTACATGTACATTATTAACCTTATAATGCATGCAGTCATTTAAATGAGTAGTTCACTTTTAAAAAAAAACCTTTTTGCTGATAATTTACTCACCCCCATGTCGTCCAAGATGTCCATGACTTTCTTTCTTCAGTCGAAAAGAAATTAATGTTTTTGATAAAACATTTTCTCCATATAATGCACTTCAGTGGAAACCAAACGGTTCAAGGTCAAAAAGACAGTTTCAGTCCAAACTGTTCAAAGGGCTTTAAACGATTGCAAACGATGAATAAGGGTCTTATCAAGCGAAACGATCGGTCAATTAAAAAAAAAAAACCCAACAACAACAACAAATTTTAAGTTTTATAAGCTCAAATGGTCACCTTGCTACTGCGATGCACTCTCATGTTCGAACTCGTTCATCAAAATGAACGAATCTTTTTCTGAATCAATTCGTTAATTTTGTTCATTGAATGAACCAAATGACTCACAAAAAGATTAATTTATTTTGATTTGATATTAAATATGAATTTTTCACTTTAGCACACCATATGCACACGGATTTCCCACCCAAAACGCTTGTCTAAACGCAGAATAAAAAGTGATAACGCAATGCCACTTTTGCGTTTTCTCTTCAGAATCGTTTCCGTGTAAACATCTCAATCTTCGTTCTGCCCCTCTGTCTGAAATGATCAGTTTTTTTAAAGGTGCCAGGTTTAAAAATTGAGCTTAAAATATCAAAAAAAATGAGCTACGCGCATCAAAAGAATGAGAAGAAATAATGTTGATGTCATTAAAAAATGACAAGGTGTTGTGCTGCCGAGATATTAACCTGAATTAGCATGCTAAATTACTAG
Source organism: Pimephales promelas (assembly GCF_016745375.1). The sequence continues at coordinate 4,170,061 of NW_024121876.1, read as the reverse complement.
CCCCTGCCTACCAGTTTCGGCCAAGGGAGGCGGTATGCGGGCGGGCAACATAGCCAACAGCCAAACTGCAGTAGACGAGTAACTCGTACACGGCTGGTGGGTGTACTTGAAGCTGATGTGAACTGCGTGTGGAAAGTACAGCGCACTACTACATTTCAGTTCAGGGAAGAGTTAAAAAAAAATGATTGGTTGATATTATGCATGAGGAATACATTTTAGTAAGTTGTAGCATACTGTAACTTTCAACAGTGTTCGTGTTCTTTTACCATTAGCTAGTAGAGACCCCCTGAAGCAGTGGTACAGTGGAAATGCTGCTTATTTAACATCACATTTCACATAAAAAAATAGAATATTCAGAGTCAGATAGCCTACACAAATGATTTTGATGTCAATACTGGGGAATAACGTGATTTTTTAATGAAGTATTTTAAAGGTGGTTTCCTTGCATTGTTATTGCTTTGCATGTAAACTAGGACAATGGGTTGACTCAATAAGCTGATTTGTGGGAGTTATCAGATATCAGTGTGTATGTGAACAATGATCATGCTCAATAGAGACATCAGCAATGTTATTCTAGATCTCATAAAATATTAGAAGTCTATGAAAAATGCTTTATCTTTACAGACAGTCCCTGTAATTTGATTTACAAGATGATGTATGATGAATAACATCTTACAGTTTCCAGAAGGGATAAGACCACAACAGACTCCTCTTTTCTCCAGAGGTCATTTTGGAGAAGGACACCGACAACAGAGCTGGCAAAGATAAAAATCAATCAATACTGCAGTATGAAATTATATTCCCCTCCCAGTATAATCCTTTAGGAAACAACAACTCAACCAGGACTGTCACTGGATGATAAAATGCACCATTCTGTCAATTAATATTAACCTAAAATCTCAATGTGGCTTTACTGTCAGGGTTTAAGTAGATAATGTGTGAATGATGTGACAAATTTTCACATAAATAAAATTGTCACATAATTCTTATACTGTATATGAGGTTGTATGGTCTCATAATAATTAAATATCTTCACAATGTAAATGAATGTAATATTAAAATTTAAAATAAGTAGCAGTAAAAATGTAAGTTTGTGATTCTGAAATTTAGTTTGCATGCTCAATGACAAAATGTTCTTATTTGATAGTATTTTTTCATCATATTATGAATGCATAAATAAGATTATTGAATGCATTTAAATACATTTTTTCCACAAAGGTTGTTTATTGGCATTAATGGATTCACCTTTAACGTCCACAGAAACTTTCCATTTCACAAAAGGTTCTTTATAATGTAAAAGGGTTATTAAAATATTCTACACACCAAGAAAAAATGGTTATTTTATCACTGAAAGGTTCTTTGAGGAACCAAAAGTTGTTCTTCTATGGCATTGCTGCAAAAAACAACAACAACAACAAAACGTCTTTATTAGAAGAACCTTTTATTTTTAAGATTGTATAAAGAAAATCAAAGCTTTTTGTAAAAAAAAAGCACAAGACTGCACACGAACGAAACTGTTAGTTCACCTTTATGACCAAAAGGAAAACCAAGTCATCAAACACTATACACAAGCCAGCACCCTTCCTCTGCAATGTTTCCCTTAATACGCAAAGCCACTTTTGTATCAGCGTGGCATGAACAAACAAAGCGATTTATTCTCCTCCGCCATCATATTTCCTCTCAAGCAGACAGCAGTGCTCAGTCTTGTTAATGGTTTTGGTATTTGAGTTTATCTGGGTCTGTTCTGGAGTTATGGCAGAAATGTATTTCTGGCCTGCTGATTCATATAGATCATGATTGTTGCAGTCATAACATCAGAGGCCAAAGCGCCGCCTTTCAATTCCATTGGTTGGTCACGCTTTATAACCCCTGATTACTCCATAGCGATCAAATGAATCTGTGTGCATTGAGAACTGTTGCAGGAAACAATGAATCCACTTTACTGCAAATGCTGCTGATGATGTGTTAATGGGAAATCTGTTAGAAATTGCTTACTAGGTGGCTGCTTTGGAAAGTATGAAATACAACCGTACATCCCCACAAATTCGAGACCATTTGTGCACGCTTCCTGTTGCTTGTCCCTTAGAAAGTCATAGTGATTCAATAACTTGAGTATGGCGTTTCACTATATCTGTATTTTAGCTGTGGATATTTAAAATGAACAAGAACTCAATTCCTCACTTCAAATTCAGAATGCCAGACATGATAATAAATCAAAAACCTTCATTCATAGTCAAACCTTAATGGCTAATGTCCACAAAATTTGTCCATCAAAAAATATTTTAAGGCGAAACAGTATAATCCAGAAAGAAAATCACTATTTTTGTTCAGAAACGATCTAAATTATATTACGAAATGTCTTCAAGTAGTATTTAAATATATTAAATATTCACGAATTAAATATTAAATTAAATACACACTATAGTATAAATGTATTATATTTTTACTTAATCTGTTTATTGATGTCATCATTATTTAATATAATATAGTAAATAAATATATATATATATATATAATAAATCTGTCAAAAAAGTAAAAGAATCTTCAGATGCCATTTTCTCAAAAACAAGTTGCATGGCAGTTACCATTTAGGCTATATGATAACATCTTGACAACAATTTGGATGATAATAATAATAATAATAAAATTGACCTTTTTTTTAGCGCACAAAATTCATCACATAAAAATCTAAATGTGTTTCAGGGTCAAAACAACTCATGAGGGAGTCACATCTATCAAACGAGACTGGTAGAAAATCAAACATTTAGAAGAACAATGACCAAGGCATGAGGCTTTCGGGGGAAAATGGGCAGGGTGTGAAAACGAAAGACAAATTCATCTCTCCACTTGATCGTATTTTAGCTAAACCCCCTCACTCTCTGCTATAGGTGTTGCATGTAACCTTCAGTCTGTTGGGACAGAGCTGCATTGTGCTAAAATTCCTGCAGCGTTTCTCTCTGATGCTCATGTTTTTTTAGTTTTTTTTTTTATCTGTCTCAGACATATGTCCCTCGTCACTCTGTGTTCTTATCAGTCTTCTCTCAGAGTGAAGCCTTGACCACCCCGAGGGAGGAGATGATCTTTCCACCAATTTTACTCTCTCCACTACAGGCCCTTGTGATCCGGAGAGCTGTCACTCATCTTAACCCAGGTGACCCTTGAAGGGAAGAGGTTATGATGCTATGAATTATACTTGTGTGTTATGGGCTTCTTTTCAATGGGCTTCTTCCTTGACTTATACCTCCACGTCCCCCCGATTGCACGTGAGCTGCTCCTCCTGTCTATACAGTCGTTTATACTGTGCGACAGAGAGCCGCGTGGTTATGATGCAAACGCTAGCCTATTTTTACAAAAACGGCTTCTACGGGGCCGCAACGTATAGATACAAAGTAATGGAGCCTATTATACTGTACATTGTGGTGTTTCTTTAGAAATAAATAATGGACAAACGGAGTCTTTGGACTCCTAAGGTGTTAAGTTATTTGCTGTCAAAGTGACGCCAAAATGAATGGGAGTCAATGGGATGCTAACACCAGGTGATGGTCTGCTAAAATGGCGGCTCCCAAGGAAAGCTTCAATTTCCGGCTGATGGATTACCTCCTTGGAATTTCCAGATCAAAACACCGGCGAAGAAGAAGCAGAAACAATCCACAAATGCATTCATGATGTAGTCCTTGACCGAAACCCGATTTTCTCAGCTTTTTGTTCAAAATGCGGCTTTTTTAATGAAACTTTAATAAATAAATAAATACACAAAGCTAGAGGCTGTTCTTTTTTCAGTTGCTATATTGTATGTTAAGATATTCATATACAAAAATAATCTGGGGGCCATGAAAGTTTTGTGAAAATAATCAAAAATGCTGGCAGTGGCTAGCAACTTCTTCTTTTTAATCACTGGAAGGGAAAGAGTGCAGTTCCACAAAGAACATTTTATTGTAGTTCTTTAGAAAACCATCCATGTATTGGCACATTTAATAATCTTAAAAAACAATCTACTAAGGAATGTAATGTAAATTCTTTTTAATCTCCAAACCGGTCAAGACAGTGGCTCTATTTAAGAAGCGCAATCATTACTGAACAGGTGATCAGTAAGCCATCAAAATAAAGTGCTGTTATGCCCTTGTATGTAAAGAAGAAGCAGGAGCTGAAACCCCAAATTGCTTACCTTCTGTTGAAATTATAAACTTACATTTGTGCCATTCTCGGTTCATTTGCCCCGAAAATAATCTGCGGATTATTTAATGGGGGAAATTACCCAGAGAGCCGCAGAACTACTCATTTAAAACAACGCTTCACCTACTTTCAATTACATATAAAGCGGGGAGGAATACTGAAAAGATCCAGCTGTTATGCTATTACTGCCGACATGGTCTGAAACGGCCCATTTCTTGAACATGCGCTTCAAGGACACCTGACGTTCAAGTTTTCAGTCCCATGCACATTTTAATTCAATACAAGGCAATATGAAATTACCAGCTAGCTAGTTGGTATGGCGAGACCTTCAGACTGACGGCAGAAGGTCTGGACTCCATCGGAGCTTTCATTGGTCAAGGACCGCCCACAGGCCGTCTGACAGACACTATCCAGCTGCAGACCCGCAGCACCACCAGTTTCAGAACCCCAGTTTCAGAACCCCAGCGCCAGAACCGGAAGTGAAGGAGGGACCGAATTATTATTATTGCATTATAATTATTTTAGCAAGCATGTAAGGACAAACCGGGCCTTGAGTTCCTCATTTGATACATTGTAAGTTAAATTTAAACAAAATTGTTGTGATAAAAAATATTTATCAGAACACAGCCGTTACTAATCTTAAACCTCTGAATGTGATTTATAATAGTCTTTGTAGATTTGTTTTGAGGTGCCCATTTAGAACTCATCATTGTCAAATGTATCAGTCATTGAATTTTTTTACACTAAGTGCTAGACGACAGTATCATTGGTTGCAGTTTGTTCATAAATGCATTTTTTCAAACTACCCACCCTATCTGAAACAATACTTGATTCCTTATCAAACTTCTTACAGTCTAAGAGACACTGATCATCTATTCTTTTCTGTACCAAATATAGCTAAAGAAAGTGGGAGGAGAGCCTTTAAATTTAAAGCCCCTTCTGACTGGAATGATTTACCTAGGTCTTTTAGATCGATCTCCTCTTTTCACCAATTTAAGATGTCTCTTAATAATTATTTGCATACAAGGTGCAACTGTTTTCCTCATGCTTGATGTATGTACGTGTGTGTATGCATATATAAATATATGTATGCGTGTGCATGTGTATAAGTGTGTATACACATGTATGTTGGTATGTATGTGTACAGTATTGTATTTTTATTTTTTATTATTATTATTTTTTTTTTTTTTTTTCCTTCTAAAAATTTGTCTATACGATTGACCTTTATTGCTTATTGCCTAATATACATTGGTTGGACTGGGGAAGTTTTGGGTGGTTTCGGTGTGATGGAGAGCTTTTGTCTTTTGTCTTTGTTTTGTTAGTATGTATGTATGTATATGAAGTATGTTTGTTTTTTGTTTTTTTTGAGGCCCCCTCGAAAACGAGATGCCACATCTCAAGGGGTTTTCCTCCTACCAATAAAGTTTACAAAACAGGCCTAGCTTGGGTTGAATTGGTCCTTTTGTATAGATTTTTAACAAAATAATGCCGAATTTTCTCTTTTTTTTAGATTTTGACATTATTTTACACGAAAAATGCATGCTGCACATGCATGCTGTGAAATAAAGTATATTTTATAAAAAATACCCATGCTTTTTTATTTATTTTTTATTAAACAATCAAAATCATCTTACAAATACATTTTCAATATCAAAACAATTTAAGATTTTTGTAAACACAATAAAGAAATAAATAAATAAATAGAACATAAAATATCACAGAGGTCTAATGAGTTATCAGATTGTGTATTTTGAAAACCTCCAATGATTGTCTTGTTTTATATCTTTCAAAGCTTTATTATACAAGTTAACTCCTTCATAAAAACCAAAAAACAAAGGTCTTATCTTCCTAAATCTACACGTATGTATAAACTGCTTAGCTAAAATTATTAAACTGTTATACATTAAAATAGAGTCTGGTTGAACCAGGCTACATTAAAATGCCCATAAGTTTCAAGTATTATTTTTTTCACCATCATGATCAGGAACTCGTAATACAATGAAACGAATAACTGAAACTGTATACAATTATTTTACGCAAAATCAATGTTTTAAAATGCTTATTGTACAGTAATGTATAGCATCATAACATACGTAGAGAGTAGGACGTTTCTTGTTCAATAAAAGCTGTTTCATGTGTAAAATACCCTCCAAATTACGTTAGGTGGCGTTATTAGGTTTCAAATCTAAGCTCCGCCCCTCAATTACGTTCCTGGCGCTGGTGTTGGTTAGAATCTAACACCGCCCCTCACTTCCGGTTCTGGCGCTGGGGTTCTGAATATCTCGACAGACATGTAAGCAACCAATCACAGTTTGTTTGTTTTGTTCCGCGTCATGTTTGTCGTGAAATGTAACATCGATGTCCCAACAATAACAGACCGGTGTGTAAAACTCTTGGATGTATTTTAAATAGTTTACATACTTCACATTCTTTTGAAAATCCAGCGTGTAATTGATCCAGAAAAGTGCTCATTGTCACAGTTGTAAACATGACGGTGTTCCTCTTCCACGAGGGGGTTTGGCAGTCATGGTATCTTTGTTTCCAGAAGGACCGTTAACGAACATGACACGCATGTCTCTCGAACATCCTGTAGAATTCAGCCAATCAGATGACAACTTATAAAATCCTGAAGTGTTTCCATATGCATCTGACAATTAGGTAATCTGACAATTAGGTAACTGAACTCGATATGCTGTTCAGGCTGATGTGTTCATGATAAAAGAATTGCAGGCGTACATTTTTTTACATAATGCCATAGTATTAATTTTGATTAAGGTAAAGTGCGTCTACACAGAGTCCATACACTGACATATTTACCTGTTGTAAGCTTAACATTAATTGCACAATAGACGCTGAAAACGTTTCAGTCAATGATTTGTTTAGTCGAACTCAAATATTAATTGGCCAAATATTTAAAGACCAAATTCTTGATGAAAAACACATATGAAAATCTTGTTAAGACACTGTTTTGAGTTAAAAACTGAAAAGACTCAGAATGATAGATACGATTAAGATAGATTCACTATCAAATTCAACAGGTGTAACACCGTGGACCTCATTTTGTCATGACATTGTTCTTTGATTTTGAGGTCATTAAGCTGTAATTCTAGATGTCTGCACCTGTTCTCTTGTCTGTTACCTGTCTTGCTAACCTTGTTGTATTCTTTACCAGTTACAGCATTTCGAGTGGCTCCTCTACACCTCCCCTCCATCCCCTCTCCGATGTTGTACGCCACTGCAGAGGAGCGCCGTATTGATCTCTCTACATCTGTTTGCTCTAAATGAAAAGCAGAGAATGGAGAAGGCTGATGAATGTGAAAATGAATGCTGGATGACAGATCGAGTGTCCTCCACACTGTACAATGCCAGGCAGTTTGCTCTGCTCTCAAATGATGGCATTTGATTTAGTCTGGCTCCTGCAAGTGTTGTCACACACAGAGAGCAGTCGATTTCTCTCTCATTCTCACATCGTCTCGTTCTTTTTCTCTTTTCTCAGACGGCCAATTTACCATTGTTGCTTTCCTTTCATTCCGTCTCTCTCTTTTCTGGGATGTGTGTGCGCAATCTATTCTTTTTCATTCCCTCTTTCTCATTATTCTCATTTCTTGTGTCGCATTCTCTTGAGTCTCGGCTGCCCTCTTTAAATGTTAAAGTGGCTCGTTCTCTGAATGACCCGGGAAGTTTTACTATGCACAAAAGGCTCTTGAAATGAACGTATGTTGGAAATCAAAGGAAATCATTTGACCAGCATTCAATACCAAGAACATTGCAATAGTTCACCACCAAGATATTACATCAAACAATGCAAAGGCAATGCAATCCGATGATGTCAATAGCCGCTTTTCTACCATCTGGCCAACCCATTCTCACTCCATTCCTTGCTGGAACTGATATGGTTTAATTTTGATAACAAAGCTCTTTGGAATGTAACACAAATGCATCAGTCGTTGCCTTTGTTGTAACGCAAATTAACAAGCTACAGATGATATAAATAGCAATAGAGCTGGTAAGTCCCGCCCATCCGTAAAACTCCAAGTGGACCTCTAGGTTGAAAAAGCGTCATCACGTTTGAATTGTGCCATGAATGTAACATATGTTGTCTGTGAATTTTTTTACATAATTTCTCATGTAACGAGTTTGACAGTATATTGTATGATTCTTTGGCTAGCAGTTGTGGAATAGACATAACAAGAAAGACAACACGTCGCATATGTGATGTCGCCGCATGACACATTTTCCCTCCACAAATCACGGTTTTCACCACGCTCAACTAGTTTGTTCTCTCCCTGAAAGAAGGCGGTGAAGTGCATCAAAGACACAGGTATGTTTAGCGGGATCCGTGTGCTAGTGGGGGTGATGTATATCAAACACATCGAAAGAGTTGTAGTCCACAAAGTGCTCTCACACAAAGTCTAACCGTATGAAAATTTGTACGCTAAATTGTAGCATTATTTACACAAAAAAGTATATAAAAAAAATTCACAGACATCATATGTACATTCATTGCAAACTTCAAACGGGATTAAAAAATAATTTTCTCTCTCATTCACTTGCATTGAGGATTTTTCAACCTAGAGGTCCAGCGGGGTTAGCTGAAGGGGTGGGACTTACCAGCTCTATAGCGTTATGGAGAATGATCAGATATTTTTTTGATTTTATTATTAACTTGTGTAAACTACGCTCAAATAACGCGCTTGGACAGAGAGAAACTGGAAGCCAGGCAACAGACAAATGACCAGCATGGAGAAATCCAGGCCAAAAATGGTTGTAATCATGCCGTGCCAAATCAAGCTCAAGTAAAAAAGTAGAAAAAAGTGATTACAACAAATGCTAAATTGTTGTAAATTGGGATGGTGATGACGCAGTGGATAAGACACATGCCTTTGGTGTGAGAGACCCGGGTTCGAATCTACTGTATGTGTCCCTGAGCAAGACACTTAACCCCTAGTTGCTCGAGAAGCGTGCAACCTCAATTCAATTCATATATTTTATTTCATTGCTCTGACATATATAGGAATAGTCGCTTTGGATTAAAAAAAAAAAGTAAATACTGTGTACACTTCTCACACTCAAAAAAAAAAGTCAAGTCAAAAAAAAAAAAACACAACATGGAAAGGTTTTTCCACATGATTAACTTGCTTTATTTCATCATTATGCAATTCTGTTATTCTAATTTAATGTATTTACGTTGGGTCAACTTAACGTATTAAGGCTGATTCAACTTATTTACTATGGTTGGGCACAGCTTCATTTAATAATGTCAGTGAATATAAAATGACTCCCTGCATGATTCAAATTCATTCATGCATGCAATACAATAAAATATATTTTAGTGTCACACTATTATATTTCTAGATGATAACCAAGTATTAGCTACCAATAGCACTGTATTAAATTATATTTACATGCTTCATCAACCAAAGCATATCACCAAACCAACCAAGATTAAATCGGTTTTCAGACTAACCAAATGCTCCACTCTTCTCCACAATGGTAACCCACTGTAATTTAAATGGTACTATAATTGCAATGTAATTGGACATTAAACACAATTACGCACTATAAAGTCTTCCCTTTTCTCATTTTCTCAAAAACAGTCATAAAATAACACTTAATTTAGATATCTATTCTCTTTTAATTCAGCCATATGCAAAGCATGCTGGGAACTAACAAGCACTGCCCAGTTTCAGTTAATGCAACACAAATCATTCATGTAATCCAACACAAACAAATTAAGTAAACTTAAATTTTACCTTATCTAAGTAGATTGAACACAATCAAATTAAGTTGTGGACAAAATGTGTAGCAATTGTGTTGCTTAAGCTCATTATAATTAAGCAATTTCGACAAGCAGCAAAAATCATTTTTTTAGTGCAGAGGATCATAGCATGTGAAAAGTCATTGCATTTATATCTTGAGGTCTCAAAACAACAATGTAACATTTCACATCAAGTTCGTGGAATATTTTATTCTGAATATCCTTGTGAATACATGGAGTCTCTAAAATTAGGTATGGTCATATGAAGGTCTGTGAGGTGGCAGATGAGGTGATGGGTGTTATTTTAGTTTTTTAGTTTTTTTGGCAGGTGAGACAAACTGATTTATGACAGCTTAGGATTCGAAATGCCAAATATCTCATCCTGATGCCACAGGCAGCCCTGGCTGCTGTCATCCAAGCTTGATATGTGTGAATCTGCAGAGGGAAGACACACGGTCTACATTTTAGACCCTCTACTTAAAATAAATAAATAAAGAGAAGGAAAAAGCATAGGGAAATTAAACCTAAAACACATACAATGTAAAAAAAGTACGAAGTACTTAGAAGTCACATAATATACTAGATTCAAAGGAGACTGGGGCTAGTTGTCACAGATTTTACCGCAGTCAATATTTATATGTAGTTATTTTTGAAAGTCAATATCTGTAGAGATATCAAGTCTTCCCTTAAGTAATGATTTTTTGCATTGTTGTGGCCAGGATGGGAGGAACATACAGTTTTATTTAAAACACTGACCTTTTGTAACAAGTACAATCAATAAACAGCTTTAACCTCCAGTTTATTGATTTGAGAAGGATACCTTTTTGTTGAAATATGAAATACTATCTAAAGTAAATTGATGCATTATGTCTTTCACAATATATCTCTATTTAAAAAAGTATTAGAAATCTATCTTCAGAAACATAGTTACTGTCAAAAATAAAAACAATTATAAATAAATAAATACAATTGTGAAATAAAAACAATTCAGTAAAATGTAAAATGGCAAATTAAAGCAAAATAATAAATTATAAAAGGTATATTTTAAAATGTGAATCAATATTAATAAAACAAAATTGGTAACACTTTACTTGAAGGGGTGTGCATAAGACTAACATATGAAGGAAGTTTTATGCATGTTTGTGACAATTAAGTGTCATTCGCTCAGTTATGACATTTTTAATGCAAATATGACATTGTTTGAGATGTCTTTGTTATGACACCTTGACATAAACCAATACATCATAACCTGTCAGGGTCTTTGGCATGACAACTTAACAATCCTGAGACAACACAACCTGTCATAAACATGACATAGCAGATTAATTATCAAACTTAATAAACCACCTAGCTTTATTGGTTAACATTACATTAAACTGTCAGGTGGCTGGTTTTGACATTGGCTGACATGAATCCATTATAACTTTATGATAACAAATTAAATGTGTACTAGGGCTGAACGATTAATTGCATTTGCGATAAAATCGCGATATGATGAAACGCGATTTTGTAATCGCAAGAGCTGCGATTATACTGGTCACGTGACACGCGAGAGAAAAGCAGTCTGCAAGATAAAGCATCAACTTGCCACGCTACGCGGTCTGGCGTTCAGAAAAGAACAGTTTATTGTGTTATTTATTCTCTCCTCTCCTCAACAATCCTGGATCGATTCAGAGAATTTCGGAATCGAGTCTGAGCTTAGTTTTTAAACACAGATGCGTGATGACGCTGCGCGTGCTTTAGAAACGAACCGTGTTCTGAATCTGCTTGCTTCTATTTTCTTGCTCTCTCTCTTCCTCACTCACACACATGACACCGCTCGAACCTTCCAAAACATAGTAACGTTATTTCATAGAGTTCGGGATTGAACCGAATTACAAGGACATTCGCGGGCTTCATTGAACAGTTTTTGCCGCTTTGCTTGATGTTATAACGTTACTCTTGCAGTGCGCGTTCTCTCCCGCGGGAATTTTCTTTACAAATGCTTCAGTTCACAGAGGCATTATTTATGTCTTTTGGAATGCAGTTGGCTTATATATTAAAACCATGAAAATCACTGAGAAGGCTGCTTTCATTTTAAAATACTAACGCGTGCTTTGTGAAGAGCGCTCGTGCATGCGGCCGTGAGCGACTCATTGGTAAATGTACTTGCATGTCAAAATGCTTTTATGACGCGAAATTAATGTAAACACGGTCAGTTATATCTTAAACCAACAGGACAAACCACATTTACAATTTCAAAAGAGATATATGCATTAGTGTGAATGCAGCTTATCGTATCTAAACTGAGGGGAAATCACTCCAGCTCTTGAATGAAAAACATTCAGACAGCCTACTTTTAAATACAGAGACTACTCTTTCTTTATTGCTTGTAATGTTTTTTTTTTTTTTGTTTCTCTTTATTTACTAGCTTTTATATTTTGAAGCTATATTATTTTATATAGCCTATTTAAAATTCTTAACATGTAATTGCTTTAATTAAATGTTTTTTTTATATTTATTTTTTAAAGTATGTGTTTTTACACATGCAATTAAATGCATATTTTAAGAGTTATTAAGATTAATTAATAAGAAAAAAAGTAGATCGAATCATGAGCTATCTAAAGATTCCCATCCATACTATACAATTATTTATTGCTTGTCTTTGTCGACTAATACAGAAGGTAAATAACTTTTTTTTTAAATCGCATATTAAATCGCAATCGCAATATTGGCTAAAAAAATCGCAATTAGATTATTTTCCAAAATCGTTCAGCCCTAATGTGTACCACTGTAGTTGAGGTCACGAAAAATATTCATGACAGCCAATGTCAAAGCCAACCACATGACAGTTTAACTTAATTTTATGTTAAGTTGTCATGACAAAGACGCTGACAGGTTATGATTTTATGGTTTATGTCAAATCTTAAATGTCATCAATCAAATGTCACCATCTTAAACAAGATGTCATATTCGCATTCAAAATGTCATTATTGAGCAAAAGAGACACTTATTGACAGTTGTCATAAACATGCATAAACCCAACTTCATATTCAAGACATATGTCATGTCATGGTTATGGAGGTGTCATGTCAGTCTTAGGCACACCCCTTCAAGTAAATTGTTACCAAAAAAAAATGAACTAGAAATGGGTATTAATTAAATTGTAGAACATTACAGTGCAACATATACAATGACAAAAAAAAAAATACTGAGACAAACAATTCTCACCAAAGCTTCACTTTGGTTGCCATGATCTCCATCTGTCTGGCCTCCACGGTCCAGCTGTGAGCCAGTCTGAACGATTTCACACACTGGAAGAGTAAACACAAGGATCTGGCAACCCACCGATCCCCTCTCTGACATCAACTGGCACAGTTTTCCAGCACTGGGCACGGAAACCATTACAACATGAGCAAGATGCTTAAAAAGACATGGTGGATGAGCAGCATCTATAAACTAGAACAGATGGATCACTGGCCGTTCACATTTAAAATATGTCGTGTAATATGCTGGCACAAATAACGAGGGCATGTAATTGAAATTTGATTGCTTGGTGTTTGTCTCTCAATCTGTACTGACACATGTTAATTGACAGATGTTTGAAAAATGTGAGTTTAAGTGACGCACAGTTATATAAACATGACAAATATGTGGTTAAAGTTTAAATTGACCTCATTTATTGGCCACAGTTTTCATTTGTATTCCACATTATTCCAAAGAATGAAAAAAAAAATGTTTGTTCTCACAATCTTTTACCATTTTCAACCAAAACAGAAGAGTTTTTTTGTTTTTTGTTTTGGCTGTTCATTTACCTGACAATGGCGTTTTGGGGGCCTGGAAATGCAAACTTTTCAAAGCTAGTTTCAAAGTGCAAGTTTAAGTGCAAGTGCAAAGTCCTAAGATTATAGGCCTACTATAAAAACAATATTGACTATATCATTTAATTAATTAATTAATAATTTGTTAAAAATATAGCGCTTTAATGGGTACTCAGAGCGCTTTAATTTTAATTTTTTTTATTTTTTATTTTTTTTGTGACCTCAGATATTCACGTTTTAACGTCTCAACCGAAGGACTCTTTAACAGTATAGTGTCCCCGTCACTATACTGGGGCATTAGGACCCAATTTATTTTGAACTTGAGCATGAGCATGTGAGCATAAGACAAAGACCCTGAGAAAAAGGAAGAAAATATGATCTTTCAAATGCATGAGGGACCAGTGCTGGAAACAAAACCTGAATGTTCCCTCTCCACCCATCACGAAAGCATGGCATTTTACCCACTTAATGTGCCAGGCATGCCAAAGTAGCTTTCCTTTGTGTCTAAAACATATCTGTGTTTTAGGCAATATTATAACTGAATCAAACAGATAAATTGCAGGCAATAAAGAGAAGCTAAATGCACTTCCTGCTTGTGCATGCAAGTATCTGTTGAATTGTTTTCATTGTTGGGTTTCTGTCGGTTTGCCCTTTGTCCTTGACAAAACACCAATTCAACATTTCCATATTTGGAAAACAGACATGTTTTGGTGTTCACAAGTGGCTTGGGTTGGAATGCCAAGGCTGGCAGTGGATTTACACATCTGTGCTGGAGCTGATAGTGACACGCTAACACTGCCACATCACTCAGCTGCATTGTGTGTTTGTGTGTGAGAGCATGTTTGTGTGTAGAGTGTGCTTTTGTTTAATCTATTATGCCAGGGAGGTGAACGGGTTTATGCAGGTCAAAACAGGATTAAGTTCACAATAAATGTCATTTTGAGCTTCTAGAAATCAAATAAATGATTTTGTTGGCCTGATAGGTATAACAAAATATATTTAGGTTAGATTCTTTCACATAGCTTTAACATTCCTCATTGAACTCTATTGGTCTATTGTGCAAAGCATCAAGCTTACTGTACTGGGACAACCGGTACCCGGTACAACCGGTGTTTGTGCTCTCTTTGAGCATCAAAGGTTTCTGTTTACAGTGTTTTTACAAACGTTGAGCATTGTAGCCAATCACAATCATATATGTCGAGCATGTGACCACAATGGCCTATCAGAAGTGCTAGTCAGTAAGTTTAAGGCCTTGTCCACACGGACACGGGGATTTTTACCGTGAATTTTTTTACGTGGTTCGGTTGTTCGTCCACATGGAAACGCAGAATCAGGTCACTGAAACCGAACATTTTTGAAAACCCCTGTGAGGATTTTAAGAAACGCCGGTTACAGTGTTGTCGTGTAGACAGTAAAACCAGGGTTTTTGCCTTGTAACGTCAGATTGTGTGGCATTATCCACCAACCGGAACCTGTAATAACTTTTTGTTAGGCCAACGCGGCTTTACGGTTATGGTTATATCGCCGCCTTCTGGTGTGGCATGTCATTGACAGCGCTTGATAGTGGGTTTTTGCGGTTTTGTGTGGACGGGATTTTTTTTTTTTAAACACAGGAGGAAAAACACCGGTTATAAAAACACCCGTGTCTGTGTGGACAAGGCCTAAGTTAGTCAGAATACCGCTGAAAACACACAATATGTTTTGTTCAACATGAGCCAGTCCTTACACTATAACCAACAAAGTGTAAAAACGATGTAAATAAGAATTGTACAATTAAGTTTAAGATATAAGATTAAATGTGGAGAATTCAGTGAGCTTCATTGAGAATTATACAGTGAGGGCTCTTCTCTTGCTTTCTGTTAATTATTACCCATTCACAATCTGATTACAAGTTTAGTTTTCATTATGCTAAATATTGCAAATATTTAAACCGTATTTAAATGCGCGACTGAATCGGAAATTGTAATGATTTTCAGTGATAACTAATTGGATGAAAAAAATGGGACAACATTTTTTAAAGTAGCCATCTTGCTCTGGTACCAAAATTGATTAGAAAATCTTACTGGTACAGGTACCGACTACTGAAATTTTGGTACAGTGACAACATTATTCCGTAGCTTCAACATTATGTTATTCAGATGAAAAAGTATTAGCTGATCAGTATCATCCAAAGTGACCCACATTTGGTTTTTGGCCACTGAAAATGTATAATGTACCAATTTACTCATGGAGCTGCATCAAGATCACAAAATTTCTGGGATTTAACCAAATAGGGCCTTTAAAATTAAGATACAAAAATAAATGTTTGTTAAAAACCCCAAATCTAAAAGGATATTAAGATACCTTTAATACTTCTTGAGTTACAGGCATGCAAACTTGGGGCAAAAAGGCACTTTTTGAACTTTCTTTCCCACTTTTTTTTATAAACATGTCTAAAGTCAACAGATTTTACTTATAGACCCACCAATCTTTGTGTAAAAATAAAATAAAGATGTTGCCGTCTTTCTAAAGTCGTTTTCATGCCGACTTTAAATTTGACCTTACTCACTGATGCCTTGAAGAACAGCCAACGATTACAGGACCATTGACTGATTCTGTCCAATCAATACATTCAGTTGAGAAACACATGATATCATGACATTTAGAGAAAAAAAGGACGCAGAAAAGCATGCTACTAGCATTCACTTTCACTTTGCAACTTATCAATCTTTTAAAAATAAATAAATAAATATATGATGCCGTCTCTGATAAAGTTGATTACTAAAGAGTAATCAATAAATACTAGTAAAGATTAGGAAAGATTATTAAAGATCAACTTCCCTGACAAGGAAGTTGTCAGAGTTGTGACCCAGCCATTAGGTTACACACTGTGGCACAATCAGCCATGGTACTCATGGGAGGGATAAGAGTTTGAATTCAACTTCAGACATGTGTTCCTCTCTCTTCTCCTAGCTTATCCCTCACCATCCATCGGAAATAGTAACAAGGCCAAAAAAAGGGTTACATTTATTGTACTCATCATGTCTCTGTTTGCGTACAAACTGGCCTATTTTTCTTTGTTTACACATTTTCTGTGCATGTCTTCCTCTCTTTGAGGAAATATTATTCATACTGAGTTGTCGCGTTGCATTAACAGAGTCCAGATGGCAACTGATGCAGGGAACAACATCCCCCCTACAAACTAATGTCATTGTGCTGCAGGAAACCAATGATCCCTGACATATTTTATGTCATGAAAATGAGCTGAATTTGGCTATACTTTAACTCCTGCAGAGAGAACTTAGCAACACACATTAATTATCAAATGCCAAATTATTGCAAATAAAAAAATGTTAAAGTGTTCTAGAATGAGCACAAGATTATAGTTTCATATGCTATTAACCAGACTTACCCTTTTTTTTTTTTTACTTTTACTTGTGTCTTATGTTTTCTTTTGTAAAAATAGAAATTAAAATGATCAATTAAACAATTTTTGGAAAGCAATGTTTTCCCATGAGACAAGAGAAATCCGCTATTTACCTTTTTCACTTCCTCTAACAATGACGCAAAAATCATCATTTTACGTCATTGAAGGAGGAAGAGTAATGGGGGGGAATTTCTGTAAAGACCATAGGGGGTTGGACCTAATTCACTAACAGACCAATCACAGATCAGTGCCAGTCCGTTTGATTTCACCGGCAGAAACTTTTTGAAAATATGGACGAATGTACTGAATACGCAGATGGATGCATTATGGATAGGGTTGGGTACTGAAACGCGGTGCTAATAGGGAACCGGTTCCGACGTAAACGGTAATAACTAGACCGAATAAGAACGAAAATTTCAGTGCCTGAGACTCTATCATGAGGCGCACAAATGCAAAGTCTCTCGCTCCTGCCAATCCATTGACTGATGGCGCCGCTTTGATGCTCTTACATTGTCATATTATATTAGCTCGCATTATCTGATTTCATTGTGCGAAATGATTTCCAGGCAGTGGAGCTCAACTTTAGTCTACATGGATGGGCGGAGTAGTGGGAGTGGCCTGCGGAGCTGAGCATTGCAATGCACCAAGGGGATTGTTGTCTACAATCCACAAGCACTAAAAAGTTTTCGTTTTCAAAAAGTAATTTTCTGCCTTTTATCGGCCAAGAAGGACCCACATTAAAAATTTATGATACTATTCTACTACATATATGACCCACTTTCAATACATATTCATGTCTCCACCGGTGGAATTACCCTTTAAGGCAGGAGGAGCCCTCAAAAGTTCACCATACTGATTATGGACAACAAATGTAGTTTATAAAATTGCTCCAATAAAAACCGTCAAATGTTAAAGACATGTCAATATTAACATTATCAGACAGATAATGTATAATAACAGAAGTTGGAATTAGCTCTCCTCAAGACTGCAAGAGGGTCGAGCAGTCCTGCAGTCCGAGACAGAAGAAAACAGGAGAAACCCCACAGCATAAACTGGAAATAAGTAGTAACCTTAAATTCACTATTTCAGTGCCAAACTCCAGTACACACCACACAGCAGTGCCCTTGGCAGTGCCACACCACCCAAATCACCTATACATAGTTCCCACAGGCAAAAAAATTGTCACGTGACCTCCCCGGAGACGCCATCTTTGAGGGCAAAACCGCTGTGTTTACCATAGGCGTTTACAACGTTTTATCAGAGAATGTCGTTTTACAAACAAATATTTATGTCTGTTTATATTTTTATGCAAATCATGAAAAGACAAAGTGTAATAGATTATAAAGAGACTATTAAAACAAGACATAGAGAGGTACAATGCGAAAATTTCATTCATAAATGGTGTGTATCCTTATGCAACAAAAGAAGCACTGAGCACCGATTATGCAACTTTGCCTCAGATACAGTATTTTCATGTGTACAATTATCTGGTATTGGTGAGGAGTTTTTACACATGTGAGCAATTCCAAGCCTGGAAATCACTGGAGGTGTACGATCAGATTGACGTGGGGTTGGTTTGGTGACGTTTGCTCAAGTGCAATCAATGGAAAAGTAACTTAAGTCATCATAGCGAAGTAGCATGATGCTAATCTGTCTATTAAAAAGCCATAGCCTGCACAACTTAATTCCTATGTTCCCCAGTCACCGGTGATTTCTGTAATATGCATGTACTTGCGGGCGTCATGGTTCGGTGCATGAATATTAAAATAAATAACTCGCGTGCAATTTAATTAATGTAATAAATGAGGAACTACATTATACGCGGGATCTTTAGGGACATAATCTGAGATTGCAATGCTGGAATGTGAGATCAAACAGTGGAAACAATGTTGTTTTGTATGTTTTTAATACCTCGTCATTTTGTTCATACAGGACATTATTCAAACTGCAACGTGTTAACTTATATTTATTTACACTCGCAATAAAACACAACATTGTGCTTTTGTCAAAAAAATTCGTGCGTGTTTTGAGTGAGTTTCTTTCCTGTTCATGCTCGCCAGGCATAATCTCCATCGTTGTTCGGACAAAAGCTTAGTCTTCTCACATCCATATCCTTCTAATGACGGGTATAGTGTAAAATCCCGATTTAACTGAACCTCCGGCACGATTTTATCATCCATTGACTCAGCAGGAGATGACCATTTTCACTTTATAGCACGAAACTCATTTCACTTCGTTCAACTCGTATTGCTTCTTCTTATGTTTTGCCCTCAGCAATGGCGCCGGGTCGGCAAATGCCCGTATGTTGTGACGTCATGTGGGAACTATGTATACCGAAAGAGGTTTTAGTGTAGATGCAGGCCCGGTGTTACGGATCAACTGGGGATCATATTAAATGGGGACGCGCGCGTGCACGCAGACAGTTTTACCTGGATTTTCAGCAGATATTGAACGGTGACAGATTCGTCACAGCTATTTTTTCACTGAGCAGATTTCCAAAGCTTTCCATTTTATTGTTAAATGTTTGCATCATATTTTGGCTCTGTTGTTTACTCTGCGCTGCTCCGCTGTATGTTTCAGACGCCTTTAAGGGAAGTTTTAATGTGCTTTAATTTCGCGACACACAGACCACGCCCACATTATTTTTTTTACATTAGTTTCAATAAAATTTGTATCTGATGACAACTGTAAATATATTAAATAAATTATACTATTGACATTGTGTATTTGCAGTGCTTGTGTATTCGCAGATTATTGTTATGATGCCAATTTGTGGCTTAATTAAAATTGAGCAGCAATACTGCTGTGGTTAAAGGGACATGTCAAGCATTTATTTATTTATTATTTATGAATTTTAATGTTTCTGAGGAATGAGTTAAGCATACATAAAGCATACAGTACACTCCATAAATGTTCATAAACAGTGGTGAAAATTGATAAGCCATAGCTTATGGATCCAGTGATTTACCCACAGCATTTATAGGGAATGTTCAACAAACATATTCATTAGCTAACAGATTCTGTTAGCTAATGAATATGTTTGTTGAACATTCCCTATAAATGTTAAACAGCTAAACAGACCTATGAAAGCAACAAAATAAAGAAAAAAATAGGCAAATGTGCATGTATGCAGCCAGGACAGCTTTTTTTGCCATCTGTGAAGGTCTGACCACACAGTCTCACCTTCTGAACATTCAATCTAAGGAAGGATGAACAAACTATAGAATAAGTTAGAATTACATGCTAATGAAGAACAGTTACTTGTTTTGCAATGTGTATAATTTTTTCTTACCCATTGGCCAGTTTGGCCTTACTGCTCTCATCTCATTTAAATCATGGTATATTAGAAAATAAATGTCAGTTGTATTACCTTTCTATAGTAAGAGCAATTTAACACACAATCACCCTTCACTGAGAAATGTTCACATCTCCTCTTAGTGTTCCTTTATTGAGCAGCTGCCAAATAATGGTTATCCTACAAAGTTTTTGATTTGTGTAACTTTAATTGCATCAATTTGCTGTGGTAGTCTATGGCCTAACAACAATGACACCAGTAACAATAATGACACTTAATTTATAGACCTTTTGAGCACTGGCATAATTTATATTACATAAAAAGTTGCCCAAACACATTATATTTTATTTATAAAACTCATAGACTATTCTGTAATATTTCTTTTGTTAAAGATGTCAGCAAGTAAACAATAAAGCATTTCGTATTGTTTTAGAGAGGGTCATGACATTCATGTGAGGTGACAAATGATTAAGAGGTTAGTGATGTAGGTGAAAATTAGACATAGGCTAGAGAATATCAGGCCTATATATTTGTAATAAGTCATCATCACAATATCATATGTTCTGCTTATTTCAGTAATACACTCTGTGTTTTTCACAGGACTTTAATCACTAAAGACAAAGTGTTCTCTAAATGTCCAATACAAGACATTAGCTACACAACATTCAAGTTTATGCTACTGAACATAATGTACAATGTTTGAGCAACTTTGCATTTCAAGGTACACATTCTAAAGTCTCATAAGTTCTTGCTTTCCCTGGGAATTGAACCCACGACTCTGGTGTTGCGCGCTCAACACTCTACTGTTTGAGCTACATGAATGCTCAGTTCCATGTTTTGATTGATCAAATGATTACATGCTTATACAAATATGCAGTAGTAAATACAAAATTGTTCTGAAAGAAACAAAGAAATTATTTTTTTATTTTATGAATCTTTTGAAAATGTTACATTAAGTTCATGAGATAATTAACTTCATGATATAGATGATACGGACGCGTCACAGCTGGTTGTTCAAAATAGAGATCTAAATATCACCAGAGTAAAATAAGCTGATAAGATAAAAATAATTGATCCATTATAAAATTAGGCTATATATGAAGAGTTCAGATGCAAAAGCCTCTAAGTGCCAATTGAAATGTTCATCTTGAATGATCATTTTTATCAAGCTTGTATATTTAAGTTCAGTAATTTCACTTAAATGGCAATGATAACTACCTATTAATTTTTATTTAAGTGAAATTACTGGACTTAAATATACAAGTTTGATAAAAATCATCATTAAAGAAGAAAATTTTAAATGGCACTTAGAGGCTTTTGCATCTGAACTCTTCATATGCAGATCCAAAAATGCAACTTGTTGAAAAAATGTAAATGACTTTGCAATTTATGTTTCTTTTAGGTAGCCTACTTTAACTTAATCTAACGTTACATCTGTTGTTATTTGTGATTAGAACTAATGACAACACAAGTGCGCTGACAAGTCTGTTCATCCAATGAAAGCGAATGACCCTTGTTAACATGGGCGTGGTTTCTGAGCTTGACACTAAAGTATGTTAAACTTCTTTGAAAATGCGTCAAATACAAAGGAATATCATACACTGCAAAAACAAAGCGCTTTATTTGCATACCGTGTACTGGTAACTGGTGAAATATTCGTTTTTATCGGTGAAAAATAGGGCACGAATCTGTCGCTGTTAACATCTGCTGGAAATCCAGGTAAAACTATTTGCGTGCACGCGCGCGTCCCCAGTTAACATGATCCCCAGTTGATCCGTAACACCGGCCATGTACAAAGTCTCTTAGCACTGGAACACACAAAGAGGAGAGCAGAACCAAAGAAACAAAGCAATGTATTAAGAATAATTAACTGAATCTTGTCACATGAGGCATTTGGACCTCACGGAATGTCGCTTGAAATTGACAAGTTTGGAGCTCTTCAAAGACTTTCTGTATAATTTAGAATTTCTAAGAAATAAGAATAAAAACACACCGAAACGAATTGAGATTAATGAAAGTCTTGTAAGACTTCAAAGGCAGCGCAGCGGTTATAAAAATAGTGGAGCAACAGAAACGCAGCTTCAGGTTCCCTCAGCGGCTGATGTCGTTAGGAGTCGTTTTGGACCCGAGCAGTCATATTCAAAAACAAAATGCTCATAATTAATGTGCTGCCTTTCATCATGAATGAACATCAAACAAGACACAACACTCTGCTGCTCCCAGGATTCTCTGGGTGTCTGAAACTCATTCTACAGAGTAACCCTTTAAATCCCGCTCAAGATTCAACAAATAAACTCGGCTCTGAACATTAATCATGATAAATGAAAGCATCTTTTGAAACCCCGAGCTTGCTTTTGAGTCATCACCATTCACGGTAAGGCCGGGTGCTACACAAATGTTGACGGATTGCTGTTGTCACTGATGCGCTTGTTGTTTTGTTTACTGTTAAAACGCTGAGCCATCAGAAAGAAAAAGGAACAGGTCACGGAAAAATTAAACCGCTGTCATCATTTACTTACCCTGTCTGTCTGTCTAAAGATGTTTGCTTGGTGGTGGTGATGGAGGTGGGGGAGGGTGATAGGCTTATCCATAATAAAATATCCATATGAACTTTCCTGTCTTTCAAATAGGAGTAAAACCATACCGGTCACTGATTCCTGTAACTTTTTTTTATTTTATTTAATTTTTTGGCATTTGTGTATGAAGTGTTTTATTTCTACAATAGGCTATGGTGTAAAAACGCCTTAGTGCTGCCCTCTTCAGGTTGAACGGTGGCTACTGCAGTTGAATTTTCCTATTGGATGTTCCGCACTTCCTGACGTACGCAGGTTTCTGCTCACCACGCTCTTGGTACGAGTGGCAGTAAAAAAAAACAGCTTGTTTCGTCAAAACCACTGTAGCGAGTCATGAGTTGGAATTGCGAGTATTGAAAACGATCAAGATAGAGTGTTTTAGCATCTATTTCGTCCCCTCTATCTCCGCTGGGGTTAAAAAAAAAATCTCTGCTGGGGTCTGCCCACTTTTTCAGCATTTTTCAAATACTGCTAGTGGGTCGAGTGAGTCAGGCTCTGACAAGGGGTTTAGTGCCCCGCTCTCCCCTATTGCTAAACGCATCCAGGATGACTTTGTAACTCTCTGCAACACAAAATCACTTTCAAATAATCCAACCCGATTGTTGAATAATCTATAGTTTGCATGGACACATTGCACTCATGTCCCCAGTTTCGCAGACAAGGCTTGAACCTAGTCCCAGACTAAAGTGCACATTTGTTTGAGCTGTTTTAACTAAAACAACATGCACTGACATAAAAATATCTCAAGATGCACACCAATAATAATAATAATTTTTTTTTCTAAGGCACGTTTATAAAAGCTATAGGATGCCCTAATTGAACTAAGGCCAAATACTGGCTTAGGCTAGCTGTCTGTGAAACTTGGCTATACTCAAATATTCTCTGAAATGACAGAAAGAACAGAAGAAATTTATAGCAAAAAAAATAAGCTGTGCAGAAACCTTGTTTTGTTTTTTTTATACAGTGAGATATCCTCTTTAATGGTTTCATCGCAGTCTGCTCAGGATAAATGTTTTAATATAGATACACATGCTCAAGTTCGTTAGTAGCCTACTTTCCGTTCATTATATATTTCACTCACAGCTGTCTCATTTGCCAACAGCAGTTTTTAACTTGTGCCTGATTAGTGGTTCTCAAAAACAGGAAATGACTGAATGTCACAGAATTAAAATGAAACCAGATTGCAGATGAAATTCAAGGTGAGAAAGCATTTTGCTTTGTCCTATGTAAACATTCGTTAATTTGTTACAGTTTTACTCCAGAAAGCGCACAAATGATGATTAAAGGAGGTAAATTTCCCCCTGGTCTTGAGAGTGCATGCACAGATTTATCTCAGAAGAGATGTGAGAGAGAGTCAGTACTTGTATTAATTTCTCACTCCAGAATGAGAAGTATTGATTCAGTACTCCCTGTGTTCTCTCCCAGGATGCTTTGCAAATGATCACATAAATCATAAAATGTAATTAGATGTGCACCATCTGCTGGAATAATTTTTCGTGAGGGGAATACACGCTGGCTTTAATATCTGAAAATGAAGCAACAGTTGTGTGAAATATCAGATTTGTGGGATCTGAAAATTTAACTCTTTGATTTGAGGTTTAAGTTGTTTTTGTTTTTTGTTTTTTACACATTTATGATTGCACTTACAGTACTATAATTTTTGACAACTCAGAGATTCAATTTGTATTAGCAGGCCTTTAACAGCCTTGATCAGTCCTGGTCAGTAACTGAAGTCCAAAATCCTACCTCTCTCTAATAATATGTTTTGTATTATTTAATTATATGTCATATAATACGCTCCTCTAACTAACATTCCCATAGGGATATTGCATCATCGACCCTGACCTCTAATTACGAGAACAATCAAGAACGAATGCATTTCTGTTTCCCTCTCTCTCTTTTTTCCCTGAGGTGGACACAATCATATTTCAATATTTTCATTCTATTGTATTTTTTTTTTAAATAATTTTGGTTGGATACCACTGAAAAAATTATGAATTTACCAATGGATTCATGAACATAATGTTCAAATTTGGTCCTTTTTCTTGCCCATTTATGTCATGAAAACACTAGACAACAACCTAGTGGATTTTTGCTTTTATTGGATATTTAATTTAGTTTTAATTTGTTTCATGTAAGTATCAACTTTGTTTCTCCTAAATTCCTTTCTCGATGGCAGAATATAGAGCTATAAAATAAATGACTATATCATTCCTCTTATATTTTGGTCTCAGGAGAATTTAATGAAAGTTCATACTGGAATCTCCTACCCTAGATGACAGACTTTTTCAAAAGAAATCTTTATTTGCTCTAATATTGCCTCATGTCATGATATAAAAAAGTTCTCATCTGTGCTTTTTTCTTTCCTATTGGAGGAAAAAGCTAAATTGGAATCAATTGCAGAGATTTTACGTGTACTTTACTTGAGAAGTGCTATTTGTGTGACAAACCATCTCTGCTGTATAAAGTACATGGCATTCTCCACTTATGAGTGAATGTCACACAGCGAATGTCTCAGAGAGAAGCCTTGATTGCACTCCTCTCACTATCACACCCTTACACACACACACACATGCTCGTCTTATGATTTGATTGCAAAATTATGTAGATTAATCCGAGCCTTCTATTAGTGTCTGCATCAAATTACAGGCCTAAAGCTTTAGGCACAACAATTCATTTCACATGAGTAAGATTCATTCAGATGGAACCCAATAAGTGATTTAACATTTAACAGTCACATCAGAACATACTAATTTCATTTAACTGGGAGTGAATTTCATGAATGCCATTAATATCGGACTTTGCTGTGGCAGAAATGAAGTTACAAAACCTCTTACAAATGAAGTCACGTCCATAATCTGTATTCAGTCCGTATGTTGAGAAGTACAACTATTAAAATAATTGAAAAACAGCACAAGTCTGTTGTCTCCAGAAACACTATTATGCAGCCTTACTTCTGCTAAGTTGTTTGCCATTATGCATTACATTCTACACCCCGCTGAATAAAATCAATCTGAAAGTAATATTCCTCACCCGGCATTGTTTCTGAGGTGATTCACCCTGACAAAAACATAATTGCAGAATCTTTATAACAGAAGTGTGTCTCCACCTGCATTTGATGCAAAGCATCTGTTAGGAAACACTGCCTTAAAAACACAGGCTTTTTGCAGTGGTATCAGAAGCTGCTATTATGTGCCGA
The DNA here is from genome assembly GCF_016745375.1 of Pimephales promelas. The sequence goes on along the minus strand of NW_024121876.1, from coordinate 4,143,857 downwards.
GTGACAAATATGCGCGTTCAGATAGGAATGATAGACGGGTTCGGGAGATTGTACGTATAATATATTGAGCCAGTGGAACCAATCAGGACAGATTTACAGAAATTTGGAGTACACTTTGTAAATTCACAGGAAACTAGACCTAGGACCGAAGGGCGTAAACAAAATTTGCTGCTTTGCACGGGCCTGGGCCTGATTTTCCACAGGCAAATTTAAAGGGATAGACTTTGAAATTGATTTTTGGCATGTTCAAGAGCATCCAAGATGTAGGTGTCTGTTTCCGCAGTATTTTCAATTTTGATATTTTTAGGTCAAACCGTTCTTGTCTATGAGTCATATAATGGAGGTCTATGGTCACCACCTCAAAGAGCATGCACAGAGAAGTCCAAATTAAACAGGTTTTAATGATTCGTAAATGTACTGTAAGTACACATTGATGGCCTAAGACACGAAACGAGCGGTTTGTGTGAGAAAACTGATAGAATTTATATCATCTTGTAACCACGGAAGTGATCTCTCGCGCATGTACGTCACTCATCGTTTACACCATAGACAGGTTTATACAGAGATTTCGGAAGTGTTACCTTTTACTGTGAAGATCTAAACATATTTAGAAAAATAGGAAATCGCAATGGAAGACGAAGAGCCCTCAGACCGAAGCGCCCTCCGATCACTTGGACGTGACTGTGGTTATAAGAGGTAAAAACTATATAAATACTGTTCGTTTTCTCACACAAACCGCTCGTTTTGTGTCTTAGGCCATCAATGTGTACTTACATTTCCGAGTCATTTAATCATGTTTAATTTGGACTTCTCTGTGCATGCTCTTTGAGGTGGTGACCATAGACCTCCATTATATGACTGATAGACACGAACGGTTTGACCTAAAAATATCAAAATTGAAAATACTGTGGAAACAAAGACACCTACATCTTGGATGCCCTTGAGGTAAGCTACCAAAAATTTCCAAATTACGTACCAAAAATGACATACCAAAAATTTATTTCAAAGTGAACTATCCCTTTAAAATAAAACATGAATTTATTCATTATTTTATTCCCTTTCTCGTTGATATTTAATATTTTACAAAATGATGTATGATTGTGTTTGACTGAATGTCAAGGTGGACTCAAAAGTGTGAGGAAAATCTCAAGTATTAGTAAATTTACATCATGATATAGGTTTACTTTTTGTTTGAGAGCGGTTTATATTAAATGAAATAATTGTGATATTATATGTGTACAATGACGAGCCAAAACATTATGACCAGACATAGGTGAAGCTAATATCATTGATTTTCTGATTTTCTCCTAACAAGGCCACATAGGTCTGACCAGATTAGATGGTAAGCCCTATTCATTTTATTCAAGTTTTAACCGGTCTAGCCCCGTCATATACAGTATATCACATCTTGTTATTGTACACCAGCTAGTGAAGTATTTGAGATCTGCCAATAAACTTAAAGGTAGCGAAAGGGCTATCTTGCCGGACCTATTTAACAACAATTTATTTTTCAAATAAATCCACTTAAGTTGAATTAAATCTAAGCTAGCTGTGTTTCTGGGCAGGTTTTGTTTAGGAACCAATGCTGAAGCCCAAAATTTACCATTTTCAAAACCAGTGAGAGATTTATTCAACCGCACGAGCTGAGAGAAAAAGAATATGAATGTGGGAAGATAATTTAAATATTCGAGATGAAGTGATGTGAGTTCATTGGCTGACAGATGACATGTAAAAGATTGCACAATGAATACTTTTAAATAATAATTTATGTGCATGAGCTTAGGTCAGGTTTGATTCTGTGCTATTAATTCCACCACCTGTTATATTATGGATTATTATGACTTTGTCCTTCACCCTTTGACACCTTAATTATACTTTGTATGTGCAAAGCAACAGCATTACTCATATGTGAACAAATATCGCCTGAGCTTCTGAAGTGCAGTCATACGAGAAGTTATATTATTATACCCACACAAAGCCATTACCAGCAGGGACTCTGACACACACATGACAATGATGGCTGGGCTATAGAAAACGACGGACACGCTCAAAGTCATGCGCACGCACCCTGAAGGACAGCCTCCGCACCTGAGAAGAAAAAAAGTAGCCTTCTCTGATGTCGCACATTAAGGGTGTGATGAATGAATTCCCACTCTCGAATCTAACAAAGCCAGTCTACCTTGAAAAGCCAGACTTAAATCAATAAGACATTCCACATATTTGCATCACAACTCTGACCCATAAAACTTCAGGGGGAAAATGTCTTGTCTTACCATTCATCTGAGAGATGAGTGGTATGACCCAATGTTTCACGGTCAAATGAGGATGAATCTGAAATGAAGCTCAGAGATTGGGTCTGAAGTCAAGACATCCGTTTTTGTGTTTAAACCACAGTGACGCAAAAATTAAACATGTTTCTTTGCAGCCTATATAGTGGATACTGCATGTGTGGCATGATATTGAAAACTACAGACAATCATGAATGGGCTGTGTAAAAGCTTATGCATATATGGAATATAAGCCTATATTATATTTGGCCTTGTAGGTTCCATTGAGATATTCTTATTATATTTTATTTTTACTTTAGTTATGGGTTTAATGATTTTGTAGTATGTTTTTGTAATTTTTGTTTTTTTAATTTCTAAATATTTTATATTTCACTTTAGTTTTAGTTATTTTACATGAAGTTAAACTGAATGAAAATGAGAAATGCTATAGCTTAAATATATATGTTTTTAATATTTTAATTCAGTAAAAGTTTATTTTATTTCAAGAAAAGGTTTTAGCTATCTATAATTATCCTGAGGCCTATATGAACATGCAATATTTTATTAAATAAAAAAACTATGTTGAACATGTGATGAGACATAGGCTATTAATGATATTGACACTTCATTTCGATTTGGAAATTACTGTAAAATAATAATAATTTGTCTTGCAGTTCAGTAAGCCAGACGTGTTGATTCAGTAAGTATACTTCACTTATGCTGATGGGATAGTCATGATGATTGTTGATGACAAGTTAATTGGATTGATTATATGAACGTGCTACTTCCTAACTTAATGAAACATCATTAGTTAGGAGTCCGACTACATGGTGCTTCTGATTTCTTTATAAAAAATTAAAAAAAAAAAAACATATAAAAGTCTCTTTTTTTTAGGAATTAGACTACACTGGTCATGATGTATGTTTTTTTAGGCTAACGTAGGCTAAAGAACCGGTGTAAAGAGTCGTCTGTTCGTGAATCGGGTCCTATTTTTTTTTACACGCACACTGGTTGAATCTTTTTATTTATTTATTTGTCTGTTGCAAGGACATAAAAATACTTTTCTTGCAATTTCTTGCCATTATGTACACTTTGCTGCTAAGCTTCAGTTATTTTAAGTATTATTTTACTTACTGTTCTTTTCTTTTACTTACTGTTCTTTACTCAGAGTTCTCTTTGGTAAGCGACAACTTCACATTCATGAACTTTAAAATCTGAAATATGCTCAGTCAAACATGACCAGTGTCATTTTATATCTGTTTTGAATTCGAAGGTCATTCAACTGAGAAATCACTTAAAGAATTAGCAGTCTCTCATAAATGTCAGGGCGACCTTATCTGAATGTAACTGCATTGCAGAATCACATGTAGAGATATCTGAGAAGCTGCTCCATGATAAAACTCTGGGCTTTTTCAAGCACCCACATGAGGGGTTCATATTTGACTGAGACATAGTTAGTCTTCGATACAGAGAGAGAGAGACACACATCAAAATGTAATCTTCCACAACAGTTGAGAGCAAAACAGACACTGCAATACACAAAGCCTGAGGGGTTCTTGAGAAATTGAAAACTTCATTTCTTCCAGATTGAGGGCAACAGGTCAAAGATGTACCGTAGCAAAAAATGTACATAAAGAGGTTTTCCTCCCGTTCATCTGAAAGATTGTAAACTGTCAGAAATAATTGCACATACACAGAATATTTTAATGAATATAAATATTTTGAGCTTATAAAACAGATGTTTTATTCAAAACAGGCTCAATAAGGGACACGAAACAAAGGCTACCTTAATAATCCTTTAAATTGATACGGCCTTTGATGGGGCTTAATGACATGCCAGTCAATTGACATTTCGCTGGCCCCTCCCCCAAAATGGCCATTGTCCAATCATACTGTGCTTCAAACCGTGTAGCGACAGAGTGAGAGAACCCTTGCGCATGCGTAGTAAAAGTATACCCTGTGTGGAAAAAGGCGTTTTAAACCTTATTTTGGGGCAAAGTCATCAAACTTTTTCAGCGATTTTTACTGCTGTTTATATACATACAGTTTTTATGTCCCGGTGACCAGTGAAAGTGCAGTTTTGACTCTCTGCCCATTCATTTAGATAGGAGCCTGGTCTTGTTAGTTCGAAATAACTGCCCGGACGCGTTGCCAAGATGGCGGCCGAGTGGCGTGATTTGCCTAAAAGGACTTTTTTGAGAAGCCTTTGTGAATGAGTCATTGAATCATTCATTCAAACGATTCGTTCAAAAACACTGATTCACTGACAATAGCAAAAACAGAGAAAGGAAATTTATTGTGTCTAAATTGTCGGTTGCTCAGTATTATCTTTGAATATATTAGACAGTTTGATCACACAATTGCAAAACAATTGCATCGACCATTTCAGGGGAAGCACTGCACACATTTATATGTGCAAAATCATTTCTTTTACTCTCAGCTCTCTCCTGGCTTTAGTCATTGCTGAAAGTGAGGTCACCACATGACCTAGCACATGGTTTTCTTTCTCACTGACTTTCTCATCTCAGCGCTTTGCCTTGAAGCGATCAGCACGTCTCTGTATTTGTCCGCACAGTAACATTGAGAGTACTTTCTACCGAATGTTCCGGAAGCTGACATGAACAGATATGAATCAGGGATGTGTCACATTTACGAGACGGCCCCGTGACAGTCGGTTCTCCCTTTGCTCTCAAACTTGGCCTCGTTAAACATGAAGATAGCAGGATGAATGCAGATTACATAAAGGTGATCTCAGTCAGAGATTTATAAATAGAACAGTTTTCTTACTGAATTTTCAACAAACCTGATGTTATAGAATATACGGCTTTGAAATCAGTGGTCACTTGTCTCAGTATCAGTTCATTATTGCCTCATTTCCCCTAAATCAATACTAGTCTATTTGAGGATTTCAGATCTCAGGGATGTAATTAGAGGATGGATTGTCCTTGAAGCTTTCTTCTGAATCCCCGAAGGTAGAGCTGTTGTTAAGACCAACACAACCTATTTCAATCATACATACCCTGAGGGTTGAGTGTGTGTGTGTGTGTGTGTGTGTGTGTGTGTGTGTGTGTGCATGTGTGCCCACCTTGTTAATTCTATTACGATGACATCTATGAGTAAGGCAGAGGTATGCTTCTACAAGCTTAAAAAGCTCCTGACTATGAAAATACAGTGGTACTGATGGCACAGTGGATAAACACATGCCTTTGGTGTGAGAGACCCAGGTTCAAATCCACTGTGAGACACCAATGTGTCCCTGAGCAAGACACTTAAAATTGCTCCAGATGCGTGCGACATCTGACATAGAATTCGGGATGCAATTTGGATAAAAGCGAATTTAAGTTGAAATTTAAGGCAAAATTTAAGGCAGCAACATTCACAAATGTATTACTCTAAAAAATACATATACTTATTCAAAAATATAGTCAAGTGGAGGGTTGCAAAGATCTTTGAAACTCAGTAAAACTACAAAGTAGCTAAAAAATAATGGCTACCCAATTAATTACATTTACTCAAATACTGTTAGAATAACTCAATTACTGACTAGCAGTGACCTTGAAATTTAGTAAACTGTAGGTTGTTTTCTAATTTTGATCTTTTTTTGGAGTTCTGAGAATCTATTTTAGGTTTATTTGAATTGGCAGCTGTAGTCTGTACATGAACCGCATTACTTGATTTTTTCCGAATCTGTTCCTTGGGCACAGAGGTCACCTTTTATTTTATTAGACGGCTCTCAAACTTGCTTGGTAAGCAAAGAGGAAATAACGATTTTTTTATTCTCAATTAAACAAGTAAACAAAACTGGCTGGCTTTCTATCAACCTCTGTCCTGATCATGTCATTGATTTTAGTGCGAGAGGAACGTGGTCATGTCCTACTCAATTACATCATGGTTTAACTGCGTTCTTTGAGGAACAAAGAGCATCGGAGAGCCCGGACAGATCAATTTAATGTACAAAGAAAGGTGCGTTTGTGCAATTCTTAAAGAAATAAGTCACTAAAAAAAACTTCTGATGATCAATAACAAATCGGTACAAAAACGGAAAAGGTGCAGGTCATTTTTCTGTTAAGTTTACAGTAAACTCGACCAAATGCATTGTGTAATTCCAAAACAGACTTACTGTAATGTGATTTTTTTTTTTTTAAACTGCCTTTTTTTTGTAAATGAAGACAATAAGGGTGACAAAATGACAAAATATAAATGGGTAAAAATGGGTTTTGCCTGACATAAGGGTGATTACAGAATTTTCATTTTTGGGTGAACTGTCCTTAAATCCCATGGTTTTCTAGAGCTATTTTTTATAACATAAAAAAATCTAATTTTACATCTCAGCTTGTTTATTTGACTGTCATAGCCATGATTATGTGGCTTAGAATGCCATCTAACTTAATAAAACTCTGTCACAGAAAATAACAGGTACATAGAAACAGAGGCAGCTTATTTATGTTTGATAGCACAAGAGATGCTCTCAGTTTTCTAATTTTTATCTATATGACTGCATCAGCATGTTTCCATATGCACTGACTGCAGTTCTGTCATGCTGAACCATTCAAATTGAATTCTCTCTTGTCCTTTAGAAAGGTCTTTAAATATCCATTTTCTTCAAACGTCAGACTATTATTAAAGTGTCTATGCTGTAACACTGGCCACTTAGAGTGGATCGCGACAGGTAAAACACCCTCCACTCGCGCTCCTCCCTATGAATGACAACCATTTAAACTAACACTGTCTGTTTGCTTGTTGTTTGCTTGGTTTAATCATCCAGAGTGGTTTTGGTGGATAAACAAAAAGAAAATTATACATCATCAAAATTGCATCAACTTGCCATCTCAGACTTTCTTCTATGATCTTTTAAGAGTCCCTCTCAATTGTTTGTTCATCTCCAGATGTAATAGCAGATTTAAGTCAGAAACGAATCAGATTTATCAGAATCATTCAAATGTCTGTTAATGTTCAGTCACAGCTGCCAATTATCTTGATGACTGCGTCTGGAGTGAGTCTCCAATATATTTCTGTCCATCAGCTTGCAGAGATATAATCCTTCCTAATCATTTGGTAAAGCACATAAAACATTTCAAATCTATACAAATATTAAAAACTTTCATTCCGATTGGGTGACAGACAGCAGGGGAAAAAAAATCATGCTTAATGCAAAAAAAAAAAATGCAATTAACTAGTTATGATAGCAAAATATATAGGATTATCAACTCTTAGAAATGAGGAGAATACTTTACAAAGCCTTTGCTGTTAATGGAAAAGGTTAAACGTCCAATCAGACTTGGCGCAAATTCATCTAAGAGAAGCTGTTCAAATTAAACAACAAATATACATCAAGAAAACTGCTGTTGGAATGCTTTGCAAAGCAATTGAGGACCTAAGGGTGTATATATAATTATTCATGTTTGGGGTTGTGCAGTTTAGGTTCATATTAATAATTTTCACTGTTTATAACCCCCAATGTACTCGTTACATCATAATAAGAATGGCATCTACGCTAATGTTATTCTTTCTGCTTATTCCGAGGTTTAATCAGCCGGATCCGGGCCATATCCAGATCAGATGGTGGACCAGCGCCTAGACACGACTACGACGCATGATGTAGTCAGACGGATCTGGGTCGTATCCAGACCAGATAAAGGACCTACACCTAGACACGACCACAACGCATCCCTGAAGTGTCAGCAGAGATTGTATCAACTAGACTCTCCCCTGTGAAGGCCTCGTTGGCACTGATCCTCAACAAACTTGTCTCCAACACATACACGACTCCGATGTCATATTCAGAGCTATTCATATCTGGAGAATTATGCATTTCTTTGGCACCATAATGCCTAATATCTACAGCGGTCAGGTAATACGGGAGTCACAAAGGCTGTAGTAGCTTTTAGAAAATTCACATCTTACAAGCTGTAATTACAAGCTCTATGAGGACGTGAATGCTTTTTGCAAGTCGAAATCACGTAATTGCGGTAATTACGGCATGTGAACGCACCTATTGGCTAAATGGCCATATAAAAATAGAGCCATCAGTGTCCCAATATGTAGTGAGTCAGTGTCACGGTGGACAGTTCCTCTGTTTCCTTCTAGTCTCGTGTTTATGTTGTTGTATGAATGCACGTGTGTGAGGGGCGTGTCTGTGTGGCATTACCTGATCCACTCCAGCTGCTCATCATCAATCATCACCAGCTGCAGTCGATCACCACCGTGCATATATACTCACCACTGTTCTCTCATCTTTGTCAGATCGTTGTTTGGTGTTGGTGTGTCTCTGTTCCTGGTCCCTGTGTTCCTGATCGTCTCGTCCTCCGTGAAGTGTCGATCGTGTATTGAGTATTGTTCACCGTGTCCTGTGGATTTCACCGTCTGTCTTCACATCATCTGGTTGACCGTCGAAGTCCCTGCGTCACCTTGTTTCTGGCTTACTGCATTGGACTGAGTTTCAATAAATCCCTGTTCACTCGCATCTGCTCCCTGTGATTATTGCACCAGGACAGAACGATCTGACCGTCAAATGGGAGCAGCGAGTGCGGCAGCCACATCCATCGAGGAGTTCGTACATCACAGCATTCAGAGAATGAACTCTCAGGAGAAGGAGATCGGCGACACGGGTCGCGCAGTTCAAGCTTTGGTGACGCAGGTGTCCGAGCTCACCCAGCAGATCCAGCGCCTACGTGTCCCCGCTGCGCCCCCACACCTGCCGTTCCTCTCGCACCATCGGGAAGCCCCTCCCAGTCGGAACCCCGTTTGCCGGTACCAGAAGCATATTCGGGTGAGCCTTCATTTTGCAGAGCATTTCTAAACCGGTGTTCTATGCATTTTGCCTTGCAGCCACGCACTTTTTCCAACGAACAGACCAAGGTTGCATTTGTACTGACTTTATTGACTGGGAGAGCGGCACTCTGGGGAACGGCGGTGTGGGAGAACCAGAACCCATGCTGTGCCTCGTTCCAGGACCTGTCGAACGAGATGAAGAAAGTGTTCGACAGGTCAGTATCAGGAAGAGAGGCGGCCAGAACGTTGGCGGAACTTCGCCAAGGAAGACGTTCAGTATCGGAGTTCTCAATCGAGTTCAGGACCCTGGCGGCGGAGTGTGGCTGGAACGAGGAGGCGCAGTGGGACATGTTCCTGCATGGGCTGGCTGACCACGTCCAGAAGGAGATCTACGCCCTGGATCTCCCCACGACTCTCAACGGCCTGATTGACCTCGCCTTACGGGTGAACGCTCGACTGTCCAGAGTCGAGCGCAGAACAACTTCCACCCGTACGTTCGGAGAGATGGACGTCCAGCGATCCAGCGGCAGGGACGTGGTCAGCCCCGTCAACGATCACGAGCCTATGCAGGTGGGTCGAGCTCGGCTTTCCCGGGAGGAGAGGGAGAGGCGGAGGTCCCAGGGCCTTTGCCTGTATTGCGGAGGGACTGGTCATTATGCTTACAGCTGCCCGGTAAAAGGCCAAGCCCGACAGTAAACGTGAGGCTACTGTCGGGTGGGATCTCCGCCAGGAAGACCTCATCAGCAACATCTACTTCCACTCTCCTCTCGGTAAGACTGAGATGGTCAACTAATCAACACGACTGTCTTGCACTACTGGACTCCGGGGCGGAAGGTAATTTTATGGATTTTAATTTTGCACGCACTTTTCAAATTCCCCTCCGTTCCCTCGATCACCGGATTTCTGTGCACGCATTAAATGGCCAAGAACTCCCCACCATCTCACACAGAACCGAAGATATCACTCTCATCACCTCTGGCAACCACACCGAGACTATTTCTTTTCTGATTTTGGACTCACCCCTGGCACCCGTTGTTCTTGGACATCCTTGGCTCATCAAACACAACCCCCGTGTGGACTGGATTCATAAAGCTGTGCTGGAGTGGAATAAGGAATGTCATAAGTCTTGTCTTGTGTCTGCTTGTTCGTCTGTACCTGTTTCTGTGTTACAGGAGGAGGCGGGGGATTTGTCTAACGTGCCCGCGGAGTATCTGGACCTGAAGGAAGTGTTCAGTAAGTCTCGTGCTGCTTCTCTCCCTCCGCATCGTCCCTATGACTGTGCGATAGATTTACTGCCAGGTAAGTCTCCGCCTAAAGGCAAGTTATTTTCACTTTCGATTCCTGAAAGAGAGGCTATGGAGAAATATATTTCTGATTCTCTAGCAGCCAAGTTCATTCGCCCTTCCTCTTCTCCAGCGGGGGCGGGGTTCTTTTTTGTGGGGAAGAAGGATGGATCGCTGCGACCTTGCATTGATTACCGAGGGTTGAATAACATCACGGTAAAGAATACTTATCCTTTGCCGTTGATGTCTTCAGCCTTCGAGAGGTTGCAGGGAGCATCCATTTTCACGAAATTGGACTTACGTAATGCATATCATTTGGTTCGCATCAGGGAGGGTGATGAATGGAAAACTGCTTTTAACACCCCTAGGGGGCACTTTGAATATTTGGTCATGCCGTTCGGATTGTCCAACTCCCCAGCAGTTTTCCAGGCATTGGTCAATGACGTGCTGCGAGACATGATCGACCAATTCATTTATGTCTACCTGGACGACATATTGATTTTTTCTTCGTCTCTCCAGGAACATGTGCAGCACGTCCGTCGAGTGCTTCAGAGGCTGCTAGAGAATGGGCTTTTTGTCAAGGCGGAGAAATGCGATTTTCATGCACAGTCTGTTCCCTTTCTAGGATACATCGTGTCGTCCGAGGGGATGCGGATGGACCCTGAGAAGATCAAGGCTGTGGTGGATTGGCCAAGCCCAGATTCACGCAAGGCCCTGTTGAGGTTTCTGGGGTTCGCCAATTTTTACCGGCGTTTCATTCGCAATTTCAGCCAGCTAGTCGCGCCTCTGACTGCCTTGACCTCCCCCCGAACTGCGTTCAGGTGGTCCGACTCAGCCGAGGCTGTGTTCGCTAAACTGAAAAGCCGCTTTGTTTCAGCTCCAATCTTAATAACCCCTGATTCATCACGTCAGTTCGTGGTGGAGGTCGACGCATCAGAGGTGGGAGTAGGAGCGGTGTTATCCCAGCGTTCACCTGTGGACGACAAGATGCATCCTTGCGCGTTTTTTTCACATCGTTTATCTCCAGCCGAACGCAATTATGACATTGGTAACAGAGAGTTGTTGGCAGTCAAGTTGGCGTTGGAAGAGTGGCGCCACTGGTTAGAAGGGTCGGGGGTACCTTTTATCGTCTGGACCGATCACAAGAACCTTGAATACATTAGAACTGCCAAAAGATTGAACTCCAGGCAGGCTCGGTGGGCACTTTTTTTCGGTCGTTTTGATTTCACTCTCTCCTACCGTCCGGGTTCCAAGAACATCAAACCGGACGCTTTATCTCGCATATTTGATTTTTCCGATCGCCCGTCTACTCCCGAGTGTATTTTACCCGAAACCATATTCGTTTCAACACTCACATGGGAGATCGAAGCGAAGGTCAAGAGAGCCTTAGAAGGGGTAACGCCTCCGCCCGGTTGCCCACCGAATCGTCTGTTTGTGCCGGAGGGATTACGGTCTGACGTTATCCAGTGGGGTCACAGTTCCAACGTAGCCTGTCATCCAGGAGTTACTCGCACTGGTTTTTCAGTCAAGCAACGGTTTTGGTGGCCACGTATGGCTCGCGACATTCACGATTTTGTTTTGGCTTGTTCAGTTTGTGCTATTGGTAAGTCTTCCAATCAACCTCCAGATGGGTTACTTCAACCGCTGCCGGTGCCTTCGAGACCCTGGTCCCATATCGCTCTAGATTTCATTACCGCCCTCCCACCCTCTCAGGGTAACACAGTGATTTTAACTGTGGTGGACCGATTCTCGAAGGCAGCACATTTCATCCCCTTACCCAAATTACCTTCAGCTAAGGAAACAGCGGTTACGATCGTAGATCACGTTGTTGGATTTGGAATTGGTAATTTGACTTTATCTCTTAAGGACTGAAGGATAAGCAACACTCGCCCTGGATGGGCCTATCAGAACCCAGGAACTCAGTCAACCACTGTTATTTCTTTCCATATCTTTACTGGAGTATGTTTGTGTGTGGTCTGTACAAAGAGAAATAACAATAAGTAAATACAGACTTCAGATCCAATTATCTAACAATCCAATACAATAAACAATGATACAATCTGTGCGGAATATAACTTGCAATAAGAGTTAAATACAATAGTGCCACGATTAGCAATATTAGCATCAGAATAGGCCATTTAACTATAATCGCCATCAACTCAACCCTATACTTGCAATTTACTACCAACATATTAAATAAAGAAAACAATCTATTTCAACATAAAATATGACAGCAGTATGATGATCAACGATCGCATAATTCGACGGCAGATATGAATATGATCATGCATGTACCGATCGTTAGAGAGGCACCATAGAACACTCGAATTTAGTTTCAATAGCTTCAACAAACAACACTTATACACAAGATTACAATATGAACTTTCTCCTAAGTGTATAATGACAAGAATTAACTCACTTTATAGGATGCACGCACACATATAACACTCCAACTTGGATCAGCTCGCATTTCTTCCTCACAGGAACACTTTGCGTCATCAATTAAACGGGCAACGAGTCTTAAAGCGGCAATGTCTTAAAGGGGCAACGTCTTAAAAGGGCAACACACGCAAACCAGTTTGTACACACGTCTTTCGGTTACATGGCCTCCCGATGGACGTGGTTTCCGACAGGGGTCCCCAATTTGTGTCCAAATTTTGGCGAGAATTTTGTAAATTACTGGGGGCGACTGTTAGTCTGTCCTCTGGGTTTCACCCCCAGAGCAATGGTCAAACTGAGAGAGCCAACCAAGATGTGGAAAGAACGTTGCGGTGTATGGTTTCCAAGAACCCTTCCTCTTGGAGTCAGCAACTGTCAATGGTGGAGTACGCCCACAATACGTTACCAGTGTCATCTACGGGCCTATCTCCGTTTGAGTGTAGTGTAGGTTACCAGCCACCAATCTTTCCCAGTCTGGAATCCGAAGTCGCGGTCCCCTCCGCCCACGCCTTCATCCAGAGGTGTCATCGCACTTGGACTAGAGCCCGTGAGACTCTACTCCAAGTGGGAGCGCGCACCAAGGCCAAAGCCGATCGCCACCGGCGGAAGCCTCCCGTATACGTCGTCGGTTCCAAAGTGTGGCTTTCTACCAAGAACATTCCTCTCCGATCCGTCTCGAATAAACTTGCTCCCAAATTTATTGGCCCATTTGCTGTCACCAAGATCGTTAGTCCGGTGGCAGTCCGCCTTCAACTTCCTCTTGCGTACAAGAGAATTCATCCCGTGTTCCATGTATCCAAAGTCAAGCCCGTGTTTTATGCTCGCATTAATCCGCCAGTCCCGGTTCCTCCACCGCCGCGACTCGTAGATGGGGAACCATCCTATTCGGTCAATCGCATTCTGGATTCTAGACGGAGGGGACGCGGATTCCAGTACTTGGTGGACTGGGAAGGTTACGGTCCGGAGGAGAGAAGTTGGGTTCCTGCTAGAGACATTCTGGATCACTCTCTTATCGATGATTACAATCGACAGGTAAGGGAGTCTGAGAACGCCAGGAGGCGTTCTTAGGGAGAGGGGTACTGTCACGGTGGACAGTTCCTCTGTTTCCTTCTAGTCTCGTGTTTATGTTGTTGTATGAATGCACGTGTGTGAGGGGCGTGTCTGTGTGGCATTACCTGATCCACTCCAGCTGCTCATCATCAATCATCACCAGCTGCAGTCGATCACCACCGTGCATATATACTCACCACTGTTCTCTCATCTTTGTCAGATCGTTGTTTGGTGTTGGTGTGTCTCTGTTCCTGGTCCCTGTGTTCCTGATCGTCTCGTCCTCCGTGAAGTGTCGATCGTGTATTGAGTATTGTTCACCGTGTCCTGTGGATTTCACCGTCTGTCTTCACATCATCTGGTTGACCGTCGAAGTCCCTGCGTCACCTTGTTTCTGGCTTACTGCATTGGACTGAGTTTCAATAAATCCCTGTTCACTCGCATCTGCTCCCTGTGATTATTGCACCATGACAGTCAGGGTCTTTAACCAGTGCCCGAATTTGTGTACGTTATTGAATGATTGGATGAGACTTCCAAAGAAGATGAATGTGATTTCTTTTAATATTTTTCAGAATGTGAAGAGAGTTTCAACGAGTGTAACAAAAAGTGTTTATGAAAAACCCTACTCTCGCTTTCTTTAACTTTTGGGTATTTGTACGCTGAAAACAAAATTGGTGTTGAAAGAATTTTCAAGTTGCTTTGCCTGCTTTTGAAATGTAATTAAATGTGCTGACACCGTCGTCTGTGTATGAATGAGTGAGTGAATGGGTGAATGTGAGGCAATATGTAAAGCGCTTTGGTGGCCATTGGGTCTGTGAAAGCGCAATGCAGTCCATTTACAAATTTCAGAAATAATTACACATTTTCATTAAGCATGAAATTTTGAAGTAGAATGACTGAAATAGAATTTTGTTGTAAAATTCACTGCAATAATCTTTATAAATGTGAAACATCATTTTTTTTAGCGGTTTTATTTTTTCCCCTCAAAAGCATGGCAAATGACAATGCATGTGACCTTGAAAATACATTTTAGAGGTCTTGAATGTTTCAAACAATACATCCATTAAAGAGTTCTCTTTCTTTTTTAAGATGCTTTTATACACTAGACTATCCAGTACATTCAAACAAGTGAAAAGATTTGTATGTCTTTTATTCTGATGCACAGGGGTGAAATGTTTTTAGAAATGCATTTTCTGGCCTCGGGGCCAAGAGAACATGCAGTCCAGCCTCCCACGTCGCGGAGGGGAGCAGGGACCAAAGCACGCAGGCACACTTTGAGCGGCAGCGTCTGACATACTGTGAAGTCAATTCACTCTGCAGGATTCTACTGTAACTCGCCCTCAGCTAAACGCATTAGAGAAGGCAACAAATGCAGCTGAAAGCTAAATGTGCATCAGAAAAAAGGACAAATGGAACAAGTGGAGAACAGAGTGAGTAGGACATAAAAGATGGACACACAGACCTTTACAGTTCAGTAATCCTTTCTCTCCATCTCTCCATCTCATTATGATTAGGCAGTGATGTGCCCCATGGCCAGTTTGGCCCCATGAGGAAATAGTTTTAGTGAAGCAAAAGTACAACTGTTATTTTAGTCTCATTGATATATACTGTAGTTATAATGTGTTCATATTTTAAATTAGATTTTCATTTTATATTTTCAGTTAACATTTTAGAAATATGTGTGTGTGTGTGTGTGTGTGTTGAATAATGTGCTCCAATAAATCAGGATCATGTATGAAACTAAATTTAACGCTTGTCATTATATTTTTAAAACAATAAAATCTTCGAAAAGACCTTAAGTAATATTGACAAACTATAAATCATTTGAAAGCTTACAATCTCTAGTTTCCACATTTGGTGACTTTTTCAAAATAAATTACACAGGAGCCGTATTTTATCAATTTGCAACAAGAATATTTTCATACTCATAAAGCGTGTTCAAAACCTTTATTTTAAAATAGCAATGAACATGAAAAAAGGTAAAAACCTCTGTTTTCATGCCAAGAGTTCAAAAGATTGCATCCATTCAATTATTTTAGAAAAAAAGGTCTGAAAATGTTTTAAATATTACGAAAACAATAATAAATTCACCATTTGTGATGTGGCAATAAGCTATAACGTGCATGGGTGTTCTTTATATGTTTCTTAGAGGTTGAATTCATGTCAAAATCGATCTGCCAAACTTCCCATACTACTTCTGAATAGGATCTCTACTTCATAAATTGTGAAAATAATGGTTCATGTCACTCAAAACACATGGAAATGGAGGCGCCCTTATATGGGCAGCAATGAAGTCTGGTTGTGCCTTAGTGAAAAAGTTTGGTACTGCGCCCAAACAAAATCTCACAGAAAGCTAATTGTTTGAGATATCAACCTAAAACTTTAAACACAACTTGTTCAGATTTTTGGCTTTGATTTTTTTCTGCAGTTTTAGAGTAGCCCAGGTTTTGAAAATATATATTTTTTACAAATATATAAAATATGAATATTTTTTTTACATCGTCCATTTCTATTAAACTCAAACTTCCATAACTTTTATCTGTTTCACTTTCTTAATTTATTTCACTTCGACAAAAATCTTAAAACGAGACCAATCTTACGTATATATTCCAAAGCATTCTTGAATTCCAACCATTTAAGTTCGAAATTTTTTCTAGCATTTCCATGTCTATCCAAAAAACGGGGGGTGACAGTTAATAGGTTAAAACATAAAAGTAGAGCAAAAGAATCTTGGTTATTCTGTTAAGTGACAGTCTTTAAAATGAAAGAATGACTGTAAAAAAGCCCATGTTCAGTTTTTGTTCACTTATTATAAAGGCTGTGCAGCTGTCATGTTGGTCATTGATTTGAATATGAGGGGGTGTGGTTTAATCTGAGTTCGCGCGAAAGCAGATCATATTTCTTCGGTTCGGATCCTGAGGGAAAGTTTAGGTCCTGCAATCTTACCTGTAAAGCAGTGAAATAAGATAGATTAACATCACTTTCTGCAGCGCCTTCACTTTGTGAACTGCAGAATAGGATATTTGTGCCTTGATCGGCAGTGGACGATATTAAACTTTGCACTGAAGTTTCCATGGTGACGATTCCTGAATGTGCGTCATTGAAGATTGTGAGTTACATTTATATTATTATTTTAATTGTCACTTATTCACTGTTTGCCTTTATGTATGGCTGCTACATTATATTTTATGTTAAATGAGAGTGCAGTTACCTGATTGTGGGAAATATTATGTTAATAGTGACAGATGTGATCATCCATTATATAGAGCTGTAATGTTTCAGCATTTCTGTCGTGTTAATTGCACATACAGTTTATGTTGCTGATTACATTATTTGTTTATTGTAGAACCACGTTTGAGAGTCATACATCAGCGAGATAAATATTCAGTAACATCTTAGATTATACACTGGAATTTATCGTCGCTAAGGATTTACCATACTTCAGGGCCTGAGACTGCATCTCAACATCAACGTCACAAAGCCTTTTGGACACTTTAAAGAACTGTAGAGACCACACGGACTGTTGCAATCTTTGTTTCACTGCCTAATCACAGGACCAACTGTCATCTGTATCCTTGAATCTGTTGAAACAATTCATTGTTTATTTCTGTTTATTATTTTGCGTAGGCCTACGTTTTTTTTCATATGTACATTTTCTTTACATTTGAATACCTTTTGATGGTGAATATGTACACAGTGTATTTTATTGTTCAACAATATTCAGAGTAAAAGGTACAATTTAGTTCAACTGCTTTATCTTCATTACTCTCATAGTCATTGGACATCGAAATGTGGTGATCGACCCTCTGAAACGATTAGCATCGTAAAAGTAATTAGCGCAGTACAGTTCCATTTGTACATTTAATGGTCCTTCGAGCCGGATGCTTTAACCGTTTCAGCGATGATGTCCAGACCCAGAGAGGGAATGATAGAAGATGAGGTGGTTCGGCCACGCAGAATTACTCGCCAGCCTTTGTATCTTCAAGACTATGAGGTCAGTCATCCTCAGAGGCAACTCACATTTGCAGATGAGCAGGTTAATACAGTAATTAATGCTGATGTTCTCTCATGTATTCGTGAAATGAGAGAGGAGAGCAAGCAGCTGCGGCAGGATGTTAGACGCATCTCAGATATAATCGCTAGTTCTCCTGTGTTAGCTCCACTACAGGTTTCATCACCTTCACGACAATCACTTAGCGTAGAAGAGGGGGTATCTTCTACAGCGATGGCTACAAGTATGCTGGCCTCACATCAGGATGATCGAAATCCAGGTCAATCTGAGCATGTGCCATTGGTGCCTCCCAGGGATGATTCTCTGCACGCACGTCGTGATGGTCATCAAGATCTTATTGAAGATCTTACTAATCGTCTAAAGGAAGTAAGTGGACTGAATGGTAGCCAATTACACTCAGGCCAGTCAACACCTCAGTATACTGAACCTCCTCATAATGTGAATGACTTACCGCAACATGTTCCTGATCGAGCTGCTTATGTTCGTGACCAGCAGCAGAGTCAGTCCAATCCGCCTTATTGGCAGTACGATGATACCATGTTGTTGCAGCCCAATTCGCCAAACCCCCCCCTCGAGTTTTCAGTCGCTCTCCTGCAGAGGCACATGCTTGTCATTCGCATTCAGAGTATCGGCCCATTCGAAATCTTCAGGATCCATACTATGGGGGCCGAGTGCACACTTTGCAAGAAACTGCCTTAGCTGACCGTTCTAGTCTTCAATTTCAACGTGATCCTAGAACTGAACACTATCATAGCAACGGACGGCTGTATTCGCCTGATCGTTCATATCCAATTTTGGATCAAGATCTTAACCGTCCCTTGTACCCGCTGCCAGTGCAATATCGTGGGCCTACACCAACAATCCCAAATTTCATTCATGATGATCCACGGGAATTCGCCAGACTTAAGCTCGCTTTAGACAATGTACTGCCCGCCGACGCTTCTGAATCTTTTAAGTTTCAAATACTAATGGATCATTTGAAATTGGAAGATGCTTTACTTGTCGCAGATTCTTACAGTCACAGTCGTTCTCCCTTTAGTGACACTATGCGAGCCCTAACGGACATGTATGGTCAACCGCATCAGCTGGCATTGCAGCGGATCACTACTTTGATGGATGGACCCACAATCAAGAGTGGTGATGTGAAGGCATTCAAGGGATTCGCTCTTCGTGTGCGGGCATTAGTGGGAATGTTGAATCAGTTGGGTAGCCCAGGTTGGACCGAGTTGAAGTGCGGTTCTCATGTATCCCGCCTCTTAGCTAAGTTACCATATGACCTAAGAGCCAACTTTAAGAGATTTGTTAACCCTCTTCAGACTCCGATTCCTACTCTGCTTGACTTGGCTGATTGGCTTGAATATGAGGTTCGAGTGCAGGTGGACGGAACCCAGTACGGTACTTACCCTGATTATGAGAAGCATGGCCCCCGCAAAGATAAGAAGCATGGTTTCTCACCTCGAAAGCTGACTACTGTTCTGCATGGAGGAGAGCATAAGGGAGAGTCAGTAGATAACTCAAACACAGGGTCAGTGTTCTCAGATAGGATGCAGGAGAAGCCTAAGAAATATTGTCCGTTTTGCAATACCATCCAGCATTACATGAATCAGTGCTCAAACTTTAAGCTCTTGACTAAGGAGCAGGTTGAGAATTGGATCAAAACTGGCCGTAGATGCTGGAGATGTGGCCGAAATCATCAGACCTCAAAGTGTACGTTGAAAGCGAAGTGCAAGAAATGTGATAGGAAACATCTTGAAGTTCTCCATGATGTTAATGCCAGCTCAGATTCAGGTGGGAAAGACAACAGCAGACAGTCAGAGAGCACAGGTCCCATGAGCTCCACTTCCCAGACCTTGTATCTGGACCGTCCCACAAGCGGAAAGCAAGTGTTACTTAAACTGAGTCGAGTTGTGATTCAGAATGGAGACAAGTCGTTAGAGACCTACGCGGTACTGGACGATGGCTCCGAGCGAACGATTCTGCTCCATGAGGCTGCTCAACGTTTAGGTCTTCAAGGTACAGTTGAAGATCTAGCCCTTCGTACTGTGAGGCATGAGGTTCACACCATACGAGGAAGTTCGGTGTCCTTCTCTATAGCTCCAGCTTCGCAACCGGACAGATCATTCCAAATTCATGGAGCTTTTACAGCCAAGGACCTAGGTCTTGTTCAGCATACTTACCCCATTACTGACCTGCAGCGAAAGTATCGCTATCTTAGAGATCTGCCCTTGGACGAAATCAACCAAGCACAACCATTAGTGCTTATCGGTTCAGACTATCCACATTTGATCACACCTGTAGAGCCAGTGATATTGGGACCCAAAGGAGGACCAGCCGCTGTGCATACAAGGCTTGGGTGGACATTGCAAGGTCCATCAAGGTTCTTTCGTCCTCGCCTTCAGCCGCAAGAATGTCTCTTTGTTTCTTGTGTGACACCTGATTCTGAGCTTTTTAACCAGGTTGAAAGACTGTGGAAACTGGACATTTTACCTTATCGATCAGATAAGGTAGTCACACGCTCGCGTCAAGATTCAGAAGCCCTCCGTATTCTGGAAGAAAAGACCATTAGGATTAATGTGGATGGAGTCAACCGATATGCTACACCATTGCTCTGGAAAGAGTCACTTCCCCCATTGAATGCGCCAAAGGAAGCTGTCCTGGCTCTTCTATGTAGTACGGAGAGACGGTTGTCCAGAGAGCCACAAAGGGCAGTCACTTATGATGCTGAAATCCAGAAGTTGCTGCAGGCAGGCTATGTCACCCCGCTATCATCCAAGGAGTGTGAATTGAGTCCTCATTCGTGGTACATACCACATCATATGGTCCATCATAATGGGAAGGATCGTATCGTATTCAATTGCTCCTTCGAGTTCCAAGGCCAGTCTCTGAATGAGTATCTCTTACCCGGGCCTACTCTCGGTGCAAGCTTGTTGGGAGTTCTCCTCCGTTTCAGGGAACACCCTGTAGCTGTTTGCAGTGATGTGCGGGGCATGTTTCATCAAGTCCGCCTCCTTGATGAAGACAAGCCATTCCTCAGATTTCTGTGGCGTAATGGCAATACTGCTGAGCCTCCAACAATCTATCAGTGGGAGGTTTTGCCCTTTGGAACCACTTGTAGCCCCTGTTGCGCTACATTTGCCCTTCAGTCGCAAGTAAGGAACTACCTTGGACCAACAGATGATGTGCGTCAAACTGTTGAACACAGTTTCTATGTAGACAACTGTCTAAAGAGTGTACCAACCGAAGAACAGGCCGAGAAACTAGTACACAGACTACAGCATCAACTAATGGAGGGTGGATTCGAGTTGCGTCAGTGGGCCAGTAATGTTCCTACAGTCATTAAACACATTCCGTCTGAGCTAAAATCAAAGAGCAGTGAGATATGGATTAACCAAGAAACAGCCAATCCTCAAGAGCGAACCCTCGGACTGATATGGCACTGCAAATCTGATACTTTGGCATACAAACCATACCAGAAAGAGGAAGGTGAAACCACCATGCGTAAGATCTATCGCACACTTGCAAAGCAATACGATCCCCTTGGGTATCTGATCCCTTTCACCACAAGGGCTAAGATCATTGTGCAATTGCTCTGGGGCAAGAAACGAGGCTGGGATGACCCTTGCCTCCCTGCTGAACTACTGGGTGCTTGGCAACAGTGGGAGAATGAGCTCCATCAGTTATCAGAGATCTCTCAGCCCAGATGTTACAGCTCCAACAGTCAGGATGCAATCAAAAGTCGCAGCATTCATGTATTCTGCGATGCGTCTGAGAGAGCCTATGGCTCTGTTGCCTACTTGAGGACTGAAGACGATCAGAACAACATTACGGTAGCCTTTTTGGCCGCAAGATCCAGAGTCGCTCCAAAGAAGCAGCTCTCAATCGCACGCTTAGAACTTTGTGCTGCAATGACAGGAGCACAGCTGGGTGCTGTTTTGAAGAAAGAGCTGACTTTAGACATCCACAATGTTGTGTATTGGTCAGATTCTACCACAGTCCTCGCGTGGCTGCAATCTGATTCTTGCAGGTACAAAGTATTTGTCGGAGTTAGAGTCTGTGAAATACAAGAGTTGTCTGACCCAGAATCCTGGCGGTATGTCGATTCTTCGAATAATCCTGCTGATGACATCACACGAGGTTTGGCACTGACTCAATTGGCTCAAGACACTCGCTGGAGCCAGGGTCCAGCCTTCTTGATGCAACCCAGCTGCAATTGGCCAAAGGCACCCGAGGGTCAAATCCTTGACAATAGTCAAGAGCTCAAGAAACCTGTATTCAGTGGGTTGCTTAAAGAGACTGCAATACCTGCCATTCCAGATTTCCATCAGTTCAATAGTTATCAAGAGCTTCTAGAAGCCACAGTGCAGTCCCTGCATGGGGCGGCTGGCAGTAAAGAACCACCAGATGCAGATGAATTTCATGATGCAGAATTGACTCTTCTGAGGCATTGTCAAATGCAAGACTTCCCTGAAGAATTTGCCTCGCTTAAGGAAGGAAAGACTCTCTCAACCAGCAGTCGGCTGGTAGGACTTACACCTGAGTATGACAAAGATTCCAATCTGATTAGAGTGGGTGGTAGACTTAGAAGATGTGACAGCCTGGCCAAAGAAGTTCTACATCCTGTGGTTTTATCCCCGACTCATCCAGTGGTGAAACTCCTCATTAAGCACTATGACGCCAAACTACTTCACCCTGGACCTGGACGGGTGTTTGCCGAGCTACGGCGAAAGTTTTGGATACTAAGAGGGAGAGAGGCAGTTAAGAAACATCAGCGTAGCTGCCCTGAGTGCCAGAAGTGGAGGGGTCGACCAGAAATTCCAAGGATGGCAGACATTCCACCTTCCAGCCTTAGGTTATTCAAACCTCCCTTTTATTCCACTGGGGTTGATTGCTTTGGTCCCTTTACAATTAAAGTAGGCCGTCGTACAGAGAAAAGGTGGGGTATCCTCTATAAATGTCTCACCACTCGAGTGGTTCACCTCGATCTACTGGATCATATGGACACTGATTCATTCTTGATGTCCCTTAGACGCTTTATTTCACGTAGGGGAAAGCCATACGAGCTTCTATCTGATCAGGGAACCAATTTCAGAGGGGGGAGTCGTGAATTGGAAGAAGTCTTCAGTCAAATACAACCCACTCTCAGAGAACAACTCTCCAAAGAACAGATCAGGTTCCGTCTTAATCCTCCCAGTGCTCCTCACTTTGGGGGATCCTGGGAAAGAGAGGTGAGGTCTGTGAAAACAGCCCTACGGACCACACTGGGTGCTCAGGTTGTCACTGAAGAGGTATTGAGGACGGTCTTAGTAGAGATTGAAGGAATTTTAAATTCAAGACCTTTGGGTTATGTCTCCAGTGATGTGGCCGACCCAGATCCTGTGACTCCGAATTCATTGCTGATGGGGCGGCCTGACTCCTCGTTACCTCAGGTGGTCTATCCTGAGTCTGACCTGCTCAGTCGGAAGAGGTGGAGACACAGCCAGATTCTCAGTGATCACTTCTGGAAGCATTTCGTGCATGATTTTCTGCCTACTTTACAGACACGTCAGAAATGGAATCAAGAGAGAGAGAACATTACAGTTGGAACTGTAGTCCTTATAGCTGATGAGCAATTACCGAGAGCGCTCTGGCGAGTGGGTACTGTTTCCTCCATCATTCCTAGCTCTGATGGTAGAGTTAGAACTGCTGTTGTTAAAGTGAAAGATCATACTTACACCCGACCAGTTGCTCGATTGATTAGATTACCCGCTTTACCGCAGGGCTCAGATGATATGCAGTAGTAGATTTTACTACAGACAAATTTGTCTACCAAATTTGGGGGCGGCTGTAAAAAAGCCCATGTTCAGTTTTTGTTCACTTATTATAAAGGCTGTGCAGCTGTCATGTTGGTCATTGATTTGAATATGAGGGGGTGTGGTTTAATCTGAGTTCGCGCGAAAGCAGATCATATTTCTTCGGTTCGGATCCTGAGGGAAAGTTTAGGTCCTGCAATCTTACCTGTAAAGCAGTGAAATAAGATAGATTAACATCACTTTCTGCAGCGCCTTCACTTTGTGAACTGCAGAATAGGATATTTGTGCCTTGATCGGCAGTGGACGATATTAAACTTTGCACTGAAGTTTCCATGGTGACGATTCCTGAATGTGCGTCATTGAAGATTGTGAGTTACATTTATATTATTATTTTAATTGTCACTTATTCACTGTTTGCCTTTATGTATGGCTGCTACATTATATTTTATGTTAAATGAGAGTGCAGTTACCTGATTGTGGGAAATATTATGTTAATAGTGACAGATGTGATCATCCATTATATAGAGCTGTAATGTTTCAGCATTTCTGTCGTGTTAATTGCACATCTATACAGTTTATGTTGCTGATTACATTATTTGTTTATTGTAGAACCACGTTTGAGAGTCATACATCAGCGAGATAAATATTCAGTAACATCTTAGATTATACACTGGAATTTATCGTCGCTAAGGATTTACCATACTTCAGGGCCTGAGACTGCATCTCAACATCAACGTCACAAAGCCTTTTGGACACTTTAAAGAACTGTAGAGACCACACGGACTGTTGCAATCTTTGTTTCACTGCCTAATCACAGGACCAACTGTCATCTGTATCCTTGAATCTGTTGAAACAATTCATTGTTTATTTCTGTTTATTATTTTGCGTAGGCCTACGTTTTTTTTCATATGTACATTTTCTTTACATTTGAATACCTTTTGATGGTGAATATGTACACAGTGTATTTTATTGTTCAACAATATTCAGAGTAAAAGGTACAATTTAGTTCAACTGCTTTATCTTCATTACTCTCATAGTCATTGGACATCGAAATGTGGTGATCGACCCTCTGAAACGATTAGCATCGTAAAAGTAATTAGCGCAGTACAGTTCCATTTGTACAATGACTAATCATGACATTATATTAAAAAATAAAGATATCATCATATCTGTCACACTCTCTGATCTTAACTCATGTTGCATCGTGTGGGTGATTTTGACCTTAATTTGCATACTTGTTTCATCAGTGCGGTTCCTAATGCTGCTTAAGTAAAACAATTAGTCCCACACTGGTGCCTTAAATTGCTTGGTTAGAGAAAGATCAGTTCAAACATCTATTTCCCTTCAGCTGGCAGAGGGATTTTATCTGATGTGTCTGAAAAATCAAATGGGATATTTTGAGCCTCCGGGCTCTCTGAAGTGGGGGGTCTGAACAAGCGAAGGGCTCATATCATAAGTTAGAACATACCAGTTTTCATTTGAGATATCAGGGTAAATTATGCACAAGTGGAGCAGTGAAAACGTTATGTTCTCAGCCATATGTGTGAAGTCTCTGCAGGGTCCAGTTCTCTCCTTTTGTCTCGGAGTCACGTTGTTTAAAACACACATTTAAAAATACACCCATTTCTTTTTCTCTCTCTTAAGTTATCTTTCTAAATAAATCTGCATGCATTCTGTGATATCCTGAATTATTCTAAATCTGAAAATAAATCTGAATAAATTTAAGTACCTTAAATTACACAACTGCTTCCTTAGTTATTGCCTAAGAAAATAACATTTTGTTACATTCTGTGAAAACATGCCCCCTAAAGCCAGTCTCAATGTCACTGATTGGGGGAAGTCACAGTGCAAGCTGCGAACTTGGTGTTTCTTTGAGAATGTCTGTTTTGAAATATGAAATGCTATGCAAATAGTGTGTAAAATATCTTAGAAACAAAATTGACAAAACAACAACAAAAAGCAAGAAATGTAACTTGAGCAGCAAATCAGCACATTAAAATGACACCGAAGACTGAAGAAATGATGCTAGAAAATCAGCTTTGCATCCCATTTTAAACAGCCCATTCTCACCCCAAGGTGTCACCAAACTGACGCCTTGGGAAGCATTTTGACCTTGCTTCAATATCTGACGCTTTAGGCGCCCTTGGCCAATTTATACTTCTGCGTCGAGGGTACGCCGTAGTGTACGGCGTTGGCTACGCACGTAGGCGACGCCGTTGTGAGCATTTATACTTCTGCGTTCAGGTCTTGGTTGCTCTGCAGTACTGCTCCGAAACGCTAGTTGGCGGCGGAGAGTTTTAATGTTCCACTGTGTTTAGATTCCTCGCGGCTAGGTTACTACGAGTGAAAGAGAGCTGATCATGTTGGAATTGGAGCTTATTAAGGTGGAAAAACAGTTCACTTTAGTGAAATTACTAAAACTGAAAGGCAGAAATGAGAGAAGACTTCGGAGGAGATGAAACTTGTGGAAATCATAGACAGTGGTGGAAATGCGTGAGAAGGTACGTGCGGAAATGCGTAGGAGGAAATGCGATGCTACCAAGCCGACCAATCACCGATCTTGCGGTCCGCGTCGTCGCGACGTGTAGTTACATTTTTGAGGAGGTGCGCGTCAGGCGACGGCGAAGGGTACGCGGTATGGGACGCGTCTGTGCGTATGCTACGCCGTACCTACTGCGCGCACCCTACGCAGAAGTATGTCAGTTAGATGACGCCGTAGGATCGCGTCATGTGACTGACGCTAAAGGGCGCCTAAAGGCCAATTTATACTTCTGCGTCGAGGGTACGCCGTAGTGTACGGCGTTGGCTACGCACGTAGGCGACGCCGTTGTGAGCATTTATACTTCTGCGTTCAGGTCTTGGTTGCTCTGCAGTACTGCTCCGAAACGCTAGTTGGCGGCGGAGAGTTTTAATGTTCCACTGTGTTTAGATTCCTCGCGGCTAGGTTACTACGAGTGAAAGAGAGCTGATCATGTTGGAATTGGAGCTTATTAAGGTGGAAAAACAGTTCACTTTAGTGAAATTACTAAAACTGAAAGGCAGAAATGAGAGAAGACTTCAGAGGAGATGAAACTTGTGGAAATCATAGACAGTGGTGGAAATGCGTGAGAAGGTACGTGCGGAAATGCGTAGGAGGAAATGCGATGCTACCAAGCCAACCAATCACCGATCTTGCGGTCCGCGTCGTCGCGACGTGTAGTTACATTTTTGAGGAGGTGCGCGTCAGGCGACGGCGAAGGGTACGCGGTATGGGACGCGTCTGTGCGTATGCTACGCCGTACCTACTGCGCGCACCCTACGCAGAAGTATAAATTGGCCTTAAAGCGTCAAATATTGAAGCATGGTCAAAGAATGCATTGTTTTAAAATGTTTAAACCAAAGAAAAAAAAATTGTTATAATATTTCAAATATGCTTTACTATATTTATTTTATCAGAAAAGATATTAACATGCTTAAATTCTTAAACATGTTTATTTGTAACTGAATATGTAAGTACATAATCGCCGGTTTCGCAGACAATGCTAAAGCCAGTCTCAGACTAAAATGAATGTTTGAGCTGTTATAACTGAAAGCAACTTGCACTGAGATAATTAGTGCTGGGCAACAATTAATCGCGATTAATCGCATCCAAAATAAAAGTTTGTGTTTACATAATGTGTGTGTACACACCCGCATATAATTGTTATTTTATATTTTGAATTTTTTTTTATTTATATATAAAATATTAATATTTATAAATAATACATTTTGTACAAATATACATGCAATATATACATGCCCATACTTCTTAAATATATACATGCATGTATGTGTATTTATATATACAATATAATTATACGCAGTACACACACATGTATTAAACACAAACTTTTATTTTAGGTGTGATTAATCGCAATTAATCGTTGCCCAGCACTACTTAAAATATGTCCATGCCATCGTTTTGTCTCAAGATGCACACAATAATGTTTCTTTTTCTTTCTACGGTACATTTATAAAAAAAACAAACATATGTACTAATTGAACCAAGGCTTAATCCTGGCTTAATCTAAGCTCTGTCTGCAGGAACCAGGCCTATAGGTGACTTGGTTGACTTTCTTGAGGAAATACTCTTTTCATTTGAGAGGCAAATATTTCAGCAATGGGCTTGAGAGGAACGGAGAGAAAATGAGCTCCCCGTTGTCACAGCAACACTAATTGGTGGTAATTTTGTGCTCAATTTTAATAAAGCGAACGAGAGACAAAGTGGCGTGTCCATAGCAGCGGGAAGAAAAGTCACACACTCAGCTGTGCTATCCGGCACGTCTTTCCATAAGCGTGGGGTGTGTGTTTCGGAAGAGCAAAACTGATGACATTCACAGTGTGTCATGAGCCATAAAAACGCAGTGTCATTAAACCACAGACATGATGGTCAGATCTGCGTATAGCGCAGTGATATTTTCATCACTTTCTCCCCCTCTTTCAAGTTTTACTCCTCTGTCTCTTCAATCTTCAGCAATATGAAGGTGTTCAGCTGCTGAACTGATGGTTGTTATACACCGTACTAACTCTCTTTGTCAGTCTTCAAAATTTGCTCAAAACAGTCTTGCAAGGCAGCATAATGTTGCCTCAGTGCATTTGATAGCTGAAATGCTATCTAGGTAGGCAGTGCTGCTGGGTGATATTGTCAAGTCAAGTCAGTTTTATTTTTATAGAGCTTTTCACAACACATATTGTTTCAAAGCAGCTTTAGAAACCTCCTACTGAGCAAAGCCAACGGCAACCGAGGCAAGGGAAAAATAGAGAAACCTTGAGAGGAATCAGACTCAGCAAGACATTTTACAATAAATGGGGTGAATTCAGGTTAATTGAGATGCTTTTTGCCATTGAGATGAGTGGTAAAAAGTGTCCCAATTAACCTGAATTCACCCCTGCAGTGCACATATAATTTTATCTAGTTATGTGATAAATACCATTAGTCATGTGTTAATTGATTTTGCTAAAAAATATCGTCTCAATATTTGTTTATATGCTGAGAAATGGTGCATTAATATTCATATGCACCAATACACTGTAACATTGCAATAAAAACAGCAAAATGTACTTATACCTATCCTGAGTCATTTTAATATTTTATCGTTCAAAAGTTTGTGGTTGGTACGTCTTTTTTCTGAAAATCTGTGTCATGATTTTCAAGCATGCATTTAAAACATTTATATTGTGAAATAACATTAGAATTTAAAACTATTTTCTATTTGAACTTTTTAAAAATGTAATTTATTCAAAGCCAATTTTTCAGCATCATTAGCCCAGTCTCCAGTCTCACATGATCCTTCCGAAGTCATTCCAATATGCTAATTTGAGGCTCAAGAAACATTTCTTATTATTATCAATGTTGAAAACGGTTATGGTGTTTATTAATTTAGTAATTTCGGTAACACTTTACAATATGGGTGCACTAATATGCATTAATTCATGCTTAACTAATACACAGATAATCATGAGTTAATGTATAACTAATGAAGAATTAAACCATTAATTAAACGATTACTGCATCAGCAAAAAATAAAGAGTCTATATGATTAATAGATTAAGTAATACATGAATTGCTATTAATTCAATGTGTCATTGTGTATTAATTCCTTAATAACATATTTTATTAACTAATAGTGTAAATTAATGTGTTAATTACCACAATTAGTCAAAGCTATGCACTTCAACTTCCAGTTGCCTGCTTTATTTAATCATTAGCTAATGATTTGCAAAGGTATCATTATGTTATGACTTTACTTGTTGAGGCACATCATTATTAACTAGTAATTGTAGTAATTTTCACATGAATTTGCACTAACAATTAAGTAAGTAATCATGTATATTAGTGTACCTGTCATATTATCTGGAAGTTGAAATACAAGGCTTTGGCTCATTCTGGTAATTAACATATTAATTAACACTATTAGTTAAAAAAATGAGTTATTATGGAATTAATCCACAATTACATATTTAATTAAAAACAATTAATCTATGAACTAATACATTAACCTTACAGACTCTTAATTAGTTCCTAATGTGGTAATCATTAATGAATAGCTTAGAGATAATCATTACTTACACATTAATTCAGTATTATCTGTGCATTAGTTAAGCATGAATTAATGCTTATTAGTGCACCCTTATTGTAAAGTGTTACCGTAATTTCTCCCAAAATCTTCGAATAGTGCTGTAGCCTACATAAGAAATGCCAGATAGGGACAATTGAGTGGTGCAAACAAATCAATGAATCAGAGTTTTTAATTGATTTATTGAAATAGTTTGAACAGATTCAATGTAAACAAATGTCATGATGACGGGGTAGGTAACATGTCACTTTTTACTCAACCTCATGTCTTTCCAAACCTGTATGACTTTCTTCTGTGGAACACACAAAATAAGATATTTGGCCTATGTAGAAAATAAAAAAAATGATAGAATAGATAAATTATAGAACGGAAGTCGGACTAATAGTTTTGGACTTATACAGACAAAAACAGCAGAAGCATTCTGAAATCCTATTCAAAAGAAGATCAACCCTAGATTCTTTAACACTTTTTTTCCATCTATGAGTTTTACAGATGCTCTACATACAGTATAAACGCACTCTCTCGCACAGACGCATTTGAATGTCATGTTGTCAGGTGAACTCCTGACTCAAGCGAGATGTTTATTATTGTGAATCCTCCATCTGTTCCCTCACAATAAAAGAGCAGTTCTCCGATGCTCGCTGTTTTCTGGCAGTAATCAGACGCGAGCTCTAGAGAACAGGGTTGATCGATTAATCACTAGGTTGTAGAAAGTGCACCAGCAACAAATGCAACATGCACCGCTGTGCGCGAGCCCTGCTACACTCTATCACGCGGAATACACTTCGCTTTATCGATCTATTGTGATGCCATCTTTTCCCTCGGCAGCAGCTCTGTATAACTTCCTGGCCGGAACAGAAAAAAAAAACACTTCCATTTGTCAAAAAATTTCATTTCAACACAACAAGCGAAAGGCTATTCATCCACCATTCTTAATTCTCTCTCAATTTAAAACGAAAGATGCCGTTATGGATTAGGCTACACAGAAAATACTCTAGTATTCATCGTTTTTGTCCTTTACTATTGAAATTGGAGCTTTCAGAGTTCTTTATATACGATGTTGATTGCATTTTAATTTTATATTTGGCACCAAACACCATAAAAGCAACAAAACAGCCCATCAGTGAAAATCAAAAACCAACAAGGGCTAATATTTTCTTTCGTGGAGGTATCACCCAGATTCACAGCACAAAATTGAGACATTTCCACTAAGCCTCCAATTTCCCCTCAATAAACAGACATGTGTGAAATATTACATATTCATGTAGCAGCTGTTAATCATCAGTGTGCAAGAATGCAAGCCATAACCAGATATGTAAATGAGAGATGTAAAAAGGAAGGCCGCAAACAACAAATGGATTTTCACAGTCAAAACTTGTAGCAGATGATAAATCTTGACAAAGAAGGTATGATTATACAACAATGAATATTTGAATGAAAATGAGGGACAAGATTATAGACAAAAGAGGTTGTGCATGCCATATTGGTTTCCTGTTTACAAACATTACAGGGTTGTGCATGCGCATAACAGAGGCAGACTGCAATATTGAAGCTTTACTTGTTGTTTGTATTGTTTGCATATACACTCACCTAAAGGATTATTAGGAACACCATACTAATACTGTGTTTGACTCCCTTTCTCCTTCAGAACTGCCTTAATTCTACGTGGCATTAATTCAACAAGGTGCTGAAAGCATTCTTTAGAAATGTTGGCCTATATTGATAGGATAGCATCTTTCAGTTGATGGAGATTTGTGGGATGCACATCCAGGGCACGAAGCTCCCATTCCACCACATCCCAAAGATGCTCTATTGTTGAGATCTGGTGACTGTGGGGGCCATTTTAGTACAGTGAACTCAATGTCATGTTCAAGAAACCAATTTGAAATGATTCGAGCTTTGTGACATGGTGCATCATCCTGCAGGAAGTAGCCATCAGAGGATGAGTGGTGGCCATAAAGGGATGGACATGGTTAGAAACAATGCTCAGAAAGGCTGTGGCATTTAAACGATGCCCAGTGGGCACTAAGGGGCCTAAAGTGTGCCAAGAAAACATCCCTCACACCATTACACCACCACCACCAGCCTGCACAGTGGCAACAAAACATGATGGATCCATGTTCTCATTCTGTTTATGCCAAATTCTGACTTGTCTGAATGTCTCAACAGAAATTGAGACTCATCGGACCAGGCAACATTTTTTACGGTTTTCAACTGTCCATATTTCCGCCCACAGGACTGCCGCATACTGGATGTTTTTCCCTTTTCACACCATTCTTTGTAAACCCTAGAAATGGTTGTGTGTGAAAATCCCAGTAACTGAGCAGATTGTGAAATACCCAGACCGGCCTGTCTGGCACCAACAACCATACCACACTCAAAATAGCTTAAATCACCTTTCTTTCCCATTCTGACATTCAGTTTGGAGTTCAGGAGATTGTCTTGACCAGGACCCACACCCCTAAATGCATTGAAGCAACTGCCATGTGTTTGGTTGATTAGATAATTTCATTAAAGAAAAATTGAACAGGTGTTCCTAATAATCCTTTAGGTGAGTGTAACTGCTCAATGTAACTGACTCAATAAAACGTGATTTTAGTTGGATCTGTTTGTCTGTGTCATACATACATCGCAGTCAATTATTCGTATTTAAGCAGAACCGTAAATGAGATTTGACAGCTACAGTGGAGACGAAGATTTTTAGCATTACACAACTTTAGTTTCTGTTACTCACAAAAAAAAAAAAACTATAGTATGGCTTCAGAAGACTTGTAAAGGTGCTTTTTATAAACTTGACAACCACTGGTCACTATTTGTTTTGGTTGCATGGAAAAGATTAGAAGAAAGAAAATCAGGTTTCAGACAACGTGAGGGTTATTAAATGATAACCAAATTTCAATTTTTGGGTGAACTATCCCTTTAAGCAGTGCTTGAACCCTCAAAAACTAGCTCATGAAATTTTTCAAAAACATACTAGCTACTTCCTTCTACAACTTAAACCACGTCTGCCGTTCAGAGATAAAGCAGGAGGAAACGCAAACATATCAAAACCATATTCCCTTTAACAAGTCAGAGCGGCCCAGGGGCCAAACTTCAACCAGCCAGACGTCCCATGGGAGGCAACAGATTCACAGCGGAACAGGGAATTTTTGGGCATGTGGTTCACAGGACTGCATGAAAACTGATTCAGAGAGGACTGAAACCAAGAAGCTGAAGCAGAGCTGGGTGCCCAGGGAACTCTTGAGTTAAGCCCACCACAGTGAGAGCTGCATTACCATTTATAGACTAACAGCGTGTGCACTAACAAGGCACATTAACTGTTCAGATCTGAAAAGCCTTAATGGAATCCTTTTCCCCAGAACAAATAATAATAGGGTAAAGACTATTTCTAGGGAAATAAACAGCAAGTATTTATTGTGGACGTTCATATGTATTTTCATCTAATGCAACCCTTGCTGACCCTTACTGATATTGATTTCAGTAATTAGGAATCATGGATTAGAATGCTGATTTATTTAATGCTGATTAGCCCTGCAGGAACCGTCTATTTAAATGCAAAAAAGAGAAAAAGACTAAACGTGTTTTTCGTGGATTCAATTCGAATCTTTTTTTCACAGAAGCCATTCAATAATGAGTAACGAGTCTTAAAAATTTTTTTAAAAAAAGAGTTTAGATTCAGTTTTAATAATGCTTGTGACAGTGACATCAGTTTCCCAAACTCATTGGGAAACTGTTTTGAGGTCATAGTATGGAAGGAACAAGTGTTTTACTGCCTATACTGTTCATTTCAGATGGAAACTGCAGTGACTTGTATGTATTATACGTATTTGTTTGGAGTTTTGCAAATATGTTGGTAGAGGCGGGTTTTTCCAGTGAAATTCGCTGCATTTGTCTGTCAGAGTGTCACAGTTCAGTGAAAAAGGAGTGAAAGACTAAGCTGACTTTCGCGAATAACATATGTGGTTTAAGGAGCAGTCAAACTATATATTTTTTTCCATAGAATGCTGCTGGGATGACATCTGGTTCCATCATGGAAACCAATGGGTTTTTTGAAATGCCTGAAATAAGGTCTTCGGTGAACACACGCTTAAGATATTTTCATGTTTTATTCAACAACATAAAACACATCAGTAGCCCCTTGTGAATGATTTTATAAAAGCTTTTCTTGTCTTGAAGAAGGTGATTGCTAACAAGTGGCTAAATGGGAATACAGAGGTAATCAGGGACATTGAACCTCATCTACTCACTAGTCGTGCACTTGCAAACTATTCTAACTCAAACTTTCAGGGATTTTCTATATAAAGACTGAAGGAGTTGGAAGCTTAGAGGTGGTGATGTTGAAGTCATGTGATAGTGGTGTAGTTCGTTTATGGTCGGCATTAAGCCTTTTATTTCAGGCGAGAACATTTCAAAATTTGTGTTCATTATGACGAACAAAACACATAATCTTGTGTTGGTCACAGAGCTTATTTTCTATGGAAAAATTATGGAAAATCAGGATGATGGATGGTGCTAACTTTAGATTAGGATTAGGCTACAGTCTCTTGACCACATGCTGAAAACAGAAACGCAAGTTCATGCCAATTTCGTTTCGTCCAATCTAATCAAACGTATCACTTATCGCAAATTCGTATCACATGACGACCAATAGAAAATCGATATGCCAGAGCTTGACCGTTGAATTCAAACAACACAACTTTAAACATGCAGGTTTTCAGCATTGAAATTCTCAAATTTAATTTATTTTTCCAACACAAGGGCTGCGTATGAATTCTCTTAATAACTTCCTTCAACTCTATCGACCTTGTTCAGCAGCGCCATGTCGACAGGTATGAAAGTGAGGCTGTGAGGGATAGACTTACCGTGTTTCCAATGGCATCCGCTGTAAAAAGCTGAATAAAGCAGCTAGATTACTTACAATTTTCCACAGCTTACATTGTCGGGAGTTTTTTGTCTACTGACATTTCTTTGAAAGATATTTTTCCAGTGTTTCATGAGCAGAACAATTCGAAAACACATTACAATACAGCCCATTGAAGAGATGCAAGTCTATCCCTCACAGCCTCGCTTTCAAGATCATTAAAAATCAAAGATGGTGCTGCTGTGAATAAGGCGTATGGGTTCTGTAGGTTTGCAAATGCACTACCATAATGTTACCATTGATTTGCATGTTATTCGACCACAAAAGTGAAAATAATTTGCTTGTTGTTAATTATGTATATTTTAACCATGTGCAACAACGTCTTTACTTACAACCCTTACATTTTAAGATGTCATGGGAGAGTCTGTTAGGAAAGAGGTAGGCCTAATAATGCAATATGATTTATACAACTCTGAATTACAGTCAATATGTCAGCTAAATCTGTTATCTTTCAGAATCAATGTAAAAACAACATCAACTTTGTGTTTGGGGAGGAATTGAATTTTGAACTGTGCAGAAGAAAGGATTGGCCTGTCATCTATAGAGGAAATCATTGTGACAGGAAAATGACAGGACATTCAAAATAAATTGACAAGAGACAGTGATTTCACAAAAAGGGTTTTAACCTAGGAACTAAAAAGAGAGAACATGGTTTAACCAAATACAACATTCCAAACAACCAATCAGATTTGAGAGACAAGTTTACAGTTAGGTTTAGGCTTACAACCAGGCTTGGGTGAGTCTGTATCAGTGTTATTCACATATTGTTTCTCTCTGATTTTAGGGATACGTTTTGGCTAGTTTAGGGGTAGGATTGGGACTACATTTTCAGGCAGAACAGGATCAACAAAACGTGTGGATCCAAATACATTTACCAGTAATAATGTTACTGAAAGACTGGGAAGAGAGATGCTGTAATAATGTAAAACAGTTATATAGTTTTTTTGAACATTCAAGCATGAAAACACATTCTAGTAGACCCCAACTAAATCAAGACTTTGAAAAAGGCCACTTTAATCGATGTTAGAATGTGAACGCACCATTATGCATTCTCAAACTAATCAGAATCCTGAGCTCTAAGCCTAAGGATCCCGTACTTGTAACCATCTTAGCAACCTTCTGAAATAATTGTCATAAACACACAAGTCTTTACTTGCAAGTTGTTTGGTATAAAAAAGAAGCTTCAGCCAGTAACATAAATACAAATGTAAATTAGTTCTCATTTTATAGTACATGTAAAAAGAAGGCCCATTAAAAACAAGGTCAACTAACAGTACTGTTAAAGGGACAGTTCACTTTGAAATTAATTCTTGATGTTTTAGCTTACCTCAAGGGCATCCAAGATGTAGGTGTCTTTGTTTCCACATTATTTTCAATTTTGATATCAAACCGTTCTTGTCTGTCAGTAATGGAGGTTTATGGGCATTGCTGTGGTTACATGAGGTAAAAACGATATAAATACTGTTCCGTTTTCTCACACAAACCACTCGTTTCGTGTCTTAGGCCATCAATGTGTACTTACATTTCCGAGTCATTAAATCATGTTTAATTTGGACTTCTCTGTGCATGCTCTTTGAGGTGGTGACCATAGACCTCCATTATATGACTCACAGGCAAGAACAGCTCAACCTAAAAATATCAAAATTGAAAATACTGTGGAAACAAAGACACCTACATCTTGGATGCCCTTGAGGTAAGCTAAAACACATCAAAAATTAATTTCAAAGTGA
The DNA here is from genome assembly GCF_016745375.1 of Pimephales promelas. The sequence goes on along the minus strand of NW_024121876.1, from coordinate 4,107,503 downwards.
ACTATCCCTTTAACGGGAGGAAAAAACTAAAGCAATTATGCAGAAACAAATGTTGTTTTGCACTGTATGAGCCAAATTTATTTAATGTTGGACTAAATACAAAATTAAAACTTGCAAAGTGATTTGAAATCTTGTACACTTTCAAATGCATTGAAAGAATAGATTATGGCATGACATATCAAACAAAACAACAAAATAAATGCCTTACTGCTAATACAATAGAATGCCAAAGTGAATTGTCGCCTACACGCTTCATCTGAGCGCTTTGAAATCAAACAGTAAAGCGTTGCCTCAGAAATGGTGACTGCATTACATGTACAATGCAAAATTCATTTAGAAAGAAAAGCAAGAAGAAGGACAAACGTGAGACATTTCATGGTATACTTTGGTAGTATCTATACAGTACATGTGAGAGTGATAGAAAAAGAAGATACGACAGGAAGAAATATCATGCTTCAACATGTAGTAGACGAAGACGACTAAGTAAAACGGGAAGAGCATTAAAATGTTTGTAAAATAAAAGATGAGGAAGAGTGACGTCTATGCTGCTGACCGGCGTCTAATGATGAAGGCCCCTCGCTGAAGCTGCCCTAAATAAATCCTCATCTTCGTACTGTCACTTGTCTTTCTCACCCAAATCTGCAAGAGAATCGAAATCCAAGACAAAGCACTTCAGTGTTTATCCTGTACCACCTTCTTCCAGAATCCAAATGAATCCTAAACAGTGATTTGTACTCCAAAGCCACTGGCTCAGCAAGTAAGAGCCCAGATCTATGCAGTGTGCTATTGATGCTGGCATTAAAAGGATGCAAATGAGACAAAAGCCATTGGAAAGACATCCTCGTACAATTTGATATGGATGCAGATTACAATAAATGAGAACGGCTAAATGAGAATTTTCCTCCTCTGGCTCTCCAAGGCTGATACACTTGGGCTGATCTCAATAACCCGCTGTTTATTTCCCCTCTGAGCGGGGCATTAGTTTGAAGAGCACAGTCATTTGTTTATCACCAATCAGAGGAGAGAATCAGACACAAACCTCATTGGTCCCCACAGAGCTGATGACACAGCTGATCTTGGTGTTCTCCTTGGACTCCAGATAGATTGCTTGACTTTTATGGTACCTGAAACAAAAGCAGTATTAGTCACTTAAGATGCTTTAGACTGAAAGACCATTACAGAATAATCTCTTTGAGACATCTCTTCACTGAAAATGCAATATTTTGGCTTAAAGGATATCACAGTAATTAAAATTCTGTCATCGTTTTCTCATTTTCGTGAAATTCTGCATGGAAAATTAACTTTATTGATGCAAGAGACTGATATGCAATTATAACAAATGTCTACAATAAAATTATCTCTGCCAAAGGGAGCATTGCCAGCTTCTAAATGTAGAGGTGTACTTATTTTTTTTTTAAATAAATAAGTCACATTTTAATGGTTATTTTGGGGTACATTTGATCAATTGATGAAAAAGAACCGGTTCATATCGAGTCCCTGATTTTTTTTTTTTTGATTCACTAAAAAGAATCAGCTCATCGAATCGGTTCAGAAAGAGTTTTTGTTGTTGTTATTTTGTGGTACACTGCTTTTTTTATTGCATTACACTCATACAGGCCGCAAACTCAGATTCACAATTCAGGTAAAATACACCCTAGATGAGCAATGAGGAAACAACCGGTTCTTAAGAGTCATTGTTCGCGAATCGCATTGTTCGCGGTTTTTTTTTTTTTTTTTTTTTTTTTTGACGTGTAGCCCGTCAAAGAGGACAACTCAATAGAAGTTCTTGCCTTTATTATTGTCTTTTTGTTCCATTACATTCAATACAGACTGCAAACTCACTTTTACAAGTTTGCTGTGGCACAAACACCACTAACTAGAGAGTCATTTCTTAAAACGCAGAATACATAGAGAGTGAAAGTAGCCTGCGGCTTCAACCTTCTCACATAAACATCCTCTGGAAAAGTTCAAATTATAGAGGCATAACTCAACCTTCTCCACTCATTATCAAAATAGCAGAATAAAACTGCATTTAATATACATGTAACATTATACATTTATTGCCTGCGGTATCACACCGAACCATATTTCCTCCTCCGCTCACTCTATCCTCATCTGCACAGAAATATTCCGGTTGGATTGCAATGCTGAAAGCTACGGCAGCCTACTGTCTAAAGGGCACGACTGGATGAATGCATGCTGACACGCTCATAAAAATCCAGAGGCATTCATGACATTTAATGTCACAAACGCATAAGACAAAGTAATCTCCAGTCCTCATCCTAAACCACAAGCTTCCTATGTATTATGATCACTTATTCAAAACAACAAAATATAGATTAATGGAATTTTTGGATCTTGATGCCCTTGATGTTTACATTATTAAATATCAGGTGATGGACAATGGTAAATACCATGCTAGGAATGTGTGACCTGAATCCTGGTACAGATTTTGCCTTGTTCAAGCCAACTACTCCTTGCAAATACCCCACACACACATTCTTATGTACATATATCAAATAAAACAACTGCTAATAGTAATAACTGAGAAATTGAAAATAGCACATTTTTACAGCCCACATAAAATAAAATTCAAAAATTGTAAATATCCTTCCTCCAATTTAATTTACCTACATGTCATGCTACTTTAATGCCGAAACACTACAAAGTTTTTCAAAATGTAACTTATGATCCAAATTATGTATACGATAGATAAACAATTGATAGAACGACAGAACAATATGACAGAACAGTAGTAGATAGAATGACCAACAGACAGACAGACAGACAGATAGACAGATAAATAGATAGATAGAACAAACCAACAGATAGATAGATAGATAAAACAACCAACAGACAGACAGACAGACAGACAGATAGATAGATAGATAGATAGATAGATAGATAGATAGATAGATAGATAGATAGATAGATAGATAGATAGAAATGACCAACAGATAGATAGATAAAATGACCAACTCTCTGATGTGACACTGTCCTATATGTAAACTATATGATAGAATTGAAAAGCAAAAGAGTGATTGTGCCATCTTGTGGTCAGTAGAAGTAAAAAAAAAGATTTTTTTTAAAGCTTCAAGGCCCTGCAGGAACCAGGGTGTCTGTCAAGGTTTGAGTGGTAAGCATGCAATTGGCCCCAGCTGGTAGAAGCTGTAAATACACCATTAATTTCCACAATGTAAATCAGTCAGTCTTCATAAGGGCTTTTCACAATGTGCTGTACCAAGGGTTATCATCCCTTTAAACCAACATCGAGTCATTGATCATTAAAATAATGCAAATAAGCATGTTAAATCAGAGCTAAGAAACCTTAAAGAAATCTTAAAACCTGAATATGTAACCTGAATTACTAATGTATGTAAAACACAATAACCAAAATTGTGTTCACCTAGAGTTTAAAGGTATCAACATTTTCAGAGAAAGGTAGCATTTTCAGAGAGGCTACCAATAGTGATCCCACCCTCTATTTAAAGTGTTGCCTGACTTCAAAACAGCAGGGAGCAAACAAAAGCACATACCATTATAATAATGAACATAAACAACTAAAAAGAGCACTTACCTGTAACACCTGACAGCTGCAGATTCATTTCAGCATTGATATTGTTGCAAGTAAAACCTAATCACGAACCCGAACGAGTAGAACGTCACAGGTTTCCATCTCTTCCCCATTACAGTAGTTAACACACCATAAGCTTGTTGATTGGGTTCAGGAGGAATTGTGAGGCGGAGGCAGATTTTTCAGTTGCCTGACGTCTATCTAACTCTAGCGATCTATTCGGACTGAATGCAACGATTGGAAAACATTGTATGCCTTCCGCAGATGATATATACATATAAATACATGTATACCACTTAATTTAGTGATTGATTTCAAGATGTAAAGAAATTTCAACCAGCATAACAAAAAATGTTTCGTACCCTGTCTTTAATGTGTACCTGAGTGTCAAAAGCCCAGCAGAACACAGAGAATCTTACCATCTCTTGTCATAGTAGAGTTTCCCCTCCTCTATCCGTGCCTCATACCGCTGGGACGGGGTGTCCACTGGAGTGGTCGGGAGGTGCTCTGGAGAGGACGGGGATGCTGAAAAACATCACACACGTTTGATTTCAATAAATTTCCCATTCATTTTTAAAGACTTTGTGGTTTAAAAGAAAAATTTGATGGGAAATCGTATGGGGAATCACCTCTAAAAGACAAAACCTCCATACCTGGTCTTTTCGGAGATTTAAGCTATAAAGGAAATGAAGCAAAAAAGATTGTTTTAATTTTCTTCAGCAATCTCAGGTGTAAAACACTACAGACACAGACAAACAACCTGATATCTTGGTCAGCTCACAGTAATCAGCAGTTGGCAAAAAATAAATAAAAAATGAATCCAATAATATGTCAGTGTCAAAACCTTATTTTTTGTGGTCTGCAGCCTTTTACCACTTAAAACACAACCGATTTTTTTGTCATCCGCAAGTAATGTGTCTCATGTATCTCTTTGAGTAATAAAATGTAATCAAATTTTCAGGGGATCCTGCTTTTTATTACCTAATAGAGAACTTTAAAAAAAAATCCTTTCTTCAAAGCCGAGACGCAAATCATGAAGATTTTCATTACAATTTGATTAAATGGACTGATTTTTTAAATAATAGCCTGCAAAGAAATATGCAAGTCTATTACATTTTTATAAATGCTAATGATATAAAATTAGATATATTGAAAATTAGGTCAAAAAGTTGATACTGTATCTAAGAAGCAGTGAAATTTGTACTTCGATTGTTACATGGCTTCATTTGCCAATTCCAATTCGTAACCTTACCTTGTTCAATGTTCTTAGATCTTCCATGATCTGTTCATCAGTAAGTAAATAATTTAACTGAGGTGAGGAGAGTTAAGAAAATCTGATCATTACAGCAAACACTGAGACATTTGACTGCACATCACATTTTTTACATTATTGATACGTCTTGCAATTATAATGGACTGGTCTATGGTCTATTAATTACGCCTTTAAATAAAAGTTTTTTTTTTTTTTTTTTGAGCTGTTGACAGTCATATACAATAAAAGAGCCTGAAAATAAACAGAAAATAAAACCTGCCTACCTTACACAACACCGAAGGTAGGCTTGCACTCTGGAGTAGAGTGAACACACAAATTATATCAACACACACTGCAACGGTCACAATATGACGTCACACTGCGTGAATATTTAAAAAAAAAAAAATTCAACATATAACCAACACTAAAAATAGGCCACTTAAATGCTACCAAATGCTAAAAATGTATAAATGTAAATGAACAAAAAATGTGTTGCATTTACAATCCAGTGAAATCAGCAACCCTACTTCCAGCGCCCCTACAGATGCATAGAAGATGCATAACTGATGTGTTGGTGGTCTGAAGTGTTTCCAGTGCATGGGGTCTGTATAGCTATGTGAAGGATATCAGGTGCAGGCTTTCTTCGCTTGTCTGGAATGGGCACAGGGTCATTGGGTCGTCTCCGGAGCTTCCGGGTTATATGGGTTTTTACCTCCATGGAATCTGAAATAAATGAATACATGGACAACGTACTTGGTTTAAGGGTTTAAATGAATTTCTCACACAGGATATTGTTCTCTACAACAGCAATACTAACAATGCCTTGCACAAAAACCCTCTCAGGTTGCATTTCTCTATCTGATCTCACTTTCTCACCTCCTGTCAGCTCCATTGTTAATTTCTCGTTCTCGATCATCTTCTTCTTCTCCTCCAGCTCTGCAATTAGATTTTCCTTCAGTTCCACTTTCTTATCGTCAAATTCTTTCACCGCTGCTTTTTTTTCTTTGATGTAGTTCCTCTCCACCTGCTCTGTCTACAAGAAATGTATTTTGCATTAATTAACCATTTCTGTTGCTTTCTCAGTAATAATAAATCAACAGATTCATACAATTAATGAATTGCATGCATCTTACCTCAAGTTGTAAAAATAGGTCTGAAAAGATAAAGAGAGCACAAACAAGAGATAATCATGTAAAGTTGGCTTCTGAAATATTGAGACTGACATCGAGATGAAAAGCCTTATTATAAATCATCTTTACCAGCGTTACGAAGTCTTTCTTTATACTGCTGATCGAGCTTCTTCATTCTCTTCTGGTACTCCTGCAGTGTGCCTGTGGAAATTAATGAGTATAAAAATTGATCTACTTTGTAATTTAGCTGACATTTTCTTTATCAGTAATGTATAGTACACTTATTAGGGACAATAGGCTGTCTTGATCATGGGGCACAATGGTGATAGATTACCCTTTCCATTTGAACATGCAAGCTTTTGGTTACCAGCCAGGCTACATCACTTTGTTAGACCATTATCAATCAAAACACACACTTTTCAGGACACATGGTAAAAAAATTCAATTAATTACAAGAGCATTTCCAGTCACCTTCTTGCAATTGTTGTAACTGTCGTTTCAGGGATGCCAGTCTGTCTTGATACATCCTGAAATCAAGACAAAAACAAAATATCTCAAAGAAATTATGATAGATAAGATAGATAGATAGATAGATAGATAGATAGATAGATAGATAGATAGATAGATAGATAGATAGATAGATAGATAGATAGATAGATAGATAGATAGATAGTCAATTACAAGGAATACTCACTGTTCTTTGATCTCAACATAGTCGTCTTCATCATGTTTGGCCATATCTGTTTCACTGGCATCCTCTGTGTCTGTAATAATAATAATAATAATAATAATAATAATAAATATAACACCAATAAATTAATTATACACTGATTTAAGAATAAGGTATGGTATGTCACTTTTGGACATTTAGTTTATTTACATCGTTCATTCACGTTTATTTGCACATTTTTAGCACCATCTAGCGGACAGACATGGTAGCTTGATATTTTTTACTCTGATATTATACTCTGTTGTTATTTAGATTGGAAAATGTGGCTGAAAAAAGATACATGGGCCTATAGATAATTCACATTACATATATGTTGTTTGCTGACCTTTTTTTAAACAGAGGAATTAATGTAAATAGTATTGTGTTTGTGGGGAACTGTCACAAGATGATACTAAGATTAATATGAAACAAAGATCTAAGACCATTTCAAAAATATTACAACTTTAATGTTGCTAACAATACGTCCTACGGTTTGAATTCAAAAGTTTGAGGTGAGATTTTTTTTTTTTAAAGAAATTAAATTGATGAAAAGTGAAAAAATATTTCTACTTCCAATAAATGTTGCCCGTTTCAACTTTCTCTTCAGCAAAGAATCCTGAAAAAAATTGTATGGTTTACAAAAAAATATGAATTGATAATAACAAGAAAAGATATGCTATATTGAGCACCAAAACAGCATATTCGAATGATTTCTAAAGGATCATGTGACTGACTGATGATGCTGAAAATTCAGATTTGCATAAGAATACATTGCATTTTAAAAATTATTCAAACAGATTTTTAAAATTGTAATAATATTTTACAATGTTACTGTATTTTTGTCAAATAAATGCACCCTTGGTGAGCAGAAGAGACTAAATTAAAACAATCTTAGTACTGACCCCAAACATTTAAAAGTAATAACAACGTTTCTTCTTTGAAGGATAGTTGACAAATGGACATTAACATTTTTTTTACATTAAGATGTTGGTTTAAAATATAGTTGTATGAGGGCAATATGCACAATATGCACAACCATCTTCGTAGGAACATTTTGTACCCTTCCCTTACTAGTCTGGTTTACCAGGCAACACACACACGCACTTTATAAGATGTTCCTTATATTTTATATATTCATATTGAAAAGATTTTATTATTAAGGGATACGTTAAAATACATTATGTTAACAGTATCTGATCTTATTCCCATCATCAGCCTCATCTCAAATGTGACACCAGCATTAAGCTAAGTGAGCGGAGATCAAATTCAAGCATTTCAACCCAAATATTTACCACCATAAATCAACTGTTTACCAAAATGATACTTTAAAAGCAAAAAAAGTTCACTGGTGCAACTGATTTCGAGTCTGTATGAGTTCAAAAACATCCTGCTTAATGTATTTGTTTCCTGACGTGTGCTGCTAACTCTGCTAACTGTTTATCAACAGACTGGATAGCACATAAACTACACACATATGAAAATGCATAGCCATTATACAGTTAAAGGCGTATACAGGCAACATTAAAGTATAAAAATATCACTATACAGATTAAAAAATACCGATAAAGTTGCAAAAAATAGCTCTTAAATAACAAACAGAAAACAACGACACATGCACACTTTCCTTGCATGTTTAACATAACTGAGCTCTATTTTACTATAAGCTTATAGCCAGTTCGCTCATTATCAATTGAAATATGCCTTTTAATGCATCAATCATAAATGAATGAGACAAAAAGGTAGATAAACTGAAATTACTGTGCGTATTCACCTTCTTCCGAGTCTCTGCCTCTGAAACTGCGATCTTCATCTTCATCCACACTGTCTAGCTCTTCCTCGTCGTTATAATAATCCACCATGGGTGACAGTAAAGTCGATGCCATTTATTATATTTATATATTGATAATATTGCAGGAAATACTTATGTGTAAACAATCACACTGCACAGACAACGTTTCAGTCTCAAGCCTCTTTTTTTCAATTGGAGGGTAGGCCGAGGAATCTGATTGGTGGAGACGGTCGAGTGATGCATGCTGGGGAATGTAGTTTGACCGCGTGTGTGCAAGTATGACATAAGGGGAATAAGAAAATGAAGAGAGAGAGAGAGAGAGAGAGAGAGAGAGAGAGAGAGAGAGAGAGAGAGAGAGAGAGAGAGAGAGAGAGAGAGAGAGAGAGAGAGAGAGAGAGAATAGTCTCTTCCCGTTTCAAATGTATTGTTCTTATTATCAGTCAAGGAACATGAAGATTTTCTGAAGTTGTCAGTCCCACTTCTGCCTCAGTCATGACTTTTTATCTTGGTAAGGTAAGCGTATTAATGTCATTATGAAAAGACAAGAAAAAATGCATAATTTAGTGCCATTATTTATTGGAATTGCATTGGATGCACATTGAGCTTCATTTCCATCCCACAGACTGCTATGGATAGTTGTGCATATTAAAAGTTATTCACGTTTTCAATGTATGTTAGGCTAACTGTTTTTTCATCATTATTATTATCTTTCTTCTGAACAAGCAAGTTAGTGAAATACATTGGGAAGATTTTTTATTATAAATACGTAAATATTTATATTCAAACAGCCTCTTTCCATTGTGTTTCATAAAACAGAAATACTACTAGCTGCTTCTGCTACTACTACAAATAATAATACAATCTATAAAATTATAAATATATGAATAATTTTATAATAAAATGAATGCATCAATGACAAAATAACAACAATAACAATATCATCATCATCAAAATATATTTGTTAGGGTATCAATAAACTCAGAATAACAGGTGTTCAACAACATATGGTAAGATTCAGCAAAAATGTATTCAAATCATGCGACTCATTCTACACATAAATATTGTAATATATTATATTAACTTGTCAGTGGGAGTAATCTACGAAAAAGCCTCGATCTAATCATTATTACTCTAGATTATAATCCTATCAGTATTAGTCACCCTGCCATCTCTATTGTGTCTTCATGGGCTCTTCCTTCCTCAGCCGGCAGGTGGCGGCGTAGAGTTTCAAAGCGCTTTGACTCGCGAGATCGTTTATCAGCGCTGTTACCTTGTAGCAGGTAGTAGTACGATGATGGGCTTTTCTAAAAGCGTCAGACGCTTGTCAAGTCTTTGTCAGTCGCACGGGGTTTAATACAGTATTTACGCTGGATATCATAACACGAACTGTGTGGACGTTTTTATCATCGCACTGACGGGGGAGATAGTCATGACGTCTGTCGAAAATAAAACAGGTTGATGCATTTTTTTCAGGTGTAGGAGCACTAAGAAGCCAATTGCAATGAGTTTGGAAGTTTATTTATTTCAACATTCCACCTTACAAGGACTACAGGGGAAATAAGGTGGATTTTCACGATTTATCACTGAGAAGAGCGCCTGAAGACATTTGCTTGTAACCGGACTTCTATGGAGTTGGACCTGGATTAAAGATAAAGCTTTGTTGACTCGGTAAGGCCGTTTTTGTTGGTATTCACATTTATTATGGCTTTGTCAGATTATCTGTTTTGTTTTTCAGGGGTATTTAATATTTTTGATGCGGTGCAGCGTCTATTAAAAGCGTCTTTATCGTATCTGGTGTCACTATTCGCGTCTTCATAGATTCCATCTGCGCTCGATTGATTTTCCCTTGATGAACCTTCAAAGAAGCATTTTGCCTACAACTGGTCAAGTGATACAGACAGTGTTTAACCTAAACTCTTGGACTCAATGTAGAATAGGCTATCCGTGATTGTTATTTTTATGTTGACACTCAATTATTAAACATAATAACATTTAATAGTTAAGTTAATGTATGAGTTCTAAAATAATGGATGATTAAAATATGGATGATTCTTCAATAAGCATTTTTTTTTACTAGAAACATTCAACATTTTTCTAGTGAATTAATAAGTGAATTAATTTTTTAAAGTTAGATAAATCTTGAACTTGCTGTTTAACAATTTTAGCAAATTTTATATATATATATATATATATATATATATATATGTGTGTGTGTGTGTGTGTGTGTGTGTGTGTGTGTGTGTGTGTGTGTGTGTAAAAGTCTTCAAATTAATGCCATTTCTGAACTTTAGACTGTCACTTGTTCTGAGATTGCTTTCCTGCCAATTATGTCTAGGCTATTATAAACAAACATAATATTTTTTCAATTAAAAAATTTGACAATGGTTTTAAAAAAAAAAAAAAAAACGTAAATATGCAAAGTAGCCTAGTTTCCCAGTGTTTATTATTAAAACACTTTTCTACAGTCATTTTAGAGGCTAAGTGTTTTTAAAGGAAACAATAATAGTGTAACTGACAAATGTTTCTTTCAACACTCTTACAAATTAGAGATCAACTTAGGCCTAATTAAAAAGAAAAACAAAGCTGTTACAATCTATCGTGAACTTATTATTTTTAAATCACCCTTGTTAGAGATTGTTAACCTATGGTTCTGGGCTGAGAGTAAATTGGCTGACTTTGCTGTCATGCACTTTATTTCCGTGTGTGTGTGTGTGTGTGTGTGTGTGTGTGTGTGTGTGTGAGAACTATATGCGCACGCGGCTGTTCATCCAGGAAGTCTAGACAGCAAAGACTGACAGACAGGCGAAGATGGACCTTTACAACGTTTAAAATACTCTATTTCCGGCTGAAATAAATGTTTTTGAACGGTGAATTGTACCCTTGAGCTCACGGTCACCCTACAGAAAAGAGGTCAGTAACATTTACTACATTGCCACGGTTCTCGTGGATAAAACTGTCAAAGGTTCTGCGTGACATATAATTGCACATTAATTTCAGAGTCATGCAAAAATGAATTCAATACAAACCAGAGTTTTTTAACACGGGAGTATCAAAACGGTGTTTAATTATTTTATTGCAAAGCTAACTTAGTCAGTTTGCTAACCTAACTGTTCTCAACACTATACCACCCAAACTTTCACTTCCTCTGTAGCTCAAATCATCCATACGTTCACATTCGTTTTACTTTAGTCCATTGACTTGTTTAAAAATGGAGCGCGTGAGAGGCATGATTCTTTTATGAATACAAGCAGCAGCGGATAGACGCACTTCAAACTTCAGGTTATCATATCAGTTTGACATATTCAGAGAAATGAGGCTGATGTCAGTTAAGGCTGTTTATGGTGGCTCTTTTTTTCCCTCGCCTTCAGCCCCCGCTCCTTGTGTCGCTATTTTAAGCAGCGCGTCTATCTCTCACACATGCAGCGTTTATTCTGTGGGTTGGAGATCACAATGAAGTTTATAGGCATGAGGAGCGCAGGATAGAAAGCTCTCACATTGAGGATGAAGGTACTTTTTTCTACCGTTATTTGGCGCTGTCAGCGTTGTGCATGTTGTTTTTGGGGTCATTTAGGCTAAAGAAATACCCTTTAGGCGATTCTTAGTGAAAGGGTGGATTATTGTAATATAACGTGGACGTGAATGCAGTTAGTCTTTTAGCCTATATATTGTTACGATTTCCTTGCATGGTTTATCTCGTGGTCATGATAGGGTGTAAGGGGTGGATGCAGATGCATATGATAAATTAACAATTCCGATTCGCATGATATGTGTCCGAATTAATCGCTAAGTGATTCGATTCGAATCTTTTCAGTGAATCAGTTCGACAAAACAGGTGTCATCATCATCATCATCATCACACCGGACTGAGCTATTCGTTCATGAATCGGACTGTATAGTTCCAAACGATTCTTGAGTCAACAACTGTCGGTTCGTAAACAATCCGGTTAACTCGCTAAATGGAGAACCGTCTTTATTTCGAATATATTCGATTCATATAGCTGTATTCATCCCTGCAATAAACTGACAGATGAAATCACAATAAATGATTTATGCAACTTAATAGAAAAAACGTAATTATTATAATAATGTTAGGGGGGAAAGAAATTCTGAAATTGTGGTTCGAAAGACTCAATTTACATAAATGAGTCAGTGTTTTCATCACTGTGAAACGTCATGTAATGGCTACTGATACTCATCAGCACAGCTGTTTTTCAGATAGAGGTGAAACTGGGTCGATTTCGGTGCTTGTCATCTATTGCAGTCATACATCTTATCATTTGCATGCGTTTTTAAGGATTGTGGTTTAAAAACAAGTGATTTTAAACCGTTGAAGCACAATAAGCAGCGTAAGGGAACTCATTTCATATGCAAGCGCTGTCTGAGAAACAGTGCCCCATCTGTTATCATCATTTATCTCTGAAATTAAATTAAACAGTTGAGAAAGAAAACGCAATGCATTCAGTCTTAAAGTGACAGCAGCCGGATATACCTGCTGTCGTATGTGCCATTATTGTTAATCATATACAACAAAAGAGAGAAAACTGCACAATGCAAACTTAAGTGGTTAATCCAGGTTTCCTTCAGGGGGTATAATACGTATAGTAAGTGTGCTGTAAACTTGCTAAACTCTTCTCTGCCTATGTGGGCATTGGGAGACCATTGTATTATTGGCTTCAGGTTGACTCTTTAGTTTAGTTACCGGTAGTTTAGTTATTAACAATTTGGTGACTGATCAAGGTGAACTCTGAAACTCGAAGTCTGTGTGTGATTCGGGGTTTAATGGTTTATTGCTCTCACATCATTTATAGATTTGCTTATCTGATTGCTGGATGTTTGGTAACTGGGACATTCCTAAATTAATAGCATTGAGACTAGTCATGTTTTCATTACAGGAAATACACTTGTTTGTCAACTGTTTTTTAACCTTTTTAAATGTTGCTTTGATAGCATTTGTCTCTATTTTCTATTCATTTCATGTCATGATGTGAGATCAGGTTATATATTTGCTGAATCTACAAAAGTTGTTTAACTTAATTTAACGTATGTTTTGTTATTTAGTAATGTATAATTATTATTTATTTTGGTACATTTATAACATTTGGAAAGCCTAGACTTTCCAAGCCAGCAGCATATCAATTAAATAATCGTGCCAGAAGATAATTTATTTAATATGGTTGGTATTTAATATGATTGGTTTCATGTAGCTAAAATGGCAAAAATATATATTTTTGGTTTCAAATGAAATGGCTTTGGAGGGTGACAGTGATGTTTAATTAGCACTCCTCTGATGACTTGTTTTTCACTGTGTCAGTCAATGTCTATATTTCGTTTTCTCAGCATTGTGGACACACTTGATTTCACACACTTAAATGATGCTAGAGTAGAAATGCTTAAAAAAAATTTGGGCTGAAATAACAAGGTGGCTCTTTTCAGAAGAACTGATATGATCAATTTATATTGATACAAATTTAGTCAAAATACATATAAATTTAATTTCAGCTATTGTTTTGCATGTCTTTACTATCTTTAAATTAGTGTGAGATCACACCTGCGGTTAGGGTGTGGACAGACATTCATGGATTTACGTTTTAACCTTTTGTATAGCATATTTGTTAATGAAAGAAGGCCTTTCCAGCGTTGGCTGTTAATATGGTCTTTGTGTATGTAGTATAGAATGAGCGGTGTCATGTGTCGTTGACAAGGACCATGTTGTTAGGCCAACTTGACACACACACACACACACACACACACATACTAGGTCATACCACACATCACCACACATTATATAGTTTGTTCATTGATTGATTGATTGAAAGATTAATTCATTCAAAAACAATTGAAGGTTAATAAAGTGCATTAAGGCTCTTCATTTAGAAAGTGTTTTTTAAACTTTAATTTGAAAGTAGCAAATGTCGAAAGAAACTGTTCTGATTGATAGTGGTAGACTATTCCATAATTTGGGGGCCTGCTACTGCAAAAACTCGGTCACCTCGATGTTTTAGTCTCAATTTACGCACAGAGAGCAATCCAAGGTTACTAGACCTAATGACCTGGGTGGATTGTGGTAGTGTATTAAGTCAGATAAGTACCCAGGTGCTGGGCCGTTTTATGATTTAAAAACAAAGACTAAAATTTTTAACTCAATTCTTGACTGGTCTCCAAATTAGAGAAGTTAAAATCGGAGTAATGTGATCAAACTTTTCTGGCAGCAGCATTTTGTACTAGTTTAAGGTGCCCCATGGATAAATGGATAGCTCCAAGGTAAAGTGAATTACAACAGTCAACAATAGTAATAAAAGCATGAATGACTATTTCAAAATTCTTCGGAGAGAGAAAAGATTTGACTTTTGCAAGATGCCTTAAATGAAAAAAGCAGGATTTAATGACGGAATTAATTTGTTGATGATCAAACTTAAGGCCTGAGTCAAACAGGAAACCTAGATTTTTTGCAGATGAAGTAACATGAGGATTTAACTCATCAAGATCTAGAGTACCAGAGTCATAACGATCACTTGGTCCAAACAATATTACTTCAGTTCAGTTTTGTTCGCATTTAGTGCTAAAAAAAAAAAAGAAGTATGCCAGCCATAGTTTCACTTCCTGGAAACATGCAAGGAGCTTGAATTATTTTGTTTAAATGGGAAATACAATTGGTATTTTCTCTAGTGAGGAGAATTTATAAGGTTCTCTTGCAGATTTAAATGTGGTTGTTCACACTCCAAGTCTTTCCAGGCATGCATGAGTTTAAAAAGGTCAAAAGGTTACAGTCGTCCTCCACTTTCATTATTCTTCAAGGTTTCAGAGGAGTTTCAGTGACCCAAACCTCTGTTTAGAATCCAGCTCACCATGTCCAAATCACCATCTAGGCTAATTTTAGTTTCTCTAAAATATGAGTTAATGATGTAGTAGCTTCAAATGAGTTGACCACAGTCAATGCGCGTTGTTTTTGAACTGACTTGCCCTCCATCGCTCCTTTGATGGCAGCACAGGGAGTCTGCGAGTGGCCTGAAAACACCCAGCTCATTATAATTAGCACTACTGATTAAACCTCACGGACTTCACTGCCCGTGTTGTAATGTGTACCCAATCAATTCTTTCACTGCCTGTCATTCCGGGCTTTAACTTTGTAAACTCCCTTTTCTGTTCTGCTCTCAGTAATGTTATGTTTCTGTTCCCCACATAGAATGGGAATCTGGGGAATTCAGGGGAATTCTGAGGTCAACGTTAATGTTAGATCGACCTGCGTTTGTCGTTTACTTCACTATAGCTACCCTAGCTGCTTTTACATAGGAAGTGTGTGACATTGCAAGTGTATTTACCATTCGATTTCACGGCAATTCGTACAAATGTTATGAGGTGGCTAATTCGTAAAATTCGTACGACCTTTGCTAAATCGTACATATTTTACGAGTTGCCCAATTCGTACGAATGACATACCCCTGAACCTGCCCCTAAACCTACCCATCACGTGAGTTTAGACAATTCGTACAAATTCGTACGAGTGAGTATTCTCTTTCGTATTTCGTATTCTCTTCCGGTTCTGTTGTCATTGCTTGTTCACGATTCCAGTGACGCTGCTGACGTGTTATATTGTGCGCCCGATTAGGACATCCGCGACATGCACACTTACGAACCGTTTTTAAAAAATATTGCAATACCAAAATACAAACAATGTAGAAAAGCTTGAATACAGCGCGCGTCTCCATCAGACTGTAAACGAAGCTCAGGCGCACAAGATAACACGTCAGCAGCGTCATTGGAATCGTGAACGAGCAATGACAACAGAACCGGAAGAGAATACAATGCTGAATAAAGTCATTGTTTTTGCTATGTTTGGACCAAAAAGTATTTTCGATGCTTCAAAAAATTCTAACTAACCCACTCATGTCACATGGACTACTTTGATGATGTCTGTATTGCCTATCTATGTCTATTATTGACATAATTTTCATTTTTGGGTGAACTAACCCTTTAAGATTGTTGACTTTGCAACATCTGAACAAGCGCAACATAGAAGTTCCTCGCATGAAAAAGTTTTAGAACCACTGACCAAAAATGTTTGAGAATCAATGATTTAGATGGACTGACTTATCTTCTTACATCAGTGTGTGAGGCAAGGAATGAGTCTTTCGTCACTTTTCGTGACTCAAGCAGCCTGTTACTCTGCAGGCTCATCTCCCTCGGTTACCCTTGTCTTCTGGGACTCTCTCAATCTCTTCCATGTGAGCTCAACGTCTCTGTTGAAAAATGCATCAGGGTGGGAGTTGCCATGCTGGCAGTCAGACGGGGCGGCTCGAGAGTGTATGGCCCAGTAGGAAAGCGCATTAAAAATTAAACCTCTGCCGTCAGTCGTAATGTTCAACTGATCAGCTTCAGTGAGGCTCGTAGGAGAAAAAAACGCCGCTCAAGATAACACAAGGAATGCTTTCCTTGGCGATGACACTCACGTGTGCTGATTTTAATGACTGTATTGAAAGCTGTATGAACTCATAAAAGACGCTTCCTGCTGACGAAGTGTCTAGGTAATTGCATTGGCCCAGTGGATTCAGTTACAGATATTGACCGCAGCCCCTTTGCTTGTTCACAATAGTGGCCCTGTCACAGTTAGGTCACGGTATTGGAGAAATAAAAGCTGCACTGTCACACAGAAATGTCTGCTGTTGTCAATTAGAAAAAAAGTGAGAAGTAGATCACTGTCATTAGGCCAAACTGGAGGCACGTGGCATGAGTCACTGGCCTCCCACTTTGAAGACATACGCCTCATATGAATTGAATGGAATTGAATTAAAAATGATCATTTAGCAGGGAATGAATTCAGTATCCTTAATTTGCTGAACTTGAATATAGCCACAGATTAGATATTAAGGGGTAGTGAATGAATTCCATAATTTAGGAGCATTAACACTAAATGACTTTCCACCTACAGTAGATAACTGGAAACAAGGGTGTCATAATCTGATGTGATGCAATATAGAAACTGTCGGGCAGATCTGAGTAAAGGCATTTTTGAGTTAATAATAATTTGCCATTTGTTTATTTGCAAATACCAAAGTAATTTGGTAGTGAAATCTCCTTGTTCCAAAATCCTTCTGCACAAAACCACTATATAATAAACATCAAGTCTGTTGATGGAATGTGATTGTGATGAATTGCACAGCATTTTCACTTTCTGTGTGGACAAGTCACCTGTTTTGGGAGCTTGTTACGTCACATATTTGATTATTATTGCCAGGCTGCATTGTCATCATGTACTGTTTAGTGTTTGGTGGGTACAACTGATTTTTGTTTTGATGTATAACTTTTTTCTCAAGATACATATGCCTGTGTGTGTGTGTGTGTGTAGCGCACATACATTGAAGAAATGTTAACTGGAGGCCTGTTTCAGGTCCACCTCTCTCTATTTGTTCACATGCATCTGTAGTTTGATTGTTGTAGGTTTATATCTCCTATAACCTCATATCATTATTGGGCAGTGCTGGTGTAAATAGGGTACAAAATGGTTTGTGATGCAATCAATTAAACCACATTCAGAGGTAGACAAAAAACAACAACAACGTTTAGACACAAACTCTGTTGACGTACAATCTAAAAATAAATATGTATTATTTTCCACGTGTGTGTGCGTGATTTGGAGCAGGCCCCCTGTTTCTCTCTGTTTGACAGACAGTTCAGTCGATGTGAAGAGAGCGTGAGGTAATGAGTAGTGTTCTATAAATAGTCACCACGCCCCCGTCCTAAAGCCCTCTGTTTCACCCATCTGATGTGCTGGCTGCCACACAGTAAACACTGCTAACATGCAGTTTAGAACATCTTTGAGGATTTAGGTGATGGAAGTTGTATTTTAAATCAATTTGGCCATGTTATTTGATATTTAATGAAACAAATCTTTAATGAAACAAAGCAACAGAAATGTGTTAAAAGACATGATTGATATTTTACATTTTTTAAATCCAATAAACAGTGTACCTATACCTAACATAGTATAGGTGTACCTATACCTAACATAGTGTACCTATACCTGACACCGTGTCCTAACTACACGCAACACGATAAATTCCAGCGACAGCAAGTGTGTCTGTCCACACTAGACGCGACGTGACTGTGAGACGCCAAACATTCAGAACTGCGTTCTGAAAGTCTCTCTGTGAAAGTGCTGGCTCGCTCTCGCATTGGAAATGGGTAAAGGAGGACATAATCAAATCAAGAAATAACATTAATAAAACCCAAAACATTAACTAAATATAGTCATTGACTAATTTTGTTATGAAGTACAGTTGTATATTTGCATAGAATTCATTTTGAACGCTATATTATATGCTTTCAAAATCTGAGGTAAATTATCCCTTATCACTTGTGGCACAGTGAACTATTTTTAACTAAAAATAAATAATGTGTACTCATAACCAGTGTAATTTCTTCATTCTGTCAGCCGCGACATTGCAGAAATAGGAACCGTTTCTAAATTAGAAACTTCGCGTGTCGCCGTCGCGTCTGGTTAGGACAAAAACTCAAAAATACCTTTTATCGCGTGTCGCAGCGTCGCGTGTAGTTAGGACACGGTGTAACATAAAACTATAGTCTTTTTATAGTGCCAAACAATTGGCTTTATGCACAGCTGCACTACTTCCTGATCTTCAGTCAGCTCCTTGTTTCCTGTCTGCCATTATTGGACAAACTGGTTAATCTAGCGCCAATTCTCAATATGCCTTCTTGTCTGTACTTGTGTTCTTGTGGACTTGTGAAACGTCATCAGTCGCGGCCCAAGTACCGTCCCAATACACAAGTTTACATTTTGGCAAGAACGTTAAAAAACCCGGATGTGTTCTTGACACTCCCATTTTACCGAGGATGCATCGGTTGGTAACTTGTGTGAACTTGACGGCAGAAATATCCCATCATTCATTTCGGCATTCGAGGAAGGAGCGGGAAGCAGAGAGAGGCAGGTCAATTTTAATATTACCGGCGGGTTTTTTTTTCCCGCCGTTGGTTAGTGATGTACACAAACAAACAACATAAGCAGAATTAAAATGAGACAGGTGTTGCTTTTTTGTTATGAATATACATTACATTGTAGTGTGTGTAGAGTAATCCCTTAGGCTTGGGCGATAAAGCCTGGATTTTATCGTCAATAATTCTCGTTTTGTTTGGGCACTGCAGACGGCGTCTGTCCGGGGGTATTGCGCAATACCAGCAAGAACACATCGTCTCAAACTGTCAGCAGCATTCGTTCTAGCAAGAGCTTTCTTCCCAAGAACACAAATCTATTCTTTGCGTTCTTGGTTTAGAGGAACACCCTAGCTGGTCTGATTATTGTTGTCAGGCACACCTGAATTAATCAGTTTGTCCAATATTGGAAGACAGGAAACAAGGAATTGGCTTAAGTTCAAGAAGTATTGCAGCTGTGTATAAAGCCAATTGAGAGTTGAAAAATTCATATTGGCCTTTTACAATGACTAAATTGGCTCAACCAATCAGATTATATTGGGCGTACATAGTTCATATTACAAAAAATGATACAACAGTTGCGTAGCCATCTATGATTTTTGCTTTTATTATAATTATTAATAGTTTTTTTGTTATTGTATGACTTATGTGCTTATATTGAGTGTGTGTGTACACGCTGTGTATGTTTGAATGTGTCATTATATAATGATATCCATTCATTATTACTGTGAAATTGGTTCTGCAAATCATCTAGCAGACACACTACTCAAAAAACAAAAATTGCTCATAAAAATAGTATGGATTGATTGCTATTTTTAAGTGTGACAAACAACTACAGCATTTTTTTTTGCCATTTCTTATTCAGAATGAAATAATTTTAAACATGATCTTAACATTTGTACTTATAAGTATGCAAGATACTCAGTCTATGAATCTCTAAATTGAGTTTGTCCGTTTGCAATTCTTTTTTCTTGAGTTTGTGAATAGCTATATTGCATTACTGTAGGTCTGTTGAAGTTCAGCTCCATTAAGCTGGCACATGTTCCCATGGGGATGCGATGTAGTCCAGGCCAGCTCTCCTCGTGGAGCTTTCTCACTGGGTCACTGACAGCTCTCACCATCTTCAATGATATATCCCATAATGCCTCATCTGTGTCTGTTCAAGTGTCATGCTCTAGCCTGGTCACATCAGTGTGATCCTACGCTGAAACACATACGAACGGGGTCTTTCTATCTTTCACATTTACATTTTACAGTGGTACTCACTGTCTGGGGAATTCTCTCTCTCCCTTCATCTCTCTCATCATCTGACATTTCTCCCCTAATGTCATTCATCTCTATCTTGCATAGAAGACATTGCTACATCCAACACATAAATGGAGCGTTAACCCTTTTCAGTCAAAAAGACAGTGTTTAAGTGCTTCTATAGCTTGGGTTTTCATTCCGTCTTTTTGTCAGCCCAGATGTTTGAAAATCTCTCTCTGTACATTTGACACTAATAATCTTGCCCCTGTTTCTAGTAACGTTTGACACTGTAGGTAATCCTGCAACAGATGAAGCATTTTAAAATGTCATTTTCAACAGATTCTTCTGTTCACGCGATTCGTATTATTATTTCCTTTGTTTTGTTTACTGGCAGTTGCATTCTATAATGAATATTAACATGTAATCTTGAGTTCCTACCAAATTCAACAAGAAGCATGAAGAGTAAATATTTGCATATGTTTGACATAATCTAGGCATAATCTCTTTGACATAATCACTATGGTTTATGTGATGGTAGTCTCGCTTGTACAGATTTTGACTATGAATTTAAAATATTAATCTGCACTGTGTTCTTAAATGTGAGCAACTCATTATCCATGGGTGTTTGTAGTGTCCCAGAGGAATAAAAAAAGCTACGGTAGTGAAAAAAAGACATTCACAAATTTCACTACTGCAACTTTACAGTTGATTATAAATATTTTCCTTAACTTTTGTTTTATTTTATATATATATTATATTTATGATTATTAATACATGCATATATATATATGTAGTAATAATCATAAATATAATAATATTTATAGCCTTATTGATGTATAATAACAAAACAAGCACAGCTTTGTTTTTAAAATCGCATATCTATCGGTCCATCTGTCTATCTTTGCCCTACATCTATCTGTTTTTTTCTTAAAAAGCACTTTTAGTAATCTGTATCCAGAAAACCATTTTGTTTGCATGCAGAATGGTAGAAACCATTGCACCCTGACTTCAGAAAGTGGCATCAGATTCACCAACCATAATAGAGTTCACCAGATCAAGTAAGTGTTTGCCATTTAAGTGTGGAGTTTGCATCAGACAGTAAGTGAATGGACTGTGGGTCGTCCGTGGTTGTGCCTTCTGAGGCTGACACCCAGGTGAACATGAGCTAAGCTGCTGAACATTATGTGGATAAATTGATATAAGATAGAAAGAAAGTAGATATTTTAAAAAACGTTTGGGATTTTATCCATACAATGAAATGCAATTGGCTCCAAAGCATTTTGGACCTCGACGCTCTTTAAAATATCATCTTTTTTGTTCTACAGATGACAGAAAGTCATAAAGGTTTGGACAAGTGGATGAGAATTTTCGTTTTTGGGTGAACTATCCGTTTAAGTAATACAAAGGTGATGCATGGCACTCTTATATAGCTGTTTTAGCACCCATCACTCTGTGTGAGGTAGAATAGCACATCAGGATGCAGTGTTTGGGGCGACGCTACTAACTTAACTACATTTTTCAGTAGCTAACAAATCTTTTTCTGAGTCATTTTGTTCATTCAATGAACGAAATCAACGAATTGACTTGGAAAAAGATTCGTTCATGTTGATGAACGAGTTTGAACAGTTTTTTTTTTTGTTTTTTTTTAATGAGCGATCGTTTCGATGATAAAACCCTTATTCATCGTCTGGAATCGTTTAAAGCCCTTTGAACAGTTTGCAGTTTGCACTGAAACTGTCTTCTCGACCTTGAACCATTTGGTTACCAGTAAAGTGCATTATATGGAGAAAAATCCTGGAATGTTTTCATCAAAAACCTTAATTTCTTTTCGACTGAAGAAAGAATGACATGGACATCTTGGATGCCATGGGGGTGAGTAAATTATCAGCAAAAGTTTTTTGAAAAGTGAACTACTCCTTTAACTTATGAGTAGCTTGTAGTTTCCCCAACACTGTCAGGATGTGGGAGAAGGGTGCTTCTCAATACACAAATTGATGCTTCCTCGATCCTCCGTCCTCCAGCCTGTGTCCTCGAAACCGATCGAAGTCAGCCACCTCGAAGAACATCTCGATACTCTAATTACACCGCAAGCTTCCTGAGGAGTCATGAGTAAGGAATAAGGATACACAAGTGTATCCTTCCATCGCATCCTGAGGGGGGGGGAACTAAGACGCGAGGAAAGGAAGCAAGAAGTATGAGTAACACACTCTGTCTTACATGTAGTAATCATTTCCTGTGGTGACAGATGCTCATATCCTGTCTTACAGGAAGTGATCTCATGGCACCTTACCATCATGTTTTGTTTACGGTAGATGTGCGGTGCATTTTGTGGTGATAAGTAGCTGTTATTTTAACAGAAAAGCACTACATCTTATCTAGTGTAACATGATTAAGTGACTAGCAGTAAGAGAGTCTTAACTGACTGCAGGACAGATAAATTGCTTGTTGGCGGAAACACGGTGAGAGGCTTGACCAGAGTAATTTGCATAGATGTAGACAGACAGCAGGAGATCAGAGTTGAATAACAAAGGCTGTATAGAACTGACAAATCAGTAGTCAGGTATACAAGACGAAACATTTGACCTACTTGTATTCAGCCACATCAGACTCTTAATGTCATGTATGACTATTTTGGATCTTTGTTGGTTCTGATGTTCCCTGTGCAGTGAGTTCCTGGTAGCACACACACACCTCGACATGCTCTCAGGGGAATGATGAGTCAGGAACAGCAGATGACAGCTCTGTCTGGTCTGGACCATAATTGCTGCTGCACACTGGGCCTAAGGGCTCTACTAGAAGGGCTTATGGGAATGACATATTCCACTTACCTTCGCAAATATTGACGGAACCTGACAAAGAGTGCTGGAGTAGGGACGGAGGTTATTTTAATTTTGTTTAATTTAATTTCTTACCTTTTTCCTGTAGGGATGACATCGGTTTGAAATGGGGTTTTCAAACTCCGGTCTGGGAGTTGCAAAGGGGTGCTAGGCAAGGCAAGGCAAGTTTATTTATATAGCACATTTCATACACAGTGGCAATTCAAAGTGCTTTACATGGAAGAAATTAAAATAATCAAAAGAAATCAGAATAATTAAAAGAGTTTAGAATAAAAAAAATCGTAATAATAAAATAAAATACAGCAAATAATTAAAACAATTTTTAATAAAAAAAAGGGAAATTGCTAGGGAAATTTGTCGGAAGTTTCAGCGAAAAAAAATTGGTAGCACTTTACAAAAAGTTTCATTAGTTTACTACATTAGTTAGCATGAACTAATAATGAACAGCACTTATACAGCATTTATTAATCTTTGTAGATGGTAATTTCAATATTTACTAATACTTTATTCAAATCTTGTTAACATTAGTTAACGTGCTGTGAACTAACGTGAACAAACAATGAACAGCTTTATTTTTATTAACTAACATCAACAAAGATTAACAAATACAGTAACAAATGTATTGCTCATGGTTAGTTCATGTTAGTTAATACATTAACTAATGGACCTTATTGTAAAGTGTTACCAAAAAATTATAATAAATACAATTATTGACAGCTATAGTTTAATGTTTATATCTGGTAAATTTTGAATAAAATTATTAGCTGGAAGATCATTATATTTTGGGGTCTGTGGCAATAAAAGTGTTAAGCCTCCACAGTTTCATAAGTTTTAGTTAGTTCACTCAGAAATTGAAATTAATAATAATAATCTCTGTTTGTATCCCATAGAAGAAAGTAAATTTTCCAAAGAGGAGCTCTGAATTTTCAGTTTGTGTTGTGTTTTTCTCTATTTTGCTTGGTGTCTTGGATCTTTCAGTTTGGATACCTGTGCACTCACTCTTTGTTTTTGGAAAATTGAAACCATTTTGGTGAAAAGTCCAAATTTAGAAGCAAGGATTCATCAAAGTAACTGACACTCAGTAGTGCATTAGTGCTCTGAATGATTGATGGAGTTTGTGATCCAAAATGCGTCTTTCCTCGTTTTTTTTTTTCTGGTCACTGCTTCCTCCCCCAAAGCAAAAAAACAGACAACTCCGTACCAAATAATTTCACTCAAATTCCACTGTAATACACACAAGGCGAAGACTTTTTTTTTTTTTTTGCATAGTTTGTTTATATATTTTTAAATGAATGATTTGATTCTGTGCATTCTGGGAAATGGATAGAACGAAGGGAAAAAAGAGCCTGAATGTCATTCCCAAATTAGTTTGATCCTGGGATAAAAGCTAAAGTCATAACTTTGAACGTTCCTTTGCGATGATGTACATAATTCATACTGTCAGTGTGTATTTTCTGAAAACAAACCCAACGCACGGATGATGATTCAGTGCCCTAGATGTGCGTCGTTTGACTCGTTTCCCCTCTGAGCTTTTACTTCCTGAGGTTCTCCTTCGCAACATTTTTATCTCTCTATTTCAATTTCCTCTTTCCTGCTCGATTTTAAATCTTATTGATCTCAAGTTTGTACGATCTTCACCTTCTGTTTGCCACAACAGGAGTGTAATTTGATTCATAATCATCATCGGCAGGTGCTCTCTGCAGTGTTGTATCGACATGAAAAAATGTATTTCATGCACATTTCCCACATGACTTGAACAAAAAGCTTTTTAAGGCCACTACGGCCTCTTTATATCATAATTATGAGACCGTATGAGTGTGACAAGTTATTAAAAAGTCCTATATATGTAAAGGGTTTTGGCTGTGTGTGTGTGAGAAGTGAGTGAATATAGTAGCTCTATTTTAGGTCAGCTACTCTTAAAGGCTCGTGCACGAAATTATGCAAATGAATTCCAAATCCCCAGAGACTTCCAGGGCCCGATGACATCATCATCATCATCTCCAGCTGATGAGACTCCAGATAGCCGGCTTGGTTCCTCGTCGATTGTACACGCTCTCACACGCATGTACACACAATAATACTCATTTGTAAGTTTTATAGTGTCTGCGAATGGGGAAATGAAGACACTGGAACTCATAAAAGGACAACAAAGGGAACGCTAATGTTTTTAGAGGTATGACTGTGTGGTCCCTTGGAGCGCTCACTCTGTGTGGCTTTAATTCATACTCTTTAGAGTCTAAATATTTGATGGTGTAAAAAGCCGGTGGTTTGTGTTTTGTGCCGGAGAAGCAGCAGCACTTGAGTGTGTGTGTGTGTGTGTTTGACTAAAGCATTAATCTCTCTGCTCTCTCTGATTGGAAAATCCTGTTGGGTTTAGGGCAGCTCTTCTTTGAATCTAGAGCATGGCAGTTGTGTGTGTGTGTGTGTGTGTGTGTGTGTGTGCATATCTGCATATGTTTCAAGAGAAAATCATTGTGTGTTTTCATGTGTTTTTTTTAAATGTATAGTTGTAATGTAAGTATTTTGAGTGTGTGGTTGGAAGGGGGAGGGCAGGGAAGTGAGCATTATTCTAGCTGATTTCCTGTGTGAGGTTGAAAGACAGAAACCGTTGTGCTCATATGTAGGTGCAGGAGTGTGTGGGGTACATTTGTGTGTGTGAACAGATGTAAGAGACTTGATTCACCTCCTGTGGTGTTCACCAAATCACTCAAATCCACCCCCAGTAGTACAGTATGTGATCATGTGCTTGTCTTAAATCATATTTCACTCTGTCATCATCAGCTGTTTTGGCTAAAACAGAAGTACAAATAAAGCCTCTGTGTCAGGTAAATTCGAGAGACAATTTAAGGTCAAACTCTCATGTTCCTCTTTGATGCTACTTCTAGCCTACTGTAGTAGGGTGGTTGACATTTAAACCGGAAAAAAAAGTTGTTCTTTTTTACAAATTCAAATATTAGGCATAAAAAATATTGAGTTGTGTTATGCTGGCTCTTGAATTTCCAAAACTATATGTGGTCTTTTAGATTTTGTATTGGAAATTGGATTTATTCACCAATTTGTTAGCCTGGATGCCAGCCCGAACTCCGCCCACAACATTTTTTGGTCGGGAAGTTCGGTCTGGACTCGATCCATTGATGAGTAATTATGATCAGGCAAAAAATTATCGGGCCAATCAGATTGCCAGGGCGGGCTTTATACGATGATGGACAGATGGCCTGCAGGGACGTAATCATCACGTTATCAAAGAGCGCTAAACTGGTTTCCCTCAGAGATGACTGCAGCTGGATAATTGAGATGTATAGATCCCGCTGTCGCGTCTGTTTTTAAAATTAATCGACAGCGCATTCAATTTAATAGACAAACAGAAAACTGTAATCAAGGCATTTGTCGATCGGAAAGATATTTGGCAAAAGTGTAACTTATCAGCTGGCTCTGACGGTCGCTAAGTTAAGAAGATGGGGCGTAATAAAAAGCATGTGGTCGTTGTGGTTCCTTCTTTGGTCGCACTCATGAAGGACCAAGTGAAAGAAGCAACACTCCTTATTTTACTTCTAAAATAAGTAAGTTCTTTTGTTGACAACTATGCTATGCAAAGTATTTGACTTACTGCGTTGCTCTGATTGGTTGTAGGTCTGTCCGACTATCCAATTGAGTGCAGAGGTTGTTTTTTTTTTCCTGGTTCGGTTAAGACACGCCTCATAATCAAAACCCTACGGAGCTGTCTCAGACTCATATTTTGACTAGAATATGAGTATAGCCGCTTTCCGACCAAGTAGTTACAGGAACTTAGTTATAGGAACTGTCCACTTCTAAACAGTTCTAATAACTACTCTCCCCCAAACTCGGTTTTGCTGCTTGCGTTCGCAAGCACGGTGACGGTCTTTATCACTAGACGTAGCGCGGCCACATACAACAACAACAAACCAGCATGGAGGAGGCTATTATTGCAATGTTCCTGTTCTGCCTTGCCGGGACTAACGGAGAACAAACGGCGGCGTTTAAAGATTATGCTTGATTTCTGTAAGTTAAAGAGAAACACAGAAGACGAAGGCTCCAGCGTAATATGATATTAAGTAATATGATGGAAGAAAATAAAAGAGCAGAGCGCAGGAGGCAAACAAAACGACGGGTAAGTTTAGCTAGCATTAGCAATTAGCTGGTTGAATGCGTTATGTGTGTCTTAATCCTCGTTGCAATGTTTTGCAAAAACACACAGCGTATGGCAGACAGCGCGCTACAAGTTTCGTTGTTCCGTGTTGACAGTGGGCGTGACTTATAAGTTGAACCAATCAACGTAGACCTAGGGAAAGGGAACTAAAAAAGTCCTCGCTCTAGACTTGGCACTGAAAGAGTTATAGGAACTACGGTCTGAGGAATTAAAAAATCCCCAATTTAGTCCGGTCGGAACACGAGAAAAAAAGGGTTATAGGAACGTTAGGTTTTATGAACTGCAAAAGTCCCTCCGGTCGGAAAGTGGCTTATGACGAAGTTAGGCTACCAATTTGTCGCATTCATGCCTGAAATTGACAAAAATTATTCTATATAAAATGAAAATGGGATATACTCTCCCTAAGTAACTAACTAACATTAGGGCATGCGGCTATGTAAAGTGGCTATGCTTTAGACTACTACTTCAGTGTTTTAAATGTCATGTTTGAGGTTGCTTGTCATCTTTTTCAAACTAATTAAAATTTTGTCGACTTAAGCCTCTTCTCGTCGACTAACGTTTTGTCGACTGTTTAGGGCATCCCTAATAGGTAGGTACTATGCTACTGTATGCTTCATGTTAAAATGTTTGTTGGTTAGTTGTCCTCTTGTGAGATATAACCATGCTGTAGGTTGTTATTTTGTGAGTTAGCCACCATAGTGCCCATATGAAGCACTAGTTAGTTAATTTGTGTTTGTTCCTTGCGGGAGTTTTATTTTTGTATCTCTTGCAGTGCCTGTGTTCAGTTGTAGATGTATTTTACATGCACACTTGAGACTTGACTCAGGTGTACCAGAACAACAGTCGGAGAGCTTTGAGTACGTGTATGAATTGGGCTATAGGTTGTCAAGTGACTTGTCTCCCGCTCTGTCCTCCATAACAGGTTCTTTCAGGCTGTTGTGAGTGTCACATTGTAGTTTGTATTCCTCTGCAGTGCATGATGTTGTGTGTTTGAGTAAGCATGGGCTGGGTGCATGCTTGTGTATGGCTGAAATCAATGTGCTGTGAAATTGCTAACTTTGTAGCTGTAGGGAGATCGAACTGTCAGAGAAAATAAAGATCAATCCTGAGATGAACCGAGATTACACCAAACGTCAATGTTGTTATGAAAAAGATTCTTTACTGCCCCCAAAACATGACTTGTGTTTTGTTTTTTACTCGCAGATTGGAATTTATTGCACACGTGTAAATACAAAAATCCACACTAGATCCAATTTTTTTCCCGCATTTTTTCTGAGCCACTAAGGTACATATCCGATATTTGGACATCTGAACACGTCTAAACTCATATACCTGAGGGCGAGGGCGGCACGTTTGCATACAAAGATAGCTTTTTAACACTAAAACTCACAGCTTCTTTTATTGCGGTAGTATTAGAAACTTTATAGGTAAGAGATTGCACAGAAATTGTTCATAGAAACTCTTGTAAAAACCACTTCTCTGCTGAAAGCAACACAATATTTCTCAGCAACGAGGTGATAACCTCACTGTTTTTTAAATCAAATTCACAACTTCGTTATTACATAGAGATGCTGTACAGACGCAGATAATTCTCTCACAATCTCTTTCTTTTTCAGTGAAAGACTAAATGACACGTAGCCAAGAAACAAACTGCGACCTAATGTGCTTTAAAATGTTTAGCGTGTTAGACAAGTGGACTTTGGTGATTCAATATTTTATTGTCTTGTATTACAATACATTTTATTGTTTTCTATGTAAACATCAGTTTCAAGGTCACATGATAAACGCAATAAACACAGGATAAACTTTGCATATCACTTATGACGTTCACAGTTGTGACGTTTACAGAATACACAATTTCAAAAGGGGAAGTTTCTGAAATTTGGTTGATTTGAAAGCTAATTCTTATTCAGGATCAGTACTAGTTTCTGAAACCGAATGATTTTTATTATTTTTATTGGTTTCATTAACAGTCCTTGAACGTCGTGAGTTCTCCCACCGATGCAGGAACAACAACATGTTAAAACACTCAGACATGATAACCTCACACTCTCTCTCATTAACCTTTTCAGTCGTATCCGAATCTTGGTGAGACGTGAGAGATTGTCCTTGAATTTTCTTGGCAATGTTTTTCCAGGGTAGGTTGCCAGGTCTTTACCATCCCTACTCATTACAAGGCTTGGGACTCTCTCTCTCTCACAAACACTCACACATATGGTCAATTATCAACACGTCTTGGGTCGAACCGGTAACATTCTTGCAGTGAGGCGACAGTGCTACCCACTAAGCCACCATGCCATCCAGAACCCCACACCACTACTTAATTAAATAATTAATCAGATTAAGTGGATTGACTCGGAGTGGTTACATTCCTTAAAATTCCCATCTGTAGTGGTCATGCTTTCCTGTTTCGTGTTTTTCTCGTTATACACTAAAAATAACTTTGGTTGAACCTTTTGAATGAACCTTTTATATAAAGTAGAGTTGTAAATAGAGTTGTACATTTAAGTGTCTGTGATTGGCTGAATGGAGTTTTAATGTCCAATCATTGCTAACGACAGTGAAAACACATAGCAGAGTGTAGACATTCAAACAAATACTTTGGTTAGTCTTTCCATGTCTACTCAGTCAATCGGGCCCTTGCTGATGGTGTTTAACAGGAACATGAACTGCCAGAATATCAGATTAGATATCAGCTAACACCTAAAGGAAGGCCAGAGGCAGAGTGAGGTGGCTGTGTTTCAGGCCTGTTGGCTTCAGTGTGTAGGACCAAAGCTACAGAGATACAGTACTCTGATTTGGTTTGTTTGTTAAAAGAGCGTGTTACATGTCTTTGGGCATAATATGAAGACTTTTATCGAACGGATGACTGAAAATGGCTTATATTTTGATCAATCTTTTTTCTGGATGTGCCTAGAAGCACATCTACTACTATTTTTCAGTGGTGGAGGAAGTACTGAATCTCAGTACTTAAGTAAAAGTACAAATAACCAGATAAATATTTACTTTAGTAAAAGTAGAAGTAACACAATGACAACCATACTTAAGTAAAAAGTACCTGATTTTAAATGTACTTTAAGTATTAAAAGTAAAAGTACTTGCATAACAATTGATTCTCTTAATGACTATTTTCTAATGATTAATAAAACATTTAATTCTCAACATTTAAAACATTTAACTCATTCAACCTAATACTCATATAATGATGTTCAATAATGATGGAAAAAAATTGTTGTCACCATTTCTGAAAAAAAGCTTGCAATTAGGCAATATACACCATGCTTATCCTTACTATATGTTAATAACTATGTTTGGCAGTAAACGCGATTAATTTATGCCATAATTTTGCCATAATCCTAACCAAACGTATATTACACACGGTGTGTTTCCTATGTATGTAAAAACAAATTTTCGCGTATTAATTGCACGATAAACACACTGCGTGCGAGACACATTTAGTTGATGTATCTATGGCGACCAAACGTCACTGGTGAGACAAACGTGCAACGAACGGACGGTCAGATTACGTTTTGGCAGGGGAAAAACTGATCAGAAAATGTAATGAAAATGTAACAGAAGTTGTAGAAATGTAGTGGAGTAGAAAGTATAATAATTGCTGCAAAATGTAATGAAGTAAAAGTAAAAAGTATGCGCTATTTATTCTACTTAAGTAAAGTAAAGATACGTGAAAAATGTACTTAAGTAAAGTAACAAAGTATTTGTACTTTGTTACATTCCACCGCTGCTATTTTTTTATTTATTTTTTTGCTCACTATCATATCAACAAAACACCCACATTCCCCGTTAAACGTACTCAACGCTGTAGACTATTTATTTGTGTAACTAGGTGAGAGGTACCATTTATCAACTGAAATCGCATATTCATACATATTAATTGTTCACCCAGAAAGATGTCATCATTTACTCTTCATGGCATTCTAGCCCTATTTTTTTTTCCTCCCTTTTTCCATGAAACGTTAAAAGCAGATCTTCAACGGTGATTAGGACAACATGCGGGTGTGCAAATGATATCAATATGATAACATTTTTTAATTTCTGGGTGAACGATTCCCTTCGAGTTCACGCACATCAGAAAAGTCATAGAGTGAAAATAGACGCCATAAATTGTTAATCTGATCCATGCAACTCATTACAACCTGCTGACTTGTAACATCTCTAGCACAGGTGAGTGAGGGGACACTGTAAACTCATCTCTTTTTGGTTTCGGCATATCCAGATTACGGGTTAATGGAAATCTGGGCTAGCATTAGCCTTGGGCTGTGTCTCCCTAACCCCCCCAATCGTGAATGAAGTGTAGTCATGCTGTTCAACACAAGAACAGAAACCGGACCGACTGATCATGTCCTTAAATATTGTCCTTCACATTTACTATCCGGTCTCGTCGAGGTGGGACATCCATGCTATCAGGCGCTTTTTTTTATTTGCTGAGCTACCAAAGGCTGTGGGATGAATTTTGGATTGAATGGGTTGGATTTTGTCGTGGTTACAAACCCCATTCCCCCCTCAATCCCCAAAGAAACCTTCCATTTGACCTCCGTTAGCCACAGCCAGGCTATCAGCTCTATGTTTCCTTACCCATGTTCCTCATCAGCTCGACCGTACTGAATGACTGGCAGCCTCCACATTCTGCTGCGGCCCAGTGCCTTTGACCTATATTACATTAAAGGAATTAATTCTCTCTCTCTCTCTCTCTCTCCCTCTCTCCTCATCTGTTCGGGTTTGTGTGGTTGTGTTATGCAGATGCTGCTCAGCCTTTTTTTTCCATCGTGACTCTAAATGAAAAGGCAGTTTTGGCAACATTAAATGCTGTTTAATGATGGCTTTCTCGTGAAACGAGATGAAAGTGGGGCAGGAAGGAAGAGCACGCGCACTTGGGCTGGTTTTTGTGTGTGGCGGCGGCGTAGTAGATTGGCAAAGAAATCGTAAAATCCGTTGTCGAATTCCCTTCGCTGGGAATTCCTAACTGGTTCATTCTGAAGCCGTTGGGGTAATGGAAACTGAAATGCTATCAGCTATCTGCTCTGTCATGTACAGGCCTGGCTCAGTTCTCCATGACACATTCCCACTGCATCTGGTTCGCTTAATTTAGCTTTGTTTAGTTCCCATTGTGGTCATGGAAAAGCTGGATATTTAATTGAATTATACAATTTTATATATATATATATATATATATATATATATATATATGATCAAAGATGCATTAAAACAGTAGTATTTAAAAAAAAAATATTGCTACCATTCAAAATAACTGGTCTCCACTGAATTTTCAGCATCATTACTCCAGTCTTCAGTCATATCTTCGGAAATCATTCTAATATGTGATTTTGCTCATGTCTAACCATTATCAATGTTGAAAACAGTTGTGCTACTCAGTTTTTTTTTGAAACTGTGATCCATTTTTTTAAGGAGTCTTTCAAAAGTGTTTGTCTTTTAATAGAAATATTTTGTAACATCATAAATATCTTTACAGTCTCATTTATTCATAAAGGGCCGATTAATTTGATCAAAAGTAATAGTTTTTTTTTTAAAAAAACACTGACCCCAAAACTACTATATAATAATAAGAAAAGATTATTATTATATTTCTATTTAATTATTTATTTTAGTTAGTTACATTGTAAAAGAGCTCAAATCTCATGTTGTGCTCCATTGGTGAAACAGATATGAGTTTAATGCCTAATGATGATAGTTTTTCCTCGATTTTTGTTAACAAAAGCAGGATCCTGATTCTTTTTTACTCTTATTGATTTTGTTCATGTTCTTCTTGGGTTATATAAAAAACCCTGGCTGCAACCCATGTCTATATTATAATGTACTTTTAATTAAAAAATGAATGTGTTCTCCTCTGGTTAGTCAAGCATAACACCCTTTATTTTCTCTCACATGTTGCTGAAATTGTTATCTTATCTCTCAGGGCATGAAGCAGCGACCCGGGGGCCTAAACTACAACTGTAAACATACTCGCAGATGCACATTATTACTCGTTATCATGGCTTCTGTGTCAAAATGAATCGAACTGCATATTATTAGCTGTTCAAAATTGATTTTATTGTGACCGCATACTATTCTTATTTGTGATGTATATAATATCGCAATTGCAGAGGCGATCATGATGCTACTTATTCAACAAAGTATTGTAGAAATGTGATTTTATACAAATGTTCAATAAACAAAGTTATTACATTTTAGACAGACACTATTTTAATTACGTTTAAATACGTTTTTGGCAATGGAAAGAGTTCCAAACAAATGCACAGAAGAACCGTTCTGCATTTCCGAGCAACATGGCGTTTTATCGCTGAACGAATCCGCTACTTTGAACAAAATGGTTGAGTAAATGATTCAATGACTTACTCATTAAGTGATTTGCTGCCAGCTACTGGTGGTAGATGCAATTTCTGTACCACCTCCGCTGTGCAAAGACTAATTTTGTTGGTGATTTCTTTTGATTAGTAACAGCTCTATGTAGAGTCTTATTATTATAATACTACATTTCCCACGCAGTAAATGTGGATCTTTCTGATTTTTTTTATTTCTTTATTTCTTTGAGGAGTGCTTGTTTGGTCTAGGCCTAGGGTTGCTCTTAACCCCTCAAAGTCTTGGTCTTGCTTTGGTCTCAACACACTCTGCTCTTGGTTTTGGCACTAATATGTATACATACATAACTACAAACATAAAATAAAGGTTGTACTGCAAAAAACCTGCTGTAAATATCAAGTAACCTCTGCCTCATGTTTCGATCCACTGTAACATCTCTCCTTGGAGGTTTTTTTTTTCTGTCATTGACCTTAAATACTTTACCAGGTAGAATTTGTGCCATGCCTGAACTCTGCGCTACCAAAAGCCTCCTACCTAGAGACTTCTTTTTATGATTTTTAAAAGCTTTTCATAGTAAGGAGTGAATCATTCTGCAAACTGCACGACTCAATTCCTCCTTGTGTTCTTCTCTGAGGCTACATGAACTTGTTCACACTGTCAGTATCAAATCTTATCAGAAGAAAAACAAGCAGCTTTTTGATGGTGATGAGAGAGGATAAAGATATGACATGTTAAATAATTAAGAATTACTCTTTTATTTTTTTTGGGAATATATTGAATATGGATGAGAGACTTGTTGCTGGCTATTTAGAATATTAATTTTGTTGGCAATATAAAATTAATAACAAGCGTCATGAATAATGCAAATTTTTATTTTATTTTTTTTTGCTTTTTATATTGGCCACTAAGTTTTCTAAAGACAGAGCCAGTCAGGCAACTTTTGCTTTTTTTTATTAATTGCAGCAGGATTTCATTGTGTACTGTGCTCGTTGAAAACTCTGCTTGTGTCCCACTGCATGTTCAAATTTATTGTTTTTGACATCCATTATTTCTGTTCATCATGAGCGGCATAAGACACACTTAGCCCAGACCATCAACATCTGTCACTTTGTTTAAAGGTCTCTCTCTCTTTCCACCTCTCTCACTTCCTCTAACACTCTCTGCAAGCGTGCGTTTAGAACGAGCCGCCCGGCCCTGCGTGCTGCATGAAGCAGAAATAGAGTCGTCTATGTGGAGAAGCAGCCGATCATACTGAATTAAAGCAGCCAGGCAGGAGAAGCCAGCTTTTTCTAGTCTTGGCCTGCTCCAGATCTCTCTCAGTCTTTCTCCCACGGCCCTTCTCTCTCTTTCTCTTTCTCTTTCTCCCCATCTCTCTCGTTCTATCTCTCCCCCACCCCTGGTCAGCCGTGAGCAACACTGTCTGCTGAGTCACACAAACACAGAGGAAAAAAGCAGCTGAGAGAGTGAGTGAGGATGTGAACATGAGGGGTGCCCTGGGAAATATAGAGGAGGTTGTTTTTTGACCCTCTTTTCTCTCTCTCTCTCTCTCTCTCTCTCTCTCTCTCTCTCTCTCTCTCTCTCTCTCTCTCTCTCGCTTTCTCTCTATTCCTTTACTTCTTCCTCTATCTCTCTCAGCTCTGAAATGCTGCTGTTATGCACCTCTATTTCAGTTTCCTAATTATGAGCTGCCAAAATATATCTGTTGTTAATCAATTGAACATTTTCTACGTCTTATTTCGTTTACATTTAAAAGAAGCAGTATTCTGTTTACTTTTTATGCCCGTCGAACATTCCTCTTTTAATATTAGACAGTAACTTACACAAAAGCGGCAATTTATTTCTGTGAATTATTTATTTATTTTTTTACAATTAAAGGGGTAGTTCACACCAAAATGAAAAATGTTTTTCCAGGACTGTACTTTCTTTATTTTTGTGGAAGAGTTTTTATTTTTTTTGTCCATGCATTGAAAATCACTGGTGACCTTTGACTTTCGTTGTCTTTAGGAAACTCAATGGCCAAATAAAAAGCACATTAAATTATGCTTTTTAATTTTATATTGCCAACAATATAATGCATATTATGTATATTGAATATGCCAACAAAATAGAGTATGTCATAAATATTCAATTTATGCGTGAATGTAGACAACATTTTTAAATAGTTAACATAAAATTAATGTTGTAGTTTATAATGCGGCTCAATAAGGTTTCATCAGTAGGGTCAACTGTGCTTAATGTGCTTAGGGTCAACTGTGGTTAATAAAAAAACACCTTTTTTACGCTTATTTAAATATTTACTTTTTTTGATGTTTAAAAGCTGCTTCGATTACAGATTCAATTAATTACCGTCTGTCCATAACTGTGACACTGGAAGCCGTCGTTTTGGGTAGATCTCTAGATGCGGATGGCCCGTTCACATAAAGAAGGACAGCTATAAAGATAACTGTAACAATATCTATATTAGTTCCACACCAACACTCAACACACGATATCGTTCTGTTTACACTAATGGCGTTGCGGTTGTTATCTTGACTCTTTAAATGCTCAAGATCTTTAATGCAGGATGGATTCTGATTGGCTATCAATCAGCTGTAAAAAAATGTTCTGAAAGTGATTCCAACGATCTCGTTTCTCTCTGCTGTTATCGTTATAGTTGTGCTGTGGACTCTAGAATTAAATCTTTATCGTTATCTTCTTTGGTGTGAATGGACCCACTAGTTGATTGGTCATTCAGACGAGTTACAGACTAATCCGTTTTGAAAATATTTGGTTTTGCAAATTGATGTCAGGAATTCCCAAACTTTTTTAGTCAGATGAATCTTTTTGACCTCAACTATTTACACGAAGAACCCTTTGAGTTTAAGTTAATATTTCTATAATTTAACACTTTGCGTGTTCACATTTCTCTGATGTCGGTTAATGTTCACAAAACATGCAAGTAAACAAATACAATATTTCATCCTTTCATTCTTCATTTTTTTTTATTTAGTGTAATTTTGATTCTTTTCTTTAAATTGTATATTTAATTTGTTACTTTTTTTCCACGATTTAATTAAATATAAACTTTTCATCAGCTCATAAACCCTTGGTTTCATGAACCCTATTTTGGGAAACATATATCAACTCATTTGTTTTAAAAGAGCAATACAAATTCTGTTTTCCATGCTAATTATCCTTTAAATATTTAAAAATATGCAGGCGTCATCAATGTAGTACCTTTGTATTTAGAATTTAACACATACATAGGTTTTTCTTTTATGTGTGTCTGTAGCATAAGTAAATATTAATATCTGAATCTAATGATGTGACTGTTATTTATTCATCTGTGGTGATGAATGAGTGACTGATGACTGCACAGCTCATGTTAGTGCTGATTAAAGGATTCGACTGAAGAACTGATCTGTGCACTGCTGCTTACAACTCACATCAAAGACCTCCGTCTCCTGACGCACAGTCATCAGAGAAATGAATAAAACATTGGCCTCTCTCTTATACGGCATGCACGTTGTTATACGCACACACACACAACGTCACAACTTTTGACTTTTCGCTTTGACGCGTCATATCGTTATATAAATTTTGCACTTGTCTTTTTCACCTTAACACAAATTTATGATGATTAAGTATACATGTCGATCAGTAGTATTGACACTTTGTTTGCACCACCATTTTTTTTTGTTTGGCTTCTTAACTGAATATTTGATCACAAATTCTTGTAGTCATGAAGTGTTCTACTTTCACTCCAAATTCTGGCTATAGAAGTTGTATTGCTCAAATTGCACCCCTGTTAATTTTTATTTTTAGTGAAATACATTGGATAGAAAAACACAAGTTTACGTTTTTCCTCTTGAAATGTGGCTGGATCCCAGGGCTCCTTGTGTAAATTCTTTGTTAAAAAAATATATATTTTAGCTAATATGTTAGTATTATAATAATATTTTATATAATAATTTAAATGTAATGTTGATAATGTTTGATTATTTACCAGACAGATTCTGTCCCAGAGATTTAAAGGTATATATTTTTATCATAGAACACAAGATGCAAAGAGTTCTGCTGGGTATAAAGTCGGTATCTCTGTGCTCTTTGGCTAGTACAACTTGCAAAAAACATGAGGTCAAGGCTATAAAAATCTAAAACCTTTATTTATTCATGGCTATAACATTGCTATTAATAACATTCACATATGTTAATGTTATAGCCATGAATAAATAAAGGCTTTTTACATTTTATTCTACATTCCTGAGTGCCTTGGCCTCATGTATTTTTATCAGTCCATGCACTCCAGTCCATGCATTATAATTTCTATGTTTATAGCAATAAATTAAGTTGATTTATTTGTGTTATACTTATAACCATTGGCTATAAATTATTAGTTTTATATTATACCCTTTCTTTAAACAATTACATATTTTGCAGTGCAATAATATAAAAAGAGAGCGTATTCAATTCAGTGGGTCTTATTAAAATAGGGGGAAATTGGATAGATAGATGGATAGATAGATAGATAGATAGATAGATAGATAGATAGATAGATAGATAGATAGATAGCATTCTTTATTGCCATTGTACAATTTTACATACAATGAAATGTTTGGACTTTCCAACGTATACAGTTAAGAATACTTAAGTACATATTGTAATCGAAGGACATATTGTCCATTAATAAAGTTATCATCATTTCATTATAATTTAATAAAATTACTTTAATTTTATAATTCAATAACTTTATTATAATTAATATAATAATATAAAATAATAAATAACAATATTTTCCAATTTCCAGCTAAAAGAACTTATCAATCAATCAATCAAATTTTATTCTTAGAGCACCTTACAACAGCCAAAAGGTGCACAAGGCGCTTTCCAGTAAAAACATCAATAGACAACAATATATAAAAAACATAAGTGTACATAATAAGCAATTGAATCGAGACGGAAGCTACATGTTAAAAGCTTGTCTAAATGGATGTGCAATTTAAAAGTACTCAACGTGGTAATACTTTGTAGGTGAGGTTGATATATTATGTGTCATATATATATATATATACCGTTTAGTATTAGGCTTCTCATACTCGGTGTTGGGGTAACACATTACAAGTAGCGCAAGTTACAAAATCAGATTATTTTTTATGTAACTAGTAGAGTAACGCATTACTTTTAAAGTTGAAAGAAAATATTTAAGTTACGTTTTCAAATAAGTAATGCAAGTTACTCTGTTTTCCCATTTGGTGTTGAGAGAAATTGAGAGTAAGTCCGCTGGATCATTTCACTTTTGGTGTGAAAGGGACTTTACATTTGTCAAAAATAGTGCCCAGGTGAAAAAAAGTAACGCATGCAATCACTTTCCATAAAAAGTAACTAAAAAACGCAATGAGTTACTTTTTTTAGGCGGTTACGCAATATTGTAAGCCATTTCTTTTAAAAGTAACTTTCCCCAACATTACTCATATTTAAGTCTGTAATTTAAATTTGTGATCTTAGCCCACCCCTAGTGCCTGGATGTCCTGGCATGTGTTGGTGTGATTTCACGTGTTCGTGGAGGTTCCTCCATATGTGGGAGGCCTGTGGTTTAAGAGCACGAACCGTATGCAGACACTTAGGTCTAGAGTGTTTCTCTCACCCACGTGTCAAACATATGTTTTATTCAAAGGTTTGATGCACCTCACACACGCATGTGCGCGCATTTACAGATAAATTAGTAATGCCGATAGCTTTCCACTGGGACCTGGTGGGACAAGGTGTTATATAGAGGAAAAGTCAGTCTAATGAAGTCTCTCATACATACCCATGAAGTCTCTCTCTCTCTCTCTCCCCCCATCTCACCCCTCCACTAATCTGGCTCAACCTACTCGCTAATCTCTCACAATGCAGCCATAGATTTACAGTTATTCCTACCGGCTTTCCAAATCGATGTGTTGTTATTAGATGGACTCTCACTGTTGGGCTCTTACAACCTGTTGGTTCCACATTGCATCATCTCACCTCCTCTGCCCCCCTCCGGTCTTTTCCTGAAGCGGGACTCCTGACTCCGTTTGCTGGAATCTTATTGGATGCAGGTCTTTGGATCTCGGCCTATGAGCGTATAGGAAAATGCTGTCGTGTTCAGAGGCACCGTTTGAAGCGAAGGTAGAAGGCGGCAACTCGATGCGTAAGTTTGAAAGTGACAGAAACAGAAAAAGGAGAGAGACAGACAGATAGGCAGACAGACATGATGCAACTAGAAGACATCGTTCTGTCTGTTGCTGGTGGAACAGGTTAACCAATCGTGTTTGGCTTGGTGAAATTATAGATCTTCATTAGAGGAATGCTTTGGGTCCAATGCAAGTGAAGCTTTATTAACAATATCGAAAACATTCTGAAATAAAAATGTATGCAAAGTAACCATCCATCAGTTTGTAAAATTAAATCTTGTTCACAATAATGGGGCATGGGATTCTGTGGGGGTTAAAAGCACAAATGTAAAGCTTGTATTTTTGTTAAAGCACATATTAATTATTCTGTACAAATCTTTTATTTGAGCTGTCTAAATCTTTCCTTCAGAGGCAGGACTACTGTTTTAGGTGGATGACTTTATAGTGAATGGATGTGTACTTTACGCATAGTTGCGTCATGTCGCCTGCTGGCATTCTGGTGTGTATGAGCAAAACGTTGCAGGGGTTGCCAGCATTATATGGCATTATAAGGTGGGAGATGGAGAACATACGTTTACACTGACAATGTGTTCAAGTGATTCTATCACATTAGTCTAAAATGTGATGAATCTGAAATAGTGTCAGATAGGGGTGTAACAATATATCATATCACAATGTATCGCAATAAAAAATGCAACAATATATTATGGATGTATGTATTGTATGGTTCACCAAAAATAAAAGTTTTAGTGTCAGTAATACATTAAACTGTTATATATATATATATAATGTTGAATATAGTGTAGAATTTTACATTTACATTTATTCATTTAGCTGACGCTTTTATCCAAAGTGACTTACAATTGCTATATATGTCAGAGGTTGCATGCCTCTGGAGCAACTAGGGGTTAAGTGTCTTGCTCAGGGACACATTGGACACAGGCAGATATCAAAAACAGTGGAATTGCTCAGAAATGCAGACTAAACACTAAACAAGACTTTGCAGATAATGAATGAGAAAACCAGGCTTATATGCATGGCTCCAGACTAACTTTTTTCACCTCCGTCCTGGAACCGTCCTGAAAAACAATTTGAACCGCAACCGCCCTAAAGTGAATGTCAACCGTCCCAAATTAGAAATTTAGTTTCTTTAGTACTTTGTTATTATCATCCATATCTGTTAGTTAACTAAAACAATTCAGATGACTAAAATATGTGTGACGCTGTGCGGAGAAATAGTGCTGAGGCTGGATCCAAACGCAGTATAGCTTTATTAACAAACTTGGAACAGGATACAAAACTGCAAGACTGGAGAATTCAAAAACACCAACGTTCACATACATAAATACAACCACCAACAAAGACAGGGCAGAAACACAGGGCTTAAATAATCAAGGACAAACGAGCTAGACAAGATAACAAGGGGGCGTGAGAAATAAGAAACACCTGGGACAAATAATTGACGGGGAACCACTAATAACGAAAACACACAAA
Source organism: Pimephales promelas (assembly GCF_016745375.1). The sequence goes on along the minus strand of NW_024121876.1, from coordinate 4,065,888 downwards.
ACCACATCATTACAATATGATTGTTTAGTTCAACTGTAATGCATTAATTTAGAATTTCTCTAAAATTTTAAATTGATATGTTTGCACCAGCTCTGTAATTCAGCACTCTAGTACCGGTCACATCACTTTTATTTATGTAACACTTTATACAATAGATTGCTTAAAATCAAGCAGCTTTACCGTATTAAACATGAGGCCTTTGATTTAGCTTGAAGTATATCTTGCCCTTTAAGAACCCCTGTAGAGTAGCGCCTTAAGAATACGTTTCAACAGAAACAGCCAGAAACGACTTTGAGGCAAAACGTTGGTTCCTCTCTAGTACTTTTAAAGAAGATTAATAAACAAACATATACAACGTTCTTTTGGACCAGATATTAAGGGAGGTAAAATTATGAACTCACCAGTGACCGACAAACTAGAGCAGACATTGTGCAATAGCTATGCAGGCAAACATGGAAAGTAGCCTACGAGATTATAGTCTATCTTCCACTCAACGAAGTGTGAAAGTTCATGTTCTTTATAGTTTAGGCTAAGTATTTTTCTCCATAAGCCAATAATTGCTCTGGAACGAATGGGTTTTGTGACTGCATTGTGCAGAAATCTGTATATTTTTATTGGATGACTGTGAACTCTGATTCACCTTTATGCCAATTAAAAGCTTTAACCGTCACAATCAGAACATGCTTTACGTGTACGTCCAGTTGAGGCTTCTTCTGCCTTTCAGCTTTGCTACCCGCAATCTAATTGATTTCTGCCGTATTAATTCAATAATTAAATGGCCCATGGCATGAAGTAGGAAGATTTCAGTCATTTGGTCAGAGGATTGAAAGTACCTCAGTCATGATTTAATGTAAATTTGGTTGAGGATGACACTGGGTCCAGTGCTGCCTGCAATGACCTTCATCACTTTTGGTCATGGCACTGGTATAGCAAAGTGGTTTATGATCGGAGCTAGTAAAAAAACAGCAAGTTTGAACCTCAGAATTGCACACTATACTTGAGAAACATCTTTCCTTATCACATGATTTCACCAAACCTTTCTGTTCCCATCCATCCATGCATGCACACACACATACATACATACATACATACATACATACACACACAGACTGACTGACTGACTGTAGGAAGGTGGCTCCAGACAGAGTTGTTCTTGTTGATGCGGGTTGTGTTTTATTCATAGGACATGAGCTGGGCAGTAATGTTGATCATATTCATAATGAATGTACAGATGGATATTAGCCCATGTGTTCAGTCTCTATATCGGATACACAGTACTTTCAGCACCTTTTGTTCCTGGGTCAATGGACGCTTGTGTGTCAGATGTCTGATGACTTAGTAGGCAATGTTACATGCAGGTGGCCAGTGTGTGTGTACATGCTAGCATGATGAGCAATGCTGCCAGACGTTGAGCTGTCTTCCCATAATGGCTTACCAAGCTGCCCCCACTACAAAAACACATTTGTGTCACACCAGTTTACCATCGCAAACAAGTGTGCATGTTCAAACATGCGGGGAACTACAAGCTATGTAGGCTTTGATGGGAAGGGCATATGAAGAGTTCAGATGCAAAAGCCTCTAAGTGCCATTTGAAATTTTCTTCTAAAATGATCATTTTTATCAAGTTTGTATATTTAAGTTCAGTGATTTCACTTAAATGGCAATGAATATTACCTATTAATTGTCATTTAAGTGAAATTACTGAACTTAAATTTACAAGCTTGATAAAAATGGTCATTTTAGAAGAAAATTTCAAATGGCATTTAGAGGCTTTTGCATCTGAACTCTTCATATTTCGGTATTTAGCATTGTACAGAATTGTTCTACACTCACTCGTATCGGTATGTTTGTTAGTGTGATCTATTCTGTGCACTATTATTTTTTTACAAAATAGTTAGTATTTACAAAATAGTAATATATTTTTTTTAAATTTAGTTCATAATTATGTATTATTATTTAAATGTTTTAAATTAAGCAAGCCATTTGTACTAGGTTTACCTCAATATTTGTGTGTGTGATTAGCTGGTGTATAGCCTACTAGTCAAAGATCTGGACAGATCATTTAAAGATTGCTAGCCTGGTTAAAACCAGACCATTCTCAGTTGTTATTGAGTCATAGTCTGGAAAAACGTCATAGACAAATCATTACCAGAGGGGCGTCACCAACGGATGTCGCGGATAGACCTAAAACCAATCAGAGCGATGAAAGAGATGACATATGCAGAGCGGTTGTTCTTTACTCGGTTTTTAACAAAAAGGAAACGTGTAAATCGCTTAAAACAGACGCGATAGCTGATTCGAACGAGTGATGTTCGACGGCGGCATCCATCTTTGTAATGTAGACTACAAAATCTGCTTCAATATCCCAGCGCTGTCGTCATCGTGTAAAGCCTGCCCCAACGTTTCTGATTGATGTCTCGATTTCGACGGATTTGAAATGGGCTAAAAGATTGTGGGTTCACACAACAAAAGTGTTTGAACCACAATATGTGTTTTGTCATCATTAACTCACCTTGATGTAGTTTAAACCATAGATTTTCTTCTTTGTAACACAAAAGAAACGTTTCTAATGAATATCCTGGTCACTCAATATTGTGCAAGTTGATGAGGACTGGGACAGTTAAGCTCCAAAATGAATAATAATAATAAAAAACACACACTATAAAATATTCAAAAGTGAAAACATTTTGGCCGATGATCATTAAAAAAAAAATATTGTTTCACTTCAGAATGCTTGGAATATGGTGCGCAAGTCTTTATTCAAACAATCAAGTAAGAAAAAGTCATACTGGTTTAAATGACGTGAGGGTAAATAAATGATGACAGAACTTTCACTTTTGGTTTAACTAATCATTAAGTCACTTTTTTCTTCTAATGACTCTCACCTGACTTGAACTGACATCTTTAATCCTCTCCATTCTGTCCGCAGACAAAGCAGATAAATGCCGGGCCTGCTGAATGAAGGCGAGCAGAAGCACGTCGCCATCAGAGGTTCTGTCTAACTCATGATGCCGTCGTCCACGCGGAAGCCAGGAGTGAAAGACCCGGATGTGGCCAGCCTCTTTTTCAAAGATGACCCGGAAGAAGTCTTCTGCGATCTACACGAGATCGGCCATGGGAGTTTCGGAGCAGTGTACTTTGTGAGTATAGAAATGTTGAGGAAACATGTTTTTCTTTTCTTTTTTCAGCTGCATCTGTTTCTAGAATAGGGGAAAATGTGATGATGATCTCATTTGCATCTCAATCCTTTACTCTCCACTTTATCTACAGTGTACTTTTCAATCTCGTTTTAAAATATTGAATTATTTTCTCTACATTATAGTAATGTTTCTTCACTTTTTCTAAGTTCTGTAGAAGACGAAAGGCAGACAGTAAGAGACCAGATTTTTGTCTTATTCACCCCTTTAGTCAGTTCTTAACTGTAGTTAAACTTGGAGGCCGTCAATTCATTTTGGAAACTGCACCACAGTGCAGCAGTTTTGTCAAATACAAGAACTGCAGCCTCATGACAAGTTCTTGTGCATTTCTTAATCTGGGAACTTATAGCATAAAGCCTTTGATTCCAAATCTGTGGCAAGACTGGAATCCGTCGTGCAAATCCCCCCCCTTCTCTCTGATTCTCTCTCTTTTTCTCAAATACACTGACTCGCGTGCACACACTCACATGCGGACTGCCCATCCAGATGTAGGGCTGGTCTCGAGGGGAAAGAATAACTAGGAGACGCTGCTCTTAAGACAGATGTTCAGTCCGTTTAAATGCGAGGGCCAGCTGGCCCCATGTTGCAGAAAAGACCAAGATTACTCATGTCTGCCTTACAGACTTCTGTTGGCGATTACAATTGACAAACAATGGCATTCCTGACTTACCACACACGTTTAAAAGGTTAGGTTCAGTGAGAATTGTTTTGGTTTTTTTTAAGAAATTAATACTTTAATTCAGCAAGCACATTAAATTGAGCAAAGGTGACATATTTGGGGTGAAAAGAAATTAGTTTTCACTAAAATAAGCAGCAGCACAATTGTTTGATAGAAATAAGAAATGTTTCTTGAGCATAAAATCAGATGATAAAGGATCATCTGACAATGAAGACTGGAGTAATGATGTTTTCCATTACATGAATAATTTACATTATGAAAATAGTTTTTATTTATTTAACATTTTATTTTGTTCAATTGTAATAATATTCCACAATATTACTTTTTTTTTATTCAAAGATGCACAATATGTATGTGACCATATTATTTAAGGCCAGTATTGTCTTTACATTTTCCACATTATGTTGTTTTTGGACTTCAGTGCAAACTGATAATATTTTACATGCTTGGTTTAAGCAGTATTAAACAGTAAACGTCAAAAATAGTATAAAAATAAAAATGGTTTTGGTTTCCCACAGGCCCGAAACTCCTATTCCCACGAGGTGGTGGCCATTAAGAAGATGTCCTACAATGGCAAGCAGACCACTGAGGTGAGAGACAAACTCTACTGTCATCAGCTCTGATAGTTCGACTCTATATTTGAACGTGTTAGTGTTTTACTCTCTACATAAAGCAGTTCTTCAATGTTAAGCAAACCTTCTCATAATGTCCTTGACCTTGTAGATAATAAAATCAAAACATTTATTTATTCAGTAGTTTTTGGTGGCTGTTGTGACAGTGTCTTTGGCGATATTGTTTCAATGTAAGTTTATGATGGATGGATGGATAGATAGATGGTTATAAGAATAGACAAAATGACAGACGGATGGATGGATGGTTATAAGGATAGATGGATGAATGGATGGATGGCTATAAGGATGGTTGGTTGGATGGATGGATGGATGGATGGATGGATGGATGGATGGATGGATGGATGGATGGATAGATAGATAGATAGATAGATAGATAGATAGATAGATAGATAGATAGATAGATAGATAGATAGATAGATAGATAGATAGATAGATAGATAGATAGATAGATAGTTATAAGAATAGACAAAATGACAGATGGATGGATGGATGGATGGATGGTTATAAGGATAGATGGATGAATGGATGGATGGCTATAAGGATGGTTGGATGGATGGATGGATGGATTCATTGATGGATGGATGTTATAAGGATAGGTGGATAAATGGATGGATGGCTATAAGGATGGTTGGATGGATGGATGGATGGATAGATGACTGGATGGATGGATGGATGAACAAATAGATGGATGAACAAATAGATAAATGAATAGACAGATGGATAGATAGATAGATAGATAGATAGATAGATAGATAGATAGATAGATAGATAGATAGATAGATAGATAGATAGATAGATAGATAGATAGATAGATAGATAGATAGATGTGTGGGTAGATGGATAGAAAGGATGGTTGGATGGATGGTTATATGGATGGATTGATAGATCGACAAAATGATGGACGGACTGATGGGTGGAGGCTCTTTAGTTATCGGTATCGAATATCAGTAGAAGCCAAAAGTACTGATGTTCAAATTGTATATTTGTGTGTTTCATTGGGTTCCCCTGTTCAGAAGTGGCAGGACATCATTAAAGAGGTGAAGTTTTTGGAACAGCTACGACACCCAAACACCATTGAATACAAAGGCTGCTACTTGAAGGACAACACAGCATGGGTTTGTACTGCCATTAAGAGTGATAAAACCGTTTTCCTAGTTCACAAACACGTTGCTATTTATAAGAACTATTTTTAGCTTAGTTTACTTTTAAGTTTATTCCCAGAATTAACCATGCCTGCTTTTCCCAGTAATCTTGTCTGCGTTTTTCATTCAGCTTGTGATGGAGTATTGTCTCGGCTCCGCTTCAGACTTGTTAGAGGGTGAGTTCACACACTTTCTTTCGTACAGTGCACACCCCCAGTATGCATTCACACAGAGGAACAGTAATTGTTCGAGCTGTCATGTGTTTTTTAGTCAGTGTTGAAGGCCTTTATTAACTACATCCCAGACACGTTATAAAGCCCATTGTGTTTTATTTCCAGTGTCACTACTAAACTGCCATTGCATTCATGTTTTTGTTTCCTTCAGATGTTGTCATGGCAACATGTACAGCTTTAATGATAGACTGTTGGTTTCAATTATCGCTCCATATGTGTGTGTAAAAGAATTAGTTTCCAGTTTAACTTGCCATTGTCATTTTATGAGTCTGATTAATTCGAGGCGGTTTTCCAATCAAGTTCTCAGGCCTTGTCTATAAGAGGATAATGTATCTAAATGTCACGTCAGTTTGCTCTGTTGTTTTGACACTTTTTTCTTCTTTTTTTGAGCACCACACTTATAGTAACAACAAATGTTGTTATGCACATGTTAAGATGTCATCAAGCATCTTTCTTTTCTTTTTGTCCAGTTCACAAGAAACCCCTCCAAGAGGTTGAAATTGCTGCCATTACCCACGGTGCCTTGCTAGGACTGGCTTACCTACATTCCCATAACATGATACACAGGTGAGTCGCCACCTGACTTAGGCCCGTTTGCACATGATCAGCATTCCTCAATATGCATGAAATGCTGATAAATATGCGTTTATATGCTTACCGTAAACCTCTGCTATTTTTCTCCTTTTTTGCACCTCTAACTTTGTTTGCAATGAACATATTTGCTCTTCGTTTTGTATCGTTTTTAATTTTCAGCATTGGTCTGACTAGCATGATATTATTGAAAAATGGATTACATCAATTGATCTATTTTTTAAATTGATTGTGTGTGTGTGTGTGTGTGTGTTAGTGTTTTAAAGGAGTAGTTCACTTTTAAAAAAACTTTTGCTGATGATTTACTCACCCCCATGTTATCCAAGATATCCATGTCTTTCTTTCTTCAGTCGAAAAGAAATGAAGGGTTTTTCAGGATTTTTCTCCATATAATACACTACTGGGCACCAAATAGTTCTAGGTCCAAAAGACAGTTTCAGTGCAAACTGCAAACTGTTGAAAGGGCTTTAAATGATTCCAGACGATGAATAAGGGTCTTATCAAGCGAAACGATCGCTCATTTCATAAATAAATAACAAAGTTTAAGATTTAGAAGCTCAAATGCTCGCCTTGCTCTGTTCTGTGTGACTCTCCTGTTTGAGCTCGTTCATCAAAATGAAGAATCTTTTTCCGAGTCAATTCGTTCATTTCGTTCGTTGAATGAACCAAATGACTCGAAAAAAGATTTCACAGAACAGAGCAAGGCGACCATTTGAGCTTATAAAACTTAAACTTTGTTTTTGTTTTTTTTTAATGAGTGATCGTTTCGTTTGATAAGAGCCTTATTCATCGTCTGGAATCGTTTAAAGCCCTTTGAACAGTTTGCACTGAAGCTGTCTTTTGGACCTTGAACCGTTTGGTTCCCATTGAAGTCCATTATATGGAGAAAATTCCTGGAATGTTTTCATCAAAAACCTTAATTTCTTTTCGACTGAAGAAAGAAAGACATGGACATCTTGGATGACACGGGGGTGAGTAAATGATCAGCAACATTTTTTTTTAAAAGTGAACTAGTCCTTACCTAAGTGTGTGTGCTCTTCAGTTTCAGGTTTCAAAGTACAAAATCATTTTAATTATGTAAAGTACTAATCCATGACACGTCAATACCACGTCAATACCATTTATTGTCACTTTTGTAACTATTGTAACTGCTTTACAGCATGCAAGTTCTTATCTGTTTTGTTATTTTTACTTTTGCTTTCTTTCTAATTTTTTTAAAATGTATTTTCTTTTACTGTTATTATTCAGTGTTTGTAGACTAGATTGATATAATTAAAAACTGATTATATCAAAGCTTAATTTTTGTTCTAGTTCAGAATGTGTACTCTTCGGTTTCAGGGTACTAAACTGTTATAATTACACATCCGCGTATCAGCATACCCTTTTCTGTCATTCTTTATTGAACTGAGTTATTATGTTTTATTAGCTTCCAGTAACACAGTGCCATGAGACACAGAGACACTTGCCATTGCATGATGTGGTAACATGATACTACAGTATGCCTGTACTATCTGTCTGCAACGCTCTCTCTCTCTCTGTATGATTTTGCTTAGAGATGTGAAGGCTGGTAATATCCTGCTGACAGAGCCGGGTCAGGTCAAGCTGGCTGATTTTGGCTCCGCTTCCATTGCCTCTCCTGCCAACTCCTTTGTGGGAACCCCATATTGGTTTGTACCACACATATTGACATTTAAGATGATGTCACATCCTGATAAACCAGGGGGATTAAACAATTGTGTGTTTTTCTACCACAGGATGGCCCCAGAAGTGATTTTAGCCATGGATGAGGGTCAGTATGAGGGGAAGGTGGATGTCTGGTCTTTGGGGATCACTTGCATAGAGCTGGGTTAGTCTCTATGTTTTTAAACTTTATATTTCATCCATTTTTCTGGTGCTTTAAACCAATGTTTAGAAACTGTTAACCATTCACTGTGTGTTGTTACATCAAAACTATAGCTAATGCCCTTTGACCTTTATTCATATTGTAAAATGACTGTTTTCCTTATGTTATTAGATTTTGTATTTATAATATCATAAATTAAACATGGTAGACAAAAATTTTAGCAATATTTTCTTTTATAATAGACAGATGTGTTTTTTATTTTTTTTAAATATTTTAAGGACTTTTTTTCTTTGTGATTTCATAACATAATCTGTATGTCATTTTACTCTCATTTTAATTAATTTAGAACGTGCTGCATTTGCAAAGTATGCATGTTAAAGCTCAATATTAGTTCTAGAATCCCAATATTGGGACACTTTCAAAATCATAAAATTGAATTTTAATTTTCACATAAGAGAATCATCATGTACAGTACACCACCGCTATGAACATACATGTACATTGAAGTGAAATAGTATTAGCATAATCGTATTAACAAATAATGTATCCAGATGTTTTCTGTAGCTTATTTTTTTCATGTTTTTAACATGTTATGGTTTTGGACGCACTATTACTAATACTGCATATGATTCAAGACTAATTCTGATTCAGCCTAAATATTGACATAGCATCTGCTTCTGATTAGCATATGTGCATATTCAATCAAAATGTATGCAATGATGTGACTTTTTTTCTTTGTCTTACACCCCTGCTGTTTTCTAGCTGAACGCAAGCCTCCCCTCTTCAACATGAACGCTATGAGTGCCTTATACCACATCGCCCAAAACGACTCTCCTTCCTTACAGTCCAATGAGTGGTGAGTGTCCTTCTACACAATCGCCAAACTGAAGTTGACTCACTCGTGTAGATATATACAGTATGTCTATACACTCCTACTCGTCAAACATACAGTATACACTCTCTTAACTACACACTCCTCTCACACTTTAAATGTGTTATGCAATAACCCTGACCCCATCTTCCAGTTCTTCACAATTCCTGATCTTGTGCAATATTGCACAAACAAACTTTCAGTCCCTTCATCTTTCTGACCTGCAGCAAGGCCAAAAGCCTGCTGGTCTTTCAAGCGTTTAGTTGATGGATCTGGAAATTGGAAGGCTGTTTGAATGGACCAAAATATTGTTGAGGGTGTCACAAAGTTAATTTGGTGACCTCTTTATTTTTCATAGTGTTTTCTTATGTGAAGGAGATATGTTCATATTACACATGACATGACAAAACTTGTGGGAATCTTTTCAGTAAGGGAAATATTATTGATGTTATAAAGTCAATATGAAGCCAGAATCAACTTGTTTACTTTCTGAATACATATTTATGGTCTTATTGTGAATGTTTTATCTGTAAAAGGTTTGTCTACATATTTTTTCACCAAAATGCAATAACTTATCCCTGAAATTACTTTTTTTGTCACTAGGCATTCTTGTTTCTCTAATCAATTGACTATTTATATGATCCCCATAAATTCTTACAAAAAAAAACAAAAAAAAAAACTGTACATCAGTAGGTTTTTCTGAAAGAAAAAAAAAATATATATATAAGTTTCATATTTTTGTGTCACCTGTAATATTTTTTCCCCTTAGATGATAGAAAGTTCAAAGGAACAGCATTTATTGGAAATATAAATCTTTTGTAACATTATAAATATCTTTACTTTTACTTTGATCAATTTAATGCACCCTTGCTGAATAAAAGTATGAATCTGAAATATTCAAATCTAAGAAGGGTAACATTTATATACAAAATTATTGAAACTGAAGTAAAATGGATTCAGAATGTTTCATGATGACTGTAAATATTGCTTCAAACATCTCTGTAATTGTTTTGCACATCCAGTACCCTACAAAAGTGTATAATACTGTAACGGTTGTATGTATTTTGTGCAGGTCGGATGCATTCCGGAGTTTCGTTGACTACTGCCTACTCAAAATTCCTCAGGACAGACCCTCCTCAGCAGAGCTCCTGCGGGTGAGTAATCGCACACACACCATGTCCACACACACTCATGCAGGGGAAGTTATCACGTCACTCATAAGCATTGCTCATCTAAGTTCAATCACGATTTCTGAGTGCCCACACTCTACTGTTAATTCACTCCCACTTTTAGTCACGTTTTCAAACACTCTCTGTAAACACACTTGCTACTGTAGGTGAAATACTCATGTGATACTAACACACAGATTGTTACATTTTAGGCTCAGAAATGTAAACTTCTTATGTAGCTTAATCTCATGTGCTGAGAACTTTAACAAACGGCATATGGTCGGGTCTACAGTACAGCTGATTGTGGCAAAGAACTGTTGAATTAGACAGGAAAAGACCATCTGAGATATAAAAGGGTAAACCAGAGTTTTAGTTTTTACATAAATTGCACAATTCATTACATAGTACATTACCATTCAAACGTTTGGGGTTAGTGAGACTTTAAAATGATTTACATTAGGGATTTACATTACAAGAAGTTCTATTTCATATAAGTGCTGTTCTTTCATCAAAAAATCCAGAAGAAAAACGAATATCATTGTTTCCATAAAAATATTAAGCAGCAAACTGTCATACATTGATATTAAGTTTCTCGAGGACCAAATCAGTTCATTATAATGATTTATGAAGGATCATTTGGGATTGAAGACTGAAGAAGTGATGCTGAAAATTCAGCTTTGCCATCCCAGGAATTCATTGTATTTAATATATATTAAAATACAAAGCAATATTGTAATATTTCACGATAGAGCCCGACCGATAAAAAATTTTGAAGGCCGATACCGATACAAATATTTGTTGGTTTTAAAATCCGATATTCCGATATACAGTGTATCGGCCGATATTTTTATTATTATTTTTTATTTCATAAATGTGCAACAAAACATTAAGAGATTTCCCTATCATTAGTTATTTGTAGTTATGTATGAGTTTTAACTAAAATAATATAATAATGCATTTTAAAAAGAAACTTGTTTCTTTTATTGTCCCAACAGAACAGACTGATGATAGTGGCATTAGCTAGCTTTGTGGTTGGCTAGCTATGATGAGCCATAATTTAGCAATGGATAAAATCATACTGCAAATTGTAAAACATACATTTTCAATATAAAAGGCCAAGGAGTGCGCTATTAAATAAATACTTCAGTCACATTGTCCAAATTTAAAAGGACAGTCAGTCAACTACACTGTAACAACGTAACGTAACTATTACTAGCTAATTCCGCTTCACTCTCGGCTTATTTAACAGCAGCAAAACTGGACATGATAGTCACAAATTTTGTCATGCTTATTTGAGTTAAGAGAACTGATGGGGATGTTCTTTTAATTGTTATTCAAGCAATGTATGTCTCGTGACCAACTCAACGAGTGTTGCCAACAGGGACTCTGTAGAGCGCCCTCTGGTGGACAAACTATACAACTCCAACACTCATGACATGGTTCAAGCGTGTTTCGTCCGTTTTTATTTTTGAAATATTCATTTATCGGCCATTATAACTGCCGATACCGATAGTTTGGAAAATGCATAATATCGGCCTGCCGATATATCGGTCTGGCTCTATTTCACAATTTAACGTTTTAGTGTATTTTTTTATCAGATATTTGCAGCCTCAGTGAGCATATGAGACTTCTTTCAAAAACTTGTGAACTTATCTTCATTTAAAACTTATGATGTACATGTTACATTCTCAGCATTTCTATCATCTGAAGTTATGATGTATTTGTGGCACATTTGAAGGAAACTCTGATGTCCCTTTACAGAGTTTCCGCCCTAGTAACATCCATAAACCCCATCATGTGTCAATCGTAAAAACGTCTTCACATTTTCAAAGAGATAAAGAGGCTCTTGCAGTTGGGGAGTGCACTTCCTCTTCGCCATATCTGTCGGTACTTCCTGTTCTCATGACAGTGGGTTCCTTACTCATCCGTCCCTGCTGACTCACACACAAACACGTTTTCACATGCACAGCTCAACCCACAGAACGTCATTTTGCCGTTTTTTCCATTTGCTCACTTCCTGTGCCAGCTACATCCTTGGAGGGTTAATAAAAGCAAGAGGATTTTTTGATTGTGTGTGTCTTACTCAACTAATATAACCATGACTTTCTCTCAACCGAATCACTGGAGCTGTAGGTGGACATATTGCTGCGTGGTGACTAATGTTTGTGATATCATGCTGTGGTGGGAGGCTTATGGATTTATATCATCACCAAAATAAATGTGTGGTAGAATATAGCACTACAGTTGGGATATGGGTGATTGTTGGCTCTGGGGTAGCTCTGGATACTGGATCATTAAGGGATTGTGTTGCCGAAGTGATTCATTTGTTTGTTTGTTTGCGCGTTGTATGGGTCTGTTTATGTGGGTGTATGTTACAGGTTATGGTTGATCTTGTTAGTGGACACAGGTAATCCTATTTAGCACTGAGAGCCTAGCGGCATGCTAGGCACGCACTTCAGGCACAACCTCACAGGGGTGGGCGGCCCAAGGTGGCATGAGATACCGGGGTCTCTTCTGTGACCAAGGTTGGCACTGGGAAAAAATTAATTTCGACCCAGTTTTGGTGTCCCATTCCTCACTAATACCTCAAGCCTGGCTTTTCAAGCTCCTTAAGACCAAAAGAAGTCATTAATCTTAGTCTAGCATTAATTTATTCTATTCGCACCATTTTCCGTTTACCAACTGTTGTCTTAATCTCACATGGGGTCTAAATCCACCTAAATTCTTGACCTACAGAGGTCTTGTTGATCAAGAATGAGCAGGGAATGTCACCCGATATCTGACAGTTAGAGCTGGAAGACTTCAGATTATGTAATTTCCTCTAGTTAAAAGGGATAATCCCTTAGATTAGTTTCCTTCCATGCTGGTCAGTCACAGATGTCCGTTTAGAGTGGCGAATGCTGCTTATCCATGTTATCATTGGGAAGCCCGAGCTGTTAGCTGTAACTGTCTTTGCCGGGCTTATCGGTTGAGCCGGTTGCTCTGCGGTGCTTTACCAGCTCACAACACAGACGCGATCTGCTTAAACTAAATGCATTTTCAGCTAAATTTGTAATTCCTTTCCAAATCACGCGCTCTATAGATGTTTATTGAGATTGGTAACATTTGTCAACAGTTATTGAAACCAAGCAAAGGTCGGTTTACGCTTTAGATCATTTTTATGTTTATGTCAAATGAAAACTTTTTTTAATGTTTTTAATAGGAGTCTACTCACCAAGGCTGCATTTATTGGATGGAACAGTAATATTGTAAAAATATGATTACAATTTAAAATAACTTTAATTTTTAATACATTTCTTGTGATTTTAAAAAGCTGAATTTTCAGCATACATTATTCCGGTCTTCAGTGTCACACCGTCCTTCAGAAATCATTGTAATATGCTGATTTAGCGCTCAAAAAAAAAAAAAATCTGATCATCAATGTTGAAAACAGTTGTACGGTCTTATTTTTTTTGTGAGAAGTTATTTAAAACTGATAACATTTAAATGAAGAGCATTTATTTAAAATAGAAATATTTTCTAAAATTATAAACGTCTTTACGGTCACTTTTGATCAATTTAATTCATCCTTGTTGATTTCTTTCTTATTTCTTAATTTTAAAGGATTAATTCAAGTCCCCCTGTAGTCAATCATTTTATCCCTTAAAACTAATCTTTGATCACCAAAATGACATATTTAAACGAAGAAAATTTTCTTCATGCCTTAAATTAGCATGACTGTAATGTAATTTAGGCCCCATCCACACTACTGCATTTTTGTTTAAAAAACGGAGACCTTTTGCTACGTTTGCACCCCCCCCGTCCAGACTAAAACGGAAAAAACGAAAACCTAAAATGGAGAAGTTTAGAAACGCTTTGCATTTTGAATCTCCGGAGGGCGTTTTAGTGAAGACGGGACAAAACGGAGGAGTTTAGAAACGATGACGCAAGACTCGCGCTCGGCTCTATGATTGGGTGTCATCAGTCATGACGTGTCCTTCCCTAATTCGTCAGCCACCCATCAGATGACCCGTCCCCGTTTCTTCTTCATCAAATCTGAGGAATAGTCAGTCCGTTTCCTGTTTACACCGGCACATGCATGCCCAGTGTTGGTGAATGGTCACGTGATCCGCGTTTTCAGTAGTTTTAATGTGGGCGGAGATCATTTCTAACACGCAGATAAAACACTGTTGTGGACGGAGTTCGGATTCGTTTTAATTCTCCCTTTTTAAACGAAAACGCAGTATTGTAGACGGGGCCTTAGTACGCAGTTTTATAAAAATGCATATTAGCCACTTCTCCTCAGAGATCCACTTGTTGACATCAGAAACACAGGTGATTTCAAACCGTGATTTTGAGATCACTGCAGTTTTAAGGAGAAAATACACCGCAATGGTGTTGACTCATAAGTCAATGCAAATTCATAATTTGCACATGGTTTGTCAAGCATTTTAAAAACACCATATACATATAAACGACATTTAAAAGCTTGATTTTCACCACAGGGGGACTTAAAAGTCTTATTGACCCTAATCTTGAATGGTAGTATATAAGAACAGTTTATGCTTTAAAGTAAATGACATGCTGTCAGATGAAGAGTAACTTTCATTAACGTCAATAAACCAATGTTGGTTCCACTTCAAAGGCCCTGTTTGCACCTGGTGTTAAGGTTGATCTTATCACATTAGACTGTTTAAAAAACAGGTGTACGCAGGGTCTAAAACGTTTTGAGCTTGTTCCCTTTCGGGCACTTCCAAAGGTAGTCAAACGCATTAGACCGGACTGCTTTCCTAGTGCAAGCGCTCATGTGGTCGAAAGCGTTCGAACAGCCCCAAAAGACCTACTGACAATGCGTGCGTAAACATTATGGGAAGCGCTCTTGCCAGATGGTATTTTAACTTTGTCAGCTTGAGACCCAAGTTTGGTTTGAAGACAAAAACATACCAAGCACAAAGTTCTCCATTCCTGATTTCTAACTCGCACTCTCTTGTCTTGTCATGTCATAGTTTTGTTTCTATCAAAGCAGAAAGAGCAGAGTGTTTCCTTCTGTAAATTCTGTGAGCTTATTTTGTCCATTAGATCGAAAAATCTGAAAAAGGCCATACATTTACCCTCCCATAGACCCTCCCCTTGAAGGAATCAGGACAGAAGTGGTTGAAAATGGTAATCCGATCGACCAAAACGCATCTTTAATACCAGATGTAAACAAGGCCAAAACGTGCTAGAGCAGTCGACATGTCGTCTAATGGCCAAGAAATCTGGATTCTAACCGTTTTCTTCCAAATAAATAAATAAATGACTCCAGTTGGGTAATGGAAAGAACTCCAACATGACCAATTAACTTTCAAAGAGTCTTGGTTTGTGGTTTACAGAGCACAGTTTTGTGGGACCAGTTAACATGCGCACATGCAGCTGCATGAACTTGAGTCTGCGCTCTTTTTATTATCATTGAGGAGGTGAGATCAAGTCCTCATTTAGCCAGCCATGTCAAAACCCCATCTCCATATGCCGTATGTCCACTCAGGGCCACATTACACATGAGCACCCTCTAGTGAGCAAAGGACAAACCTGAAATGACGTAATTCAGAGCACAAGTGGAGTAATCCGACACGCTGAGAGGATTGAGACTGGGTTTATTTCATGGCAGTTGAATTGCATCATGCTTAACCCCCAAATGTTTCTCCTGAAATATTAGCTTTTATGAAATGAATGTCGTTCATGTGGTTTTCAGGTGAAAGTGGGGCCAAATAAAAACATATTTTCCTCTATGTGATGCACTCGTCATAAATGTAATAAAATTGATTGATCAGAATGTTTACACACAGAAGCTGTTTGTACATTTCATCACCACTTATTGCTCATTTTACTTGGCTAAAATTCCCAAAACAGAGTTGTTAATTTCACAAATCTCCTCTCTGTCCGCCTTTGTCCGTCCCAGCATGATTTCGTGAGGAGAGATCGTCCTCCACAGGTCCTCATCGATCTGATCCAGAGGACGAAGGATGCGGTCAGAGAACTGGACAACCTGCAGTACCGTAAAATGAAAAAAATCCTCTACCAAGAGAAACACAACGGCCCAATGGGGGAGTCTCAGGAAGAGGAGGAGGTGGGTACAGGAAAGGTCCCCATGAGTGTCATATACGCACATGTCGGATTCATACTTGCCACTGCAGGTTTCATTTTGTATACACAATATTTAAATGTATACTTTACAGGTTTGCCATCCATGCTTTGATTTCAACATCAGTTTTGAGTCGATCAAGCATTTATTTTTATAAAAACGGATTGATTGGTATCGGCTGTACTAAGCAGGATCCTTTATTTTTACGTCATCTGACACGGCTCAATAATCAATATTCAATGACTTATAGGATTAGGGGCACAACACACTTGAACGAGACATCCCTAGTTTTGAGGTATTTGTGAATACACTTGGATTTAGAATCAGTCTGTCAATTTTCATGTATGTTTTGAGGGAATATTGTAATACAACTACACTTAAGGGATAATTAACCACTCTGAGCTATATTATAAATATTTAACTTAAAAGTACACTGTATCTTTTACAGTACTAAAGGTATATGATACTATTTGCTATACCCAACTATACACTAAATAGAATTACAAATATACTAAAAGTATATTATACTGCTGGAACTACTCTATCATGCACAATTTTGGGGTCTGTGAATTTAAAAAAAATAAATGAATATCCTTTTATTTAACAAAGATACATTAACTGGAGTATAGGCTGCTGTAAATGACACGAAATGTTAAATATTCAAATATAAAACATTTTTTAATTGTAATAATACAGTATTACTATTTTATTGTGTTTTTGATCAAATTATTGCAGAATTTATAAGCATACATGAGACTTTTGCTTTTGATAGTTTTTTGAATACTATATTGACATAAACTTAATGTATACACTTTTTATTTTAACTGAGCTAATTTAATACAGACTATACTAAATTACACCAAAAATGTATGAAACTGTATATTTTTTGAACTACATGGAAGGTAAATAGAAGATTATATTGCACAATATTGAATTATTAGTCAGAAAGGCTTTCAGTGTAGTGTGGATGTTGTGTAAATTGCTCTCATTAATGTAAATAAATCTTGTTCTTCAGAAAGGTTGGTGATCTGTTTCTCTGTGTGCATTTCTCTGTCCCCTGCGCAGGATGGAGAGCAGGCGAGCTGTAAGATGAACAGTTTGGGCAGTAATCACTCCATCCCCAGCACGTCCGTGAGCACGGGCAGTCGGAGCAGCAGTGTTAACAGCCTGCAGGAGGTGCCCGACGACTCCTGCTCCGAGCTGCACCACGACTACGACAGCACCCTCGAGTCTTCCATGCACCACAAAAAGGTTCAGGACGCACACAGACATCTCCACAAGATTTACAATGCACTGCTGTTCTTTTTTAAATGCTTACCCTACTTTGATGAAAATTGAACATATGTCTTCCAGTAGATTCCTGGAAATCATTTCAGTTGAGCTTTTTTTAGAAGACCGGCTTGTTACAAGTTTAATGGTTTGAACATAGTCTTTCTGTGCGCAGAGAGGGTATACTTTAATGTGCTTTTCAAACGAATAGTTCAAAGATGCTCCCCTCATCCAAATATGCATAAAAAAAATATTTTACTGTAAATATATAATTATAGTGATGTTTCTTTAAAAAAAAAATTTTTAGTAATAATAATAATGATTATAAATATAGCAATATTTATAAAGTATATTATTTTATTATTATTTTCTGCAATAATATTTTTTTAGTAATTCCTTATGTATTAATAATTATTATTCTCATTATGGTTATTATTTTATAGTTGTGCTGTAAAGTATTTTATTGTATTGTTTTTCTTACATTATTTTACAGGGAAACATTACAATAGTATTATTTATTTTTAATATTTTTATTTAGCATCAATAACAACAATAATTGATATTGTTGTGTTATTTTATAGTGAAATATTACAATTGCATTATTTATTTTTTATATTTGTTTTTAGCATCAATAACTACTACTATTAATAATAAAAAAATATTATTTTATTTTTATTATTATTGATGTTACTTTACAGTAGTACAATATAAAAAAAAAATCTCCTAAACTTATTTATTTTACTGTGGAATATTACAATATTATTATTTATCTTTATTTAGTATTAAAAATAATACTTAATATTGTTGTTATACATATACTGTTTGTTTTTGGGAAAAGATTGTACGGCTCTAGTTTATACCATGTGCCTATTTAAATACCGCACTGCATCGATTACATGCGCTGTACATTCTTTGCAAGTATGTGATTTGGGAAGTTAACAAACACATGCAAGCATGATTGACACTTCCTGTCCTCAGGGAAATTACATCAGCATGCAGCAGAAATATGAATCGACTTTATGGGAACTGAACAGCCCTTACCCCAAGTTGTTCTTCATTTTATTCATTGAGAGAAGATAAACCCCTCAGAAATATGAGCGCTTCAGGTAGACAAACCTCGTGGGTCGATTAATAAAGATATTTCAAGATAGTGAGCGTGTTAGTATTGAACAGTCTCATGTTGAAACATCTACAGCAACAGGAAACATAAAGCTGCTTCGGATGTTGTAAGGAAAATGTATTGCTCTAATGAACTGCAAGTCACTTCGGATTGCATCTGCCAAAAGCATAAATGTAAATTCTGTGACGCAGTTAAACAAACTTGCTGTTAAAACAAAAGATCTCATTAACTCCTCAAGAGATTATTATGTTGTGACACCAAATCCTTGACTGATTTTATTGGTGTGTGTGTGTGTGTGTGTCTGTGTTTTTTCCCCTCAGGATCATCAGTATATCCGCGATGACCTTCCTCATCGGGACCACCGGTCGGACCTGCGACCGTCCTCTTCGGAAAGAGCTCAGGCTCATAACTATAAAAACCGTGAACGCTTCGCCACCATCAAGTCAGCATCACTGGTGAGGAAAAAGAATGACATCATCCTCTCATCCCCCCTCCTCTCTTTCGTTCTTTTCTTTCTTCTTTGGCTTTAATACACTCTGCGGTCATTTCTCTCTCTCTCTCTCTCAGTGGTCTTTGCCTCGTTCTCTTTCTGTTTAACCCTCTTTATTCGAGAGGAAGAAATAAAGGGTCCTACTTTTCTCTCTCACTCTCATGTCTGTTGTCAAGGCAACATGATTCAGTCAATAGCCAGCTGCACTCCTCGCACGAGTCATTGGTGTTGTTGTCTACTATTAGTTAATACAGTGTGATCCAACACAAAAGGATATTCTTCGTTTCGTGGGATTTTGGGGAAATCTTTTTTTTTTTTTATAAAAACAGAAGGTCAATGTCAAACTCTAACGATACCAATACAGAATGCGTGCAATTATGCAGAAAAAATAATCTATTGTGATACAACCACTTCCACCCTAATTGATGAATATATGGAGATCTCTGGCAGGCAGTGTAGTCGATCGCAGTGTGCTTGGTTGAAATGATGATGTCACCTGTTTTGGCCCCATTTTGCTGGAACGTGAGCGCCCTCTAGGGGCAGACAACCACAGTGGACTTTGTCTGATACTACAGACACTCATCTATCATTTCAGATGATCACAAAGGAGTTTGGCTTTAGTGGGTTTATGGGCATGGCGCACCTTCCGAAATCTTTTTTGTTTTGTTTTTTTCATCGACTTGGTGGAAACGACTGTGCACTTTTTATATATTGATTTGGGTTTACATTTTGTGTGGAATGAGACGAGGATCTGGGCTATGCAGGGAAAGAGACTCTCTTTGTGTTTCATATGAAAAGGCGTAGAGGAGGGGTGAGGTTTGAAAGTGAGGGAAAAAAGGAGGGAAGACTAGAACGGACGACATATTGTATAGGCAAAACTATATAGGGATGAAAAAGGGAATGTGAGAATACCTTAGATGGATTATAACAGCCAGGTTGTAAATCGAAACAGAGTATATCCAGTTGATGTCATACTAACATGTCACATTTTTGTTTAGTTTTCTGACCGTTTTTAAGTTAGTCGTCTCCTGCTTGCAGTTTGGAGTTACATTTAAATCTTAAATTGTTTTCCAAAACATAGTGAACTGCCATGCTGTCACCTTCTAGAGCTGAATCATAACCGTGTTGGAACCTCATAAGTGCCTTTCGATAAGAATCATATTTCTGCAGTAGGAAAGATCGTAATTCAAAAAGTTGTATAGCCATACTTTGTGTGTTCTTTCACCTTTATTTTTCTGGTTACCAATAAGAATGTAATGCTCGCAGATATTTTAACAGTGATAAAACCACCATTTCCCCCCTAAAATCAGCACAAAATTTAAACTCTGCAGATTCTGTGTGTACATGGGTAGCAATTCCTCAAGTCTCTAGTGTTCACATGAGGAGAGCAATTTGTTTGGTCCAAATATCTTTCTTCATGTGAAGCACACCAAAGTCTTGTTTTATTAATTCCAATAGCATTTTACGTTAGTGTGCTGCCAAGCTAAAGCGGGATTCCCTTGTAAATGTACAATTACACTTCTGTTGAAAAATGTGGGCTCTTTAAGATTATTTTGAAGAAGTCATTATTATGGGATCAAAAATGCAGTAACAACAGTAATATTGTGAAGCTTTAATGGATTTTGAGATGTAATTCATTTGATCACTCCAGTTTTTAGTGTCACATCATGATAGTTCAGAAATCATTCTAAGAAGTTTCCATGTATAAAAAGAAGTTCAAAAGAATGGCGTTTCTTTGAAATAATACAATTATTTTGTAACAACTGACTTTACGGGCACATTTTGATCAAAATGATGAAAAGTGTATAGTTTTTTTCAAATAAGAAAAAATACAAACCCCAAATTTTTGAACTGTAGTCTACATACATTACATCACACATTTTAACTTTATTATTCTATTTTATTTTTTCAGCTGAGACTATTTACAATTGAATGAAATCTATTGATTATTGAAATATAGTTTGATAGGAGTTCACTTTAAAGGAGTAGTTCACTTAAAAAAAAAAAAAACCTTTTGCTGATAATTTACTCACCCCCATGTCATCCAAGATGTCCATGTCTTTCTTTCTTCAGTCAAAAAGAAATTAAGGTTTTTGATGAAAACATTCCAGGATTTTCTCCATATAATGGACTTCAATGGGAACCAAACTGTTCAAGGTCCAAAAGACAGTTTCAGTACAGCTTCAAAGGGCTTTAAATGACACCAGATGATGAATAAGGGTCTTATCTAGCGAAACGATCGGTCATTTAAAAAATAAATAAAAAAGTTTTAGTTTTATAAGCACAAATGCTCGACTTGCACTGTTCTGTGATGCGCGTTTGTGACTCTCCTGTTCAAACTCGTTCATCAAAATGAACAAAATCTTTTTTCGAGTCATGACTCGAAGGGTCCTAGATAAGACATTTATTCATTGTCTGGTGTCGTTTAAAGCCCTTTTAAGCTGCACTGAAACTCTCATTTGGACCTTGAACCATTTGGTTCCCATTGAAGTCCATTATATGGAGAAAATCCTGGAATGTTTTCATCAAAAACCTTAATTTCTTTTCGAATGAAGAAAGAAAGACGTGTACATCTTGGATGACATGGGGGTGAGTAAATTATCAGGAAAAGTTTTTTTTAAAAGTGAACTACTCCTTTAAGTCACCATGAATTTTTTATTTTTTTACTGGATGTTGCAGTGTGTATTATAACTGAATTATCCGTGGATATCATTATTATTATTATTTAAATGCCCTCATAATCTTTAATTAGAAAAATCGTTAGCCTCCCCTCCCCCTCAAAACGGCATCTGTTCTCTTCATGACTTGTGTCTCACATTGGGGAGACTAAATATCCTCCAAAACTGACTGCAATCTGGCAGACCTACATATAGTTACTTCCTAAGATCCAATCAATTCCTGAAGGACCCAGTCCCGCCCATTTTTCCTCATTCCAAAAGTCGCTTCACTCGTATATACATCACAATAGGGAAGAAAAGACTTCTGTTTCATGCCGACTTTAACTCATCTTCAATTGGAGATATGTTTCAGTTTCACTAAGCTCGTCGCAATGCATTCTCAGCATTTTCTGTGAGAGATGCATCCGATTCTAAGATACCATATTTTGGCCACAAGCTACTTTTGCATCAGGAGCGGCATTTATCTTGGTTGAAACGGAGCATTAAATTCCCTGTTCTGGCAACACATTAATTCCATTAGTGTCTGCTCCACATAAACATGAATTTACCTTTAATCGGACATGGTCAGAAGTTGAATTTGAATCTAGTTGGGATGCCCATCTGTGTTACCTTTAACCTGAAAGTGTTTCTTTCATTATTTTCCACTCTTTTTTTGTGAGCAGGCCCAGGGCTTAGTGCTATCACATGCCCCTTTGCGGCTGATAGGGGCATTTGGGCAGAAAGCGATTGGATTGGTGACTGCGGTTACAGTGGGGCTACTGATTCAGGGTGATTAGGAAATTTCCCCCTTCAACAGGCATCTCATGTGACTGGCCTACTAAACGCCGCTTAGCCCGCGCGCGGGGCCAGGCCTCTCTGAGAACCTCTTTCATTCATGGCGCACCTGCGAGGAGAGAGGAGAAGTAGTGTTCGCCCTCGCTCTTTATCTCCGTCCCTCTCTTGCTCTCTCGCTCTCTCTCGGTGGGTTTTGAGCGAGTGCTTTTGGGGGATGTAGTGCAGGCGACTCTCAATGTTCTCACGGGTGGTTTACTTCGCCAACATGTTTGGCATGAGGAGTTCAGGTGGGAGTTACGAGAAACTCAACGAACAGTTTGATCTGGACACGCCCTTCTTCCAGGTTTGTCTTCCACGGGTTTGCAAAGTCAAGGGAAGGGTGGTGGTTTTCTGTTTTCATTTCTATTTTTTAGTTGCATCAGTGACATTCTAGATGTAGGCAAAGGCAATGTTGGGATTGGGTAATATTCACATTTGCAGCCTCTTTGTCACAATCAGATATTGATTGGAATCATTTTGATGGACTGAATTGTAATTTTTCCATCATGTTCTATTTGAATTTGTCAGTATAATCATACAGTACTTGTGATTTTAACGTGTCTTCGATATCTAGTGCGGTTGTTGCTTTTTATTCTGCTGTCATGATGTGAAAAGACGACACTGTGGTGATGATGATCTGGTCACCCAATTTAACGCATCTAATTAATTATTCCGCTGGACTGCACTGGGAATCTCTCATTTCTCTTCCTAGATCCTTACATTTTCGTGTCTGTTTTCATGGGGATGCTTTAAAAACAACCCAACAGTTAAAAGGTGTCAGTAGGGATTAAAAGTGAAGAAAAGAGGATATACTGTAGTTGAAGTAAATGCTTTCTATTTTGAATGATCTGACCAGTGTTGTAGTCGAGACCACCTGACTCGAGACCGAGACCAGAGAGAGTCGAGTCCGAGTCAAGACCGAGACCAGTGAGGGTTGATTACCTAATTTACTTTTATTTACTTGGAGAAATCCTTTTTTTTTTACTGAATTTACTTAGAGTTTAAAAAATATGGTCAGTTTAGGGTAAATAGGCCACATAGTAGGTGGTGTTAAAAGTAATTTTATTACAATTTGTCATGCGCAGTTGCGCACTAGAAAATCACCAATCACTGGGCGTGTCAATCAATTTAAAGAAATATTTTATTAACGTACATTAATAATCATGAAAAATATTTTGAATTGAACTCGAGTGGACTCGGGAATAAGTCCGAGTCCTAAAAAAAAAAATGTTCGAGTACGAGTCAATTCCGAGTCCAAATGCACACGAGTCCATGACAAGACCAATACCATTAAAATATGGTCTCGAGACCGAGTCCGAGTCTCGAGTACTACAACGCTGGATCTGACAATGTCTTTAAAATTTGGTCAAACTTTTGGTCACCATTATCCAATTGCGAGTCTTCCCAAGATCTGTGGGTTGCTTTTACCCTTTGCTACACTGAAAAATGTCACTGCAATCATCTCAAAAGTTACCCATCACCCTCTGACCGAGTTCTTTTCCATCTAGGTAACGCGTCAGATACACGAACATGAGCAGGAAAATGAGCTGCGGGAGCAGATGTCGGGGTACAAACGCATGCGACGGCAACACCAGAAGCAACTGATCGCTCTGGAGAACAAGCTTAAGGCAGAGATGGACGAGCACAGACTGAAGCTCCAGAAAGAACTGGAAACCCACGCCAACAATGCCTTCATTGAGCTGGAGAAACTCGCCAAGAAGCACGCCATCCAAACGGACAAAGAAGTGGGTGATTTTTCTTTTATCCTTCTGTTGAGACCCTATTGTTTATAGTTTCTAGCCAATCAACTATTGGTCAATTGACAAGTAGTGATTGACCAATGTGTCAATCCATCTTAACAATAAATTCTATGTTATAAAATCCCTGTACACAGAAATGAGTTCAAAAGTTCACCCAGGTCACTTGGAAAAAAAAGACCCTAGCTTATTTTATGCTTTTCCATATTGCTTGTTAAACATGTAAATAGCTACGGGATGAAAGCTAATTATTCATGCAACATATGTTGATTAGTATGTTAATGAAGCCTGAGAGAAAATAGGACTGTGTGGATCTTTTCAGTTAGTTTTCTTCAGGAGTTGTTTTAAAATGAGAGAATAAAAAATCTGATGTTGATATTTATCATTCCTCAGATGAAAACACTGGCAGCTGATGAGAAGAAGTTCCAGCAGCAAATCATGGCCCAACAGAAGAAAGAGCTCACCACCTTCCTTGATAATCAGAAGAAACAGTACAAGCTTTGCAAGGAGAAGATCAAAGAGGTTCATGTCTAGATTGTCAAAGTTAACACAAAACTAAAAATGACCCTATTTACAACAACAGGTTTCTTAAAGGGATAGTTCACTTTGAAATTCATTTTTGGTATGTTTTAGTTCACCTCAATGGCATCCAAGATGTAGGTGTCTTTGTTTCCGCAGTAGTTTCAATTTTGATATTTTTAGGTCTAACCGTTCTTGTCTGTCAATCATATAATGGAGGTCTATGGTCACCACCTCAAAGAGCATGCACAGAGAAGTCCGAATTAAACATGATTTAATGACTCGTAAATGTAAGTACACATTGATGGCCTAAGACACGAAACGAGCGGTTTGTTTGAGAAAACTAACAGTATTTATATCATTTTTACCTCTTGTAACCTCAGCCACGTCAAAGTACTCTGAGGGCGTGGGCGCTTTGGTCTGTGTAAGCACCGAAAGTGATCTCTCACGCGTGTACGTCACTCATTGTTTACACAGATTTCGGAAGTGTTACCTTTCACTGTGAAGATCTAAACATATTTAGACATCTAAACGATTTCGATATATCATCAGACAATGTTGAATTCTTTTCGCAACTGCGCAAGAGATCACTTCCGGCGCTTTCTGCTTGCGCAGAACGAAGCGCCCAAGCCCTCAGATCACTTGGACGTGGCTGTGGTTACAAGAGGTAAAACGATGTAAATACTGTTAGTTTTCTCACACAAACCGCTCGTTTCGTGTCTTAGGCCATCAATGTGTACTTAAATTTCCGAGTCATTAAATCATGTTTGATTTGAACTTCTCTGTGCATGCTCTTTGAGGTGGTGACCATAGACCTCCATTATATGACTGATAGACAAGAACAGTTTGACTTAAAAATATCAAAATTGAAAATACTGTGGAAACAAAGACACCTACATCTTGGATGCCCTTGAGGTAAGCTAAAATATATCAAAAAAAATTATTTCAAAGTGAACTATCCCTTTAATGTTATTCCAAAAAAAAAAAAAATAAATAAATAAATAAATATATATATAAATATAAATATATATATATATATATATATATATATATATATATATTATTATCATGTAAACTCAAAAACGACTTTTCTGTTCGACTTACCAAGTCCTCTAATTTTGTGATCCGGTCAATTTCTAAATGTATAAAAACATTTAATTTCTCATATTTCTGAATATCATGTTTCACATGAAAACGTCACATTACAAAAGTAATTTTACGTCGACTTAAAAAGAGGGTGATCCGGCTATAATGAGAACGTTTAGTCTAAAATTAAATGCTTTTTTGTCTGATGGTCTTTGTGATTGATTTTTTTTTTGTTTAGGAAATGAGTGAAGACCACAGCACACCTAAGAAAGAGAAACAGGAGAGGCTGTCCAAACACAAGGAGAACATCCAGCACTCTCAGGCTGAAGAAGAGGCTCAGCTCCTGGGTCAGCAGAGGGCTTTCTATGACAGGAACTGTAGGGCCTTCAAACGCAAGATCATGGTCAAGAGGCACGAGTTTGAGCAAGAGCAGTTACGAGAGGTGGGAATGAAAAGTCCGAAAAAGACAAATGACTGCCTAGCACTCTATATGTATATACATTTCAAAAGTTTGGGGTCAGGATGTTCTTTTTTTTTTAAATGCAGAAATGAATATAATGAAGACTGGAGTAATGATGCTGAATATTCAGCTTTGCATCACAGGAATAAATTGCATTTAAAAAAAAAAATAGAAAAAAAAAAAAATTGAAAACTGTTTTTGAATTGTAATAATATTCTACAATATTATCTTCTTTCAAAAATCATAAAAACTTACTGACCCCAATCTTTTGAATGGTATTGTTTATGTATACATGTACATTCTAATGAATCGTATTTGGGGCTTTTCCCAGGGTTAATGCAAAATATGAACCTTTTCTCAGGGTTGATGACTCTTTTCAATTAATCTGATTTGAAAATAAGTAATGCAGCAATGTGCAAATCTTTTAATCTAGCGCTTTAATCAGGAAGAAACCCTCGGAAGTATTCCCGGGTCGAAACCCATTTGTGGTCTAGAACAGCAAACATGTTGACGCTTAATCCATTGGTTTGCAATTTTGGTCCAAATTTAGTACTGGTCTTAAAGCTTCTAATAATTGTCAACCACTTATCAACATCTCCTTATAGTATTATGTTTCATGTATGTGTTCATACCTCATTTTACTTTTGTAACCTTTGTAGTTCGTCCCCAGAATGGTTTGTAGAAAAGGTGTTTACCATTACTTTAAGTGTTCTTAGTGATCATATTTATGGTGAAATAATCCAGCACATTTATGTTAAATGAGGTATCTGAGCCATATCTAGGGACTATAATATTATCAGAGGCCTTTATGGAGACTGGCTCTTTTGAGCAATCACATATCAACCACAAAATGCACCTTAGCCAACCTAGCAACTCCCTAGCAACCATCTTATGCATCCACAAAGGGTCATGCTAAAAAGAAACAACACAGAAAACACCACCATTTAATAAAGAGGCACTTTTATTTGACTAACTGCAATTGGATTAGACATATGCGACATATTGTTTGTTTTATTAATGTACTATTTTCTGTTTTTCTAACTGTCAGGAGTTAAATAAGAAGAAGACCCAGAAAGAAATGGAGCACGCTATGTTGATCAGACAAGACGAGTCGACTCAAGAACTTGAACACAGACAGCTGAAGACGCTACAGAAACTTCGCATGGATCTGATCCGACTGCAGCACCAAACAGAGCTGGAGAACCAGATCGAATACAACAACCGTAGAGAGAGAGAACTGCACAGGAAACATGTGCTCGAACTACGGCAGCAGCCCAAGAACCTCAAGGTACTACCATCAACTGTGGAATAACATTTCTTATTACTTAGCTATATATAGTTTGAATTTAACCTACAAAATCTATGTAGGTCTCATTGTTTCTCTGACTGTGGTTGCAAGATTAACCTTGATTTATTTTAGAAACTGGGTAGATATTAGGAACATGTGCAGGTCAGTAGACACTAAAATGATGTTTAATATTTAAAATAAACGTTTAAACATTTATTTGCATAGGCACTTAGCACATTTAAATCTAAAACTGCGGTGACACTTTTTAATAAGGTTACATTTGTTAAGTTGAAAAATACTTCGAAAGCATTTAGTTCATGTGAATTTCAACATTTACTAATACATTATTAAAATCAAAAGTTGAATCTGTTAATATTATTTAAGCTACATGAACGAACAATGAAAAGCTGTTTTTGTTAACTGATGTGATTTTTTTTTCCGTTAGCTAATTGGTCCTTACTGTGTTAAAAAAAGCGTATTTTTGCTTCATATCATATTAGATGATAGTGAAAAGGCTGTCAGTTTGTGTTTATACAACTCTGAGTTGTGTCTCCTGCAGGCTATGGAGCTCCAGATAAAGAAACAGTTCCAGGATACGTGTAAAGTCCAGACGAAACAGTACAAGGCCCTGCGGCACCATCAGCTAGAGGTGACCCCCAAAAGTGAGCACAAGACAGTCCTGAAAGCCCTGAAGGATGAGCAGACGCGCAAACTGGCCATCCTGGCCGAACAGTACGAGCAGAGCATCAACGAGATGATGGCATCACAGGCAGTGAGTGACGAAATCATTATAATGGTCAAACTGTTGACCATTTATTCTAGTATCCATGTGAAATGATTATAAGGTGTAAACAGATAGGAATGACATCCATAATTTGACACATTTAAAACAGCGGATAATGATGTAGTGATAGTTGTTTTTGCTAAAGTATATAGAGTGCAACAGTCAGGTTCTGGAAGTAAAAACTCCATTCATTTCCTGCATGGGGAAATATATTTTTTAACTACAATTTTATACGCAGACCTGTTGTGCACGCTCTGTGTTAATTGATGGTATATGGTTTTGTCGAAGCTGTCGGTCCGCATTTTCTACTTATTTTTCTACTTACTAACTGAATTTGTGGTGAAAAACTACATTACCCATGATACTATACAGAAAATTCCACCAATCATAGTCTCGCAGTGAGCAATCCAGTGTTCATATGCTCTCAAAATAATATATACACACACAATGGGTCTCATTCATGAAACACGAGCAGAACGAATTTGTGTGTAAATCGTGTGTAAAGTGGTTCTGGCGTAAATTTTCGGATTCATTAAAATGTTCGTATTTTCCAAATGTTAGTTGGTACGCAAGAAATCTACACCTGCTCCCAGCCACGCGTAAATGGTGCGCTTAACATCCGAACGTTTTGCTCATTAATAATACTGCATTTTAATTCACCAATGGGAACATATTTAAACAGCATTTTGAAAAATATATTTTATATAGTAATTACATACGGTTTTTCTTTTTTATTATGACAGCCAGTAATAGCAGATCTGGTGATCGATGGCGGTCCTTCTCCAGTTTGAATACGATTTTTCCAAAGTGAATTAATTCGTGTTTTGCTGTCAAGCTTAATGTCAAACCATTTTCTTCTCACTTCTGGGACTGTTCGATTAACAGATGAAACTCCATTAAGCTGCCAAGCTTCCTTTTTTAGGACCTGATAGGCCACTAGTACGCTTGAAAATAAAATGTGGCGTTTTAAATGAACTTCTGATAACTATACTTCAATTTCTGCACCCGAGAAATCTTTCTTTTTCATTCGCATTCATGTTATTATATGCGTATATATGGATGTCAGTCGGACATAATGGGCGGGATTTATGGTAATTGAGAATGAACGTGCACGCGCATCCCATTTACGACTGGTTTGAATTCATTAACACACACACATTTCA
Source organism: Pimephales promelas (assembly GCF_016745375.1). The sequence goes on along the minus strand of NW_024121876.1, from coordinate 4,036,004 downwards.
CTATCACATGTGACGTTTACGAAGTATTTGTGAATCAGGAGAAAAGTTTTCGGGAAGGTCTCTTTACGCACAAATCACTCTCATATTTACGAATGTTTCATGAATGAGACCCAATGTATCATTAGTATATATATATATAAAATATTTATGTATTTTTATTCAATACTTTTTTTGCTTCAAATCAAAGTTTGTAAGGTTGTGATTCACCCGTTTGGTTTGGTTCATGGAAAAATGAATGGGAAAAATACTTCTAGAACCAACGCTGCTGAAATGGGCAGATACTAATGCACTCTATTAATGTATAGATTAAATCTGATTTTGTGTTGTCTTCAAGATGTGTTATTTATAAGCCATTTTGGAAAAGCAAATAGTAAGTAATTGTTTTGTCGATAGATTATGCAGTTTTTAAATGAAATATAAAACAAGGCCTCCCTTCTGTTGGAAATTCCAGTCTCGGCCCATTGCCCGTACAAGAAAGCCATTGATGGTTAACCAAAACTGTGCTGTAGTGTCAGCAAAGCATCTGAGGCTCACATATGCACGTGTGTGTGTTTTTGTGTAGCTTCGTCTGGATGAGGCTCAGGAGGCCGAGTGCCAGGCACTGAGGCAGCAGCTGCAGCAGGAGATGGAGTTACTCAATGCGTACCAGAGCAAGATCAAGATTCAGACCGAGGCCCAGCACGAGCGCGAGCTGCAGAAACTGGAGCAGAAAGTGTCCCTGCGCCGAGCGCACCTTGAACAGAAGGTCCAGCACTCTTATTATCCTCTTATTTACACACACTCTAATTCAGAGTATTTTATCATCAATAGTGGTGGTCTGCCAATATAGGATTTTCTAGAGAGCAGGGCATTTATTCAGCAGTTTATATATATATATATATATATATATATAAAACATTTATCATTATTGAGATTTAAAGCGCTTTGAGTGCAGAGAAAAGCTATATATAAATGGAACTTATTATTATTAACACTTTTTATTTATTTGTGTTAAAATTGTGCTAACCTTTTGTTATATCTTCATTGCATTGTATACTTAATGCAGTAAATAGGCATATACAGATACAATGCTAAAGTTTGGGATCAATAAGATTTTATTTTGAAATAAATTAATACTTCTAATACATTTATTTAGCAAGAATACATTAAATAAATCACAATATATATTTGCAGTTCAAAATAGTTGTGCTCTATATATATATATATATATAACATTGATAATAATAAGAATTTTTGTAGCGTCAAATCAGCATATTACAATGATTTATGAAGGATATACACTGAAGACTGGAGTAATGATTCTGAAAATTCAGACAAAATATTAATAATAGAAAATAAATTGCCCTTTAAAAGATATTACAATAGACCATTTCACAAGATGTAAACAACACTGGTCCAGAAGCACTTCCTGTTTCAGTTTTTTAACACTACATAAAAGCTGGGATAAAATACAACCAAAAGAACATTTAAAACTGAATCAAAAAGTTAAACAAACATCTTTAAGATGTTTTCTTTACATGTGAAATAAAGAAAACGGTTACAAACTGAAACAGGAAGTGCTTCTGGACCAGTGTTGTTTACATCTTGTGAAATGGTCTAGTAGTATAGCATATACACAATTACTTAATCCAAAATAAAAGTTTGTGTTTACATAATATATGTGGGTGCACTGTGTATAATTATTTTATTTATAAATAAATACACACACATGCATGTATATTTAAGAAATATTTATTTATCTATTATTTAGATTTATTTATAATTTATATTATATATAAATATAAATATTTTATATATAAATAATATTTTTTTATTAAATATACATGCATGTATGTGTATATATATATATATATATACAAAATAGTTATACACAGTGCACCCACATTATGTAAACACAAACTTTTATTTTGGAAGCGATTAATCGTTTGACAGCCCTAATATATATATATATATATATATATATATATATATATATACATATTGTGTGTGTGTGTTTGTATTTAATATTTCTTTTACCACATATTTAACTTACATTTGATTCTTTAATCTCAAAATTTGAGATTTCATAAAAAAAGGTATGATTACCTACAGCCTTGTGCATTCATGCTGCACAAAAACACTCGTACTGTGATATTGCTTCTATACAACAATTGTATTAACAAGAAGTTTTATTAAGTGCTTGTCCAGTAAAATTAGAGGACTGGATCCATCCCTGAAAAATGAAAATACTGTAAGTGGCACCGGTTCGTCAAAGGTCAATGGGACAACATGAGTCCAAAGCCAAAACAAGAGGGATAGGACTTGCAAAAGCTACTTTGCTCCATCATTGAAGTTAAACATTACGAATCGAACTACCTTTGTTTTTGCTAATGTGTGTAATGAGTTAATAGCAAATTAAAGGGAAGAAAGAAACCAAAAGCCTTCATTTGAGGAATGATGCAGTCTGTCGTGTAAAGATAGATCTGTCCCAGTAACCAAAGTCCTGCAGGTTCGTCTACACCTCTGTTGGTTTGACATCCTCTTGTTTGAGCTTCTGTCTTGTGTTCATACTCATAGATTGAGGAGGAGCTGGCTTCTCTTCAGAAAGAGCGCACTGACCGAATCAAACACCTGCTGGACCGCCAGGAGAGAGAAATCGACGCCTTTGACATGGAGAGCCTTCGTATGGGTTTCAATAACTTGGGTGCTTTGGACTACCCGAAAGATGACTACAGATGAGACCATAACACTCCACCGTTCTCGCTCTTTTCTGGTCACACATCTTTTTTCTTTTCTTTTTTTTTTTGAGTTTTTGCTACTGACAGTCCGATCAATCCTCTGGGCTGGTGCCTGCACAGGCCTCACACACGTGGGCCGCCCTCTGCAAGACAACATGCTGGATAACGCCCTTTAGTTGTCTCTTTTTATATATAAATATTATATACGAGACGATTAAATGTGTCACAGTGTCGATGTCAATGTTTTCTCGTGCAATGATAACACTTTCGGTGTAGCTCAAATTAAAAATAGAGATTTCAAGACAAAAGCAATACGAACTAGGGGTTTGCATTGCTAATTTTAATGCACAGTTTTTGTTCTTTTTGCAGATGTTTTAATGGGCAAAGTGTCATTTAAGATTTTTTTTTTAAAAACTGTATATTTTGTTTGGTTTTTTTTTTGCAGCCTACTGCCTCTCGCTGCTTGAATCCCTATTTGGTATTTATTCATCCAGAAAAAAATTGGAAAATACCTTTTATTAGTATTGAAGAAATTTGATAAAGTTTGCATATTAAAACAATGTACATATTTGATAGGTGCATCTGTGACTCTTATATGGTATCCAGCCATTTTTTTTTCCATTTTTTTGGGAGAACAGCGCATATGTACAATACCATAAAACACCTAATCTGAGGTGCACAATGTGAATAATGCATATGTGAATCCTAAACTCGTGGTACCTGCACAAAGGGCTGAAGGGGAAGGGACATGTATTTTGTGTATAGAAGGATTTATGGAGAACTTTTACTTATTTTCCTATTACATTTTAACTGAATTTCAATTTCTTTTTATAAATATACATACACATCTATATATAATAAATGTTTCACCACCCTCTCCCTCCTGCAGTTACTGGTGAAATTGGCCTCTAATTTCATGATTCTGTTTGGTTCTCTGCATCTTCTCCAACTGTGTATTTTCTACAAAGTCAAATTAGTGAATAAAAACGCTTTACTGTCGCATGCACTTTACATTTGTTTTCAGATTAAGAGGCATGATTCTGTCAGAGCTTTTAATTATATTTGTAAATAAAGTGCTCATCACACAAGCAACATCTTTCCATAGTCTGATTTCATTATCCGGGATTTATTTTTTCCCAATGTGTTCATTTCCAGTATATAGTGGTGAGAAATTCATCAAATAAACATAAATTTAACTAATTCATATTCAAAGGCCGGCGCAAAGTCTGTCTTTTTAACCTGAAGGTACTGTAGTTCAAGCGAAGAGACACAAAATTTGCTTCATTTCAATTCAACTAGAACAAAAGATGACTTGAATTTCACAATTTCTGCACAGCTTTTGAAGCAAAACAAGTTCTGACCAGAATAAACAATAAACTTATTCTAAATGGTCTTTATTTGCCAGCCAGCTGTTCGTAAAGTTTGGGCACGTAGTCGTCCCACTCTGCCTGGAAGCAAGACCCTGCGAGCGGAGCACCGAGGCCGTATTTCTTGCGGAAACTCTGGATCTTGAATTTTCCACGGTTGTCTCCCGAGCGATTGGTTAGGACGGGTTCGGTGCAGCTGATGCTATCTGACTGCTCGTAAACCAGCCACAGGTAACGATGGAGACCTGAGGAAATCATACGCAACTGTTACTCACTATTGATACAACAACTTGTGTTATTCTGCTGATTGGATACAATATATTCAGCAACATATAAAGGGATACTCCACTTTTTTTTTTTTGGAAATAGGCCGATTTTCTGATATTTAAAAGAATATCAGTAACCAGACAGTTTCTGGTCTCATTGACTTCCATAGTATTTTTTTATTCCTACTATGGAAGTCAATGAGACCAGAAACTGTCTGGTTACTGATATTCTTCTAAATATCAGAAAATAGGCTGAATGGATTCGAAAACGGTAAAACTCAAACGTTTAAACCTGAGGGAGTTGTAAAATGGGAGCCTATTTCCCAAAAAAGTGGAGTATCCCTTTAAGACGGTCAATATGTGCCTAAATTTAATCTGTTTATCATAAAATGCGATCGTGTCACAAAGCCGCTAATTTCATATAGATTATTTTTACTATCTCTTTATGAACTTTAAGTGTCAAAGTGGTAGTTGCTTAGCGGTCAGTTTTTATATAGTTTTTTATATATTTTTTAAACATGATTCAATATAACATAAAAATTACATGAAAATAGTTTTTTACATTGATAAAAATACAGACTTGCGAGCTTCAACAGAACTGAAGGTGTCAAATAAACAAAACATTAATAATAATAACTGGCTTGCACTGCGGTGAGCAGTGCTGCATGAAGTCAAACACACCTAATCTGAGCTCTCACCTGTTCCCTTCGGGGGTCCTGCACCAACGTAGTCCGACATGACACATCCACTGGAGATGTCATTTCCTTTCATGTTGACAACAAGGAAGTGGTGCCATTCCCTGAGATTAAACACAACAATTATAGCAGATTTCAATATCCCGACTCTAACCTGTAATCTTTGGTTTAGTGCTGATACAATGAATATGACTGATTGATCTGACAACATACCGAAATTTGGGGTCTTTTCGGCTGGGTGCATCTGGATCGGTCATGGCCAATGTGTACAGCTTACCGGGGTCACATCCCTCCCACTCAACGGATGTGGGCCGATTCTGCACCTGCACAATGAAAGTATGTAACAATATTTGAGATGACAAACACATAATTATTATGCATTCATAGTGCACATTACTTCTATAAATTATAAAGCATAATGTACAATTCTACAGCTAACGATTGTTTTACGCAAACTTGACAGTATGTATCATATTTTGTATCTTTATACATTTTGTATGAATATGCATACGTTACTTTTTTATAAATATGCATATGTTACTCATTATTAAAATGCATTTGATTTTTTTTTTTTTTTGCACTTAAATATTTATGTGGCATTTCAATCAACATGGGATAAAAATGTTTTTTTTTTACATTCATTTATGTCCCACTCCAAGATGCTACTGTCTGCTTAACATGACAAAAAAAAAAAAAAACATTAATACAATATTATTCCATTTTATTATATTAATTATAATGCAACACAATTCGAAATAAGTTTTATTGTCAGACAGCTGACAACTGATTTAGGCAACAGCATTTCTTCTTCTATGTACTATAGCCATGTAGAAACCTGTTTTTTTTTTCCAGCAGGATGTAGTATTTCTTAAATTGTACATTTAAAACATATTAGCTTGTGCTTTTATTTCATTTTTTAAAATTCAGAACACCTGCCTAATTTATGTCTTGTTATGCAGGTCTCTTCTAATTCAAGCTGCAGGCTTTAGCCCATTCATTTGCAGCTCATATTTTGCACGAGGTACGCAGAGAAAGAGAGACCACATTAGGATCACGTGATCGTGGAATTTCTAGACAGATGCATGCAACTTTGGCAGCGTGCGTGCGTGCGCATTACATAACTACAGACAAACTGTGTTTAATTCAACCCTCAATAGTCCATGCAAATGTACAAAAATAAATAAATGCAAAACTGCATTCAAATGACCCTCCTCCTCTTACATGATGCAGAAGCACAACTAGCCACAAGCACTGGCCTAATTCCTGCATTGTACTCTAACCTGAGTGGGTGTGAACACTTTACCCAGCGCGTCAATTTCCAAAGAGCCATATTTGACCGTTAAAGGCTTGGTTGGCTGTTTCTCCACCTCTGTAAGAGCTAGAGAACCAGTCCATTGAGTAATATCCACAGGCATGGTGACTAACGGATCTTGCGAGATATCAACACAGCCGAAATGTAGAGCTTCTGTCTCCCCCTACAGTTGTTTTATTGCGATTGTTCATGAAACTGTTCAGTGACTGGCATAGCCAATCAACTTGCCGCAGCTGACCATGATCTTAATTTGGATTGGTCAGATGGTCTGCCAATATTCTTCGACCCGCCTCCTGTTCTGATAGTAATGGAAGTTCGACTCATTTCCGCGAATCGGTTCTTTTGAGCATTTTTAGCGAAATTGTTTATTTTCTAAAAGAACACAACACTTAACTATATAACAACCAAGGAAAAGTGGAAACCGCGAACGTACAATAGAAGACAAATTATTGTATTAATCATTTAAATACATTTTGGTGGCTTTTTTATTCAGAGTGGTTATACTGTCTGTAGCCATGGTTCATGTCATACAAGTTATTTACAGCCTAAGTATGATTGCATTTTGAATATTGAATGTATAAGTAAATGTTCATTTGCATATCTTAATCTGTTCATTGATCTAATTATCATTACTATTATTATTATTCATGTTTTTTAACAACTTTGTTTTATGCGAATCAAACTGGTTCATTCAAATCATTGAAAAGATCCAACTCAAATGACTCAAAAGTTTGTTCACAAATCAGACGTCACTGTTGTACAATAGCTGACAGCGGCGAAGTTCAAAAGCTTCTCTAAAGAGCTTTTCGTTCTGTAAACTCTTGATTGTAGATTAAAATTATACTAGAGTCATACTAGACACAATTTCATAACATAAAATCGCATGAAATTAGACAACAACGTCAAAACATTCATCCAGGCATAATTTAAGCCACCTATACCGGCTGACAGGGGTCTTGCCTCCTCAACAGTTATGGCTGCCTTCAGTAGAGGCAGACACAGGATCAAAGCTTTCAGGACATTAATATTTACAAGACCCTTTACAGGTAATGCTTATTGAATAGTTAGATTAATTGTCGCAAAGATTTTTCACTCAATTATTTTGTTCAAGTTGTCAATATCCGTAATCTCGTAATTTACCTGGTTATATATAATGCAGGCAAGTCATATAATAAGATACCCATAATTTAGCAATAATGCCCAGTGCATGTGCGAAACAAATTAATAGTTGAAGCTAAGGCGTTTTATTAAGAGCAAATATCATGCATTGTTAAAGTCTCTGTGGTTGAATGACTTGTAATCTTGATTCCAGCCAGGAAATTTGATTATGATCTGGTGGTTATTGGTGGAGGCTCTGGAGGGTTGGCATGTTCAAAAGAAGGTATTTGTCATCTCTACTTTAAAGTTTGGATTCTCTACTTCATTTATAGTTATTAAGAAAGACAATTAAGTTAATGTATCTAATTAAGATGACATTTTCTTTGATGCTTCACACTGTTTTGTTGCTTGCAGCTGCCCAATTAGGACACAGAGTTGCTGTTTTGGACTATGTTGAACCTTCACTCAAAGGTACATGCAGACAAAATAATTTATAGTTGTCATCTATTTGCTGGTAATGTATTTATTTCCAAAATAACTGATCCGCTCATGCTGCCTTTAGGCACAAAGTGGGGTCTTGGTGGGACGTGTGTGAATGTCGGCTGTATACCAAAGAAGCTTATGCACCAGGCGGCACTGCTTGGCACTGCTGTCAAAGATGCGAGGAAGTATGGCTGGCAAATCCCAGAATCCCTGTCACATGACTGGTGAGTTTCATGGATCTATATCGGAGACATTGCTTGTAGCCAGTGTTGCAATAAGTGTGGCTAATACTGATCAGAGCATGTTATGAAATTCTAATAATCTTTAGGGTGAGGTTTTGTTTCAGGTCAGTGACATAAATACTACTTTCATAAACATTTTATGTGGCACAGACAGCACCATCCTGTGGTGAAAAACCAGATATCTAACGGGTCAAATCCAATCATTTCACTAGAGGGCACTCCAGGTCTGATAAAAAGGTTATGGTTTTTACAGCTTTTGTCCAAATGCTGGCCTTCAAATACAACTTTTAATACAGCTACAATAGCAATGTTGTATTTGTTTTTTGTGTGTTTGTTTGTTATTATCTTTGGAGATGGATAATGTAGTACTTTCTGCATTGTTGACTACACAAATTATTAATTATCTTCTCATCTATGGGGGTTTGACCTTCTGTTTGCCCTCAAACTTGTAAAGATTAATTTTGAAGTCAGAGAAAACCCAGTATTATATATTATGGAGCATTTTAGACAGGAACGTGTGTTAAAATGTCTTTTATTTAGGTATTAATGTGTATGCTACTGTTGTATATTTTGTGTATACAGGTGAAACTTCGTGCTGAAGTTAATTTATTTCAGCTTAAATTCAACTTAAAAGGTGTAACTAATATATAGCATATAGACTCATTACATGAGTTATTTCAAGCCTTTATTGGTTATAATTTTGATGATTATGGCTTACAGCTTATGAAAACCTTTTCACAATATTCTAATTTTGAATTTGGGGGTTTCATAAGCTGTAAGCCATAATCATCAAAATGATAACAAATAAAGGCTTGAAATATCTCACTTTGGATGTAATGAGTGTATAATATATTACTTTATTTACTATATTAGCTTTTTTCATTCTATGAAAGTCAACTTGATTGATTCAACAAATGATTTAGGGTTAACTATCCCTTTAACTAACGATGAGCAATACATTTGCTACAGTGTTAATTCATCTTTGTTTACATTAGTTAAGAAAAATACAGCTGTTCATTGTTACTTCATGTTAGCTCAGATCCATTAAGTAATATTAACAGATACAACTTTTGGTTTTTAATAAAGAACATGCTGGAATTAACATTTAATTAATATTTGCTTTGAAGTATTTTTCATTGTTAGTTTGTTAACTAATATGAACAAATGGAACTTATATTGTAAATTGTAACCAATTTATCTCCTCTTTATAGCTTATTTAAATCATGCTTGCTCAAACCGATTTCAGTGCAGAAGTTGATAATGAAATATTAGATCTCAAATGTTGTGACCAGATATGAGAAGTTTTTGTGTAATCTGTTGCAGGCCAACAATGGCTGAGGCAGTCCAGAACCATGTGAGGTCTATAAACTGGGGCCACAGAGTGCAACTACAAGACAAGTAAGTTTTACAATTAAAACAACATGACCAAAATGTTCTTTTTCCAATATGGTTTGTATGTTTTGCATGAAGCTCATTTGTCAATCAAAAACAACTTAAACGCAATTTAACTGTTTATTTTGTTTAGTTAATGATGGCTATTTCTGTGCACATCCCATCAAGCTTTATAACATCATCCTTATATTAAGCTTTAATTGTTAATTGATTAATGGTTAAAAGATTGCGATCTCGATTCAAACACACTATTAAACCTTTGACAAGTACGACAATCACCGCGAACATTCAAATCTGCATTTGCGCTGCTGCTGACCTAGAGAGAACACACAGTTGTTTTGTATCAGTGTGAAACAGATACACACACAGTCTTTTACCTCACAGTATTATTATTTCTGTTGCAATAATTCAAATGATCACCGAAATACTGGGATAAAAGTTTATAGTTCATAAACGCTGATGTCTAAAGTAGCGATCAAAATAGAGTAAATCCACTTTTGAAAATTAGTTACTTGACTCTTCAAAAAAAGATTGTGTCAATAACATTGTTAACCAGACAGTTAAAAATATGTATTTGTCATTAAAGAGATTTGTTCAAAAATGCTGAATCATCCAGTAATTAAGTCATTATGAGCGAGTCATTGAATCATTTTTTCAAACCGTTTAAATATATATATATATATATATATATATATGAAGAGTTCAGATGCAAAAGCCTCTAAATGCCATTTGAAATTTTCTTCTTTAATGATGCTTTTTATCAAACTTGTATATTTCAGTTCAGTAATTTCACTTAAATGACAATTAATAGGTATTATCATTGCAATTTAAGTGAAATCACTGAACTTAAATATACAAGCTTGATAAAAATGATCATTCTAGAAGAAAATTTCAAATGGCACTTAGAGGCTTTTGCATCTGAACTCTTCATATATATATATATATATATATATATATTTGCAGCTCTAGCCTGTAGTGAGTGTCCACCACTTCCCTGAGGGCAAAAACAGTGTGTTTGCTAATTACTTAAAAAGATTGCGAATGATTTTGGATGAAATATACAGACATTATAGTGCAGAATCTATATTTCCGTGTAGATCTCATTAGCTGTCTATCTCTTTCACCATCTAATCAGGTAATTACAGTCTGAGGCTAAATGAATGTGCCATTTTGATAAATTGTCCTAAATTTCAGCCGTCTTATTGTATGGCTGTGAGGCAAACAGGTGTGGTGATGTCATTTCCCAGAATGCTCCAAATATATGTCTTGATGTTAGAGCAGAGGTGTCAGTTTGGGTTTGAACATCGATATTATAAATGATCTAATCTTGTTTTGTTGTTGAGATTTCTTACATCTCTATGACTTTGTAGAAATAAATTCACTTTTGCAAAGTTGATGGGGAAATGTGATGTCAGTAGGCAACTTTCTCACTTCGAATTTCTATCTCTCTGTCCGATGTAACAGGAAGGTGAAATATTTGAATATGAATGGCAGTCTGGTGGATAAACACACTATCAGAGCTGTAAATGCCAAAGGGAAAGAGGTATGATTTTGAATTTACAGCAACTTGATTCTCTAAAATGTTATTTCACCACAATCTCTTGGGCCATATTCCTGATTATCCTGCATCGTTGTATTCACAGATTACATTGACCACCAAAAACATTGTGATAGCTACTGGTGGACGGCCGAAGTACCCTACACATGTAAGTGTGTGTGCCAGTGCAGGCGGGCATGTGTGGGTGTTGTCTTTCCAGTATGTGACCTTGTTCTGCTGATAGGAGTGTGGGAGAGAGAATTTCCTTTCTGGCTTTCCAAATATGATACAATTGATATTACACTTGAATTGATAATCACACTTGAAAGCCTGCTATTTATCTTTGCTTCAGTTGAGATACTGGTAAAGGGTTAGAGCTGTCAAACGGTTAATCGTGCTTAATCGCATCCAAAATAAACGTTTTTGTTTACATAATATATGTGGGTGCACGGTGTATAATTATTTGTATATATATATATATATATATATATATATATATATATATAAATACACACACACACATGCTTGTATATATTTAAGAAATATTTTAATGTATACTGTATATAGATTTATATATAAATATTTTATATATAAATAATATTTTTTTCTTAAATATACATGCATGTGTGTGTATTTATATATATATGTATATATATATATATATATATATACTGTATATACATACAAAATAATTATACACAGTGCACCCACATATATTATGTAAACACAAACTTTTATTTTGGATGTGATTAATCGTTTGACAGCCCTATAAAGGATACAAATGTGATAGAAATCACCCCTTAAAAATGACGCGTATAAAGAAAGTGATGCCTCTTCTTGGGACAATTAATATTTTGCATTGTGACAGTATTTTATAATTATATAAATATTGAAAAATTGAAAATAATATATTTAGAATTGTATATTATTACCTTTTTTACAGTCTATGATTATTGCTATTACATTACAAAAACACTTGATATAATTCATAATTTTATATTGATTTTAATGTTTTTTTTACAGCTTTAAAATATTCAACTAAATTAAAAAAAATATTCAATTAAATGCTGCATATTTAATCTTTAAAGTGTCTCGGTTTATCCTCCAGGTTCCCGGTGCAATGGAGTTCGGGATCACAAGCGATGATGTCTTCTGGCTCAGAGAGTCACCTAAAAAAACGTAAGTGACTTTTATGTTGTGAAGAGATTGTGACCAGATTTAACCAGCACTTTAATGTGTGTTTCAACATTATCTTTTGTCATAAGTGGTTTAGAAATCTGCTTTACCTGTTGCTTTGCTCAAGTGTGCTTGTTATTTTTAGCCAGCTGCATTTGTTAGTCTACAAGTACATTCCATTCATATTATATTTATTTCCTAGAATGCACTTAACCAAATAAGAACTTCATTTAAAAATGAACTTCTGCTTAAACTAGGATAATATTTTTGGTTTCTACTGCAGAAGTCCTGCTAGTTATTGTCTTGGCCACATCTTCTCAGTCAGGTGATGTTGTTTTGCCGTTGATCTGTCAGCTGTACAGGTGCGTTTTCAGGCTGTTGCCGGTAAGAGTGTTCATCCTGTGGAAGTGGCAAGACCTTGGTGACTGATGGGCATGAGCGAGGCCGTTGGCACGCGATGCTGACTTGTGCAGTCGTTTCCACCACAACAGCAGAGCGTCTGTCAGGACTGATGACACACTGTGTGCTTTGGATTCTGAAGACTACCAAATGATGCATTCAGTGTGATATCAACCCTCGGGCTCATTATATAAAAGTCAATGTTGAAAATAACTTGTTTTGAGGAAACCAGGTAACTGTTTTGCCTGTGGTTCAGGTGTCCAAGGGGCCTCGGGACCTACAGATGCTCGTGCAGTAAATAGTGCTCTGTCCCGTCCTTATCTCTCTCTGCTCTGCTGAAATGAAAGGAGGCTCAGTCTGGGCAGACATTAGGAAAGGCACAGCATGAACTTGTTGATCTTATCATGGTCGGGGACGGGTTATTATAGAAGTGCTGCCCAAGGTTGACTGAGTCTACAGGAGCCACAGTTCCCACACACTTCCCAGGATAAACTCTCTTTCCTGCTGTTGTTTCTGCATGAATGTAGAAGCTAGTGGGACTTCAGCTGAAGAGAATGTTATGATAGGCCAAACAGTAAATGCCTACGCTTTTTTAAGGATATGACGAATTTTTGGGGGGCCTTTTGTTACATTTTATGCTACAAATTTAAACAGCCCTATGGTTATTATTAAAGGTTACAAGGTTTTGTTTTGGAGGTTTACTACAATAGTAGGCATTCAAAGTCAAAAAACACTGACAGTGCGAGTTGGAAACAAAACGACCATTAGCATATCTACTGTAAATTTCAGCTCTGGAGGCTGTTTTTTGGTATGTTTTAGCTTACCTCAAGGGCACCCAAGATGTAGGTGTCTTTGTTTGCCCAGTATTTTCAATTTTGAAATTTTTGGGTCAAACCGTACTTGTCTGTAAGTCATATAATGGAGGTCTATGGTCACCACCTCAAAGAGCATGCACAGAGAAGTCCAAATTAAACATGATTTAATGACTCGTAAATGTAAGTACACATTGATGGCCTAAGACACGAAACGAGCGGTGTGTGTGAGAAAACGAACAATATATATACTGTAGTTTTTACCTCTTACAATCACAGTCACGTCCAAGTAGTCTGAGGGCGCATCTGTCTGCGGAAAAGCCTTGGAAGTGATCTCTCGCGCGTGTACGTCACTCATTGTGTACTCAGAGATTTCAGAATTGTTGCCCTTCACTGTGAAGATCTAAACATATTTAGATATACAGGAAATTGCAATGGAAGACGATTTCGATATATCAACAGACAAAGTCGATTTTTTTTATTTTTTTTTATTGGCAACCGCACGAAAGATCACTTCCGATCGCTTTCAGACCGAAGTGCCTTCAGATCACTTGGACGTGGCTGTGGTTACAAGAGGTAAAAACAATATAAATACTGTTAGTTTTCTCGCACAAACTGCTCGTTTCGTGTCTTAGGCCATCAATGTGTACTTACATTTACGATTCATTAAATCATGTTTAATTTGAACTTCTCAGTGCATGCTCTTTGAGGTGGTGACCATAGACCTCCATTATATCACTGACAGACAAAAACGGTTTGACCTAAAAATATCAAAATTGAAACTTCTGTGGAAACAAAGACACCTACATCTTGGATGCCCTTGAGGTAAGCTAAAACATATTAGCTTAAACTCAAACTCGCCTCAGCTACAGTGTTTGAAGGCGAGTCTAAGTAGACATTGTTCCCAGGTAGGCACCCAATGAAAACATAGTTTATTATGGGATTATGCAAATTTGTTACAAACTTGCATAGGATTGTGCAGGAAGTAAGACAGGACTTACTGATGACAGTTCAAAATCGGTTCTTTCTTTTGGAAGACAATAACTCTAACTATTCACAACGACTATATTACACACTACATGAAAAGTAATATCTGAAAAAGCATAATAGGGACACTTTAATAGGGAGTGAAAGGAAATTTATATGAGAGAAAGAGGTAATGTAATTGGAAAACACGACAATGGACTCAAACTGCGGTTGGAATCAGCAAAGGCTTGTTGATATGACATTGATATCTGGGTCACAATATGATTATGATTGCGATTATTTTTGTTTAATGTGTTGTTATACAAAATTGTAATTTAATTGTATACTTTCATGCACTTGTTTTTCATTCATCTGCATTGGACTTACTGTAGCATAATGATGTTACGCTCAGTGACAGTCTAAGCTTGGATTTGTGCAAGTAGAATGAATATAGCATGTTTTTGCAAAGAAAAACTTGTTTCATCTGTACTGTTGGCACGCAAATGACAAATGATTCCCTAATCAACAGATTAGAAAAAAATGCAAATTAATGCAATACGTTGTATCCTGTTTTTGTCATTCTATATAAAAAGGAATGTCTCGTATACTAATCCAGACAGAAGGTTTCTAGTCCATGTCATTCCTTATCATCAGAGGTGTTCCACCATGGCAGGTTAGAGCTTAGGGATGTGTTTTGTTGTGGGTAAAAATGGCAGAAAGGAGGTCTGAAATTTTGCTCTTAATCCCTCTATAAGCTGCCACACAAAAGAGCACTAAGTGCAGATGTGCATTAGCAGTGTTGTACACTGAATGTGTGTGATGTTGCAGTGGTGTAAGTGGGGATCACTCAGCAGTGCTGTTTGGGGACATCCACGTGGATTAGACCTTGTGTTAACAATTAGACTTCACCATGACCGTGAATCTCAGGGCGGTGTACTCGTCGACCACACACAGTCTTTTCTCTTTGTTCTTAGCTCATCTTTATTGTGTTTTCCTGTCTTTGTTTTGGTGTAAGTAAAGTGGTGTGCATTTTATTCTCTTTAGGTTGTTTAGTATCATTTTACAGAATGTTTCGCATATCCTGTGACAATTGTACTGACTCTTTCGCATTCGTTTCATGTTTGTCGTTACGTGACCTCATTGTTCATGTTGTGAATCTCATTAATTGCTGTTTTCTGTGTGTTCCAGGTTGGTTGTTGGTGCCAGTTGTATCCTTCAAAGCTGACGCTTGCTTTACAGGGCAAGTGTGTACATATCGAGATGATTCTATTGGAAGCATTTACATGTTCGACCAAACGCTGATAAGTCAGATCATTTAGTCTGTTTTTCTTTGCCAGAATGCCTGTAAATATTATTTGCAGAGGAAAGATGGTTCAGGGGGGCAAAAATCGATGTTGGTTTTTCGGTTATTTATTTTATGGTTTACATGTTATGATATTAAGCATAATTAGTGTATGCTTGTACAGGTACATGCAAATTCACTCATAACACTCATAACTTTTATACCACATAACATAGATTTACTCCTTTAACCTCCTGGTGTCTGGAATGCAATTTCAATTTGCATTTTATTTCCTTAAAGGAGTAGTTCACTTTTAAAAAAAACTTTTGCCGATTATTTACTCACCCCCATGTCATCCAAGATGTCCATGTCATTCTTTCTTCAGTCGAAAAGAAAATAAGGTTTTTGATGAAAACATTCCAGGATTTTTCTCCATATAATGGACTTCAATGGGAACCAAACGGTTCAAGGTCTAAAAGACAGTTTCAGTGCTAACTGCAAACTGTTCAAAGGGCTTTAAACGATTCCTGACGATGAATAAGGATCTTATCTAGCGGAACGATCACCCCATTGACTTTCATAAGAACATCGTAACAATTATTATTTTTTTAATACTAGACTTATTTTCGGATTATCAGTTATCAAAGCTTGGTAAACACAGCAGGGGTCATGATGATCTTTATCTTCGATTTCACCTAACTGATTGCTCACTAAAAACCCTCAAACCGTTGTGTTTTCAAGTCATTTGAGGTTTTATTTTGACGTGACATAAAGCAGGGATATCTATGTTGGTGAGTTGTTTACATACTTTTTAATTAGTCTTCCCATTAACACCATTTCACGATGTAGGCATTGCCTCTTCTTATGTGACTTTTCCCAATTCATTCTCTATTACCCCCCCCACCAAACCCACGGCATGCTTTAAGGCAGGGATGGGCAAATTCAGTCATGGAGGGCCATTGTCCGACAGAATTGAGCTCCATCCCAAATCAAACACACCTGCCTCAATATTCAAGCAATCCTGAAGACATTTTTCATGTGTGTTTAATTAGAAATGGAGGCCTCATGTCATAACTTTAACTGCTGGTGTCACTGTTGTGAGTGTTGCTTTTTCATTTTCCATAATATTTGTGCAATTTTCCTTCACTGTGTGTGTGAAGATGTAGCACTGGAATGTGCTGGCTTCCTTACAGGCATTGGGCTGGACACCACTGTGATGGTGCGTAGTATCGCCCTCCGGGGGTTTGACCAGGTACTAAATCTCTGTTTTGGTGCATCCCTCTTTGATGTATTTAGAAAAGAAATCCTCTTTTTTTTTATTAAAGTCTTTTAATTAGTAATTTTTTAATTAGTATCTATAACTTTGCTTTTGGTTTGGCCATTCTTTAATGTGAGTCACCCTGGCAGAACCGCCAGGCTAAAGGAGGATGAGAGACCTGGCTAGACTTGTTTTATGACTGTTTTTTAAGCATTCATCTTTAATTAACGGTTATAGTGTTCTGACAGGAGATTTGTCATGTTATTATTAAGCATTACACCCGCAGTATGGTCTGACAGGAGTAGCAAAATGACAACTTAAAACATTGAAATTAAATCTGTTTAAGAAAACAAATGATGAGGAAAAGCTTTTAAATGTATTTGTTTAGTTACTTTTTGTTAGATTGTACAGATTCCAACTATGTAGATAATTTCAGTTAAAATACACTTGTAAAAATACATATGTAATAATATGCAGAGGTAAAATTAATCGTTTTTGGAGAATTTGTTTGTCCATTTTTGTAGGGGTTGTATTTTTGTCCATATGATGAGGCATAAGGTATTAACCTTTATTTGCTAAAAAGTAGAGCCCGACCGATAAAGGATTTTGAAGGCCGATACCGATACAAGTATTAGTTGGTTTTAAAATCCGATATTCCGATATATCGGTCAATTTTTATTTATTTATTTATTTTTCAGAAACGCGCAAAAAAACATTAACAGATTTCCCTAACACTATTTATTTGTGGTTATGTATGAGTTTTAACTAAAATAATATGATAATGCATTTAAAAAGAAACTTGTTTCTTTTATTGTCACAACAGAACAGAGGAACCAAAAATGTTGTATCCATGACAATGGATAACGTCATACTGCAAATTGTAAAGCATACATTTTCAATATACATCTCATTGCTATAACTGTCACGTGCTATTAAATAAATACTTCAGTCACATTGACAGACAACTATACAACTCCAACACTCATGACATGGTTTAAGCCTGTTTAGTCCGTTTTTATTTTATTTTTGAAATATTAATTTATCGGCCATTATAACTGCCGATATAGATAATTTGGAAAATGCCTAATATCGGTCTGCCGATATATCGGTCTGGCTCTACTAAAAAGTCATATAGCTATTTTTTTTTTCTGAAACTATTCAGCTTGTAAGCTATTCAACTTTTCAGCAATTATATATATAATTATTATTATTTATTTTTATTCTGTGTCTCAGCAAATGTCTGGTTTAGTCACAGACTACATGGAGGCATATGGGACCAAGTTTTCCTGGAGGTGTTCTCCAAAAAGTGTGGAAAAGCTCCCGTCTGGCCTTCTCCAGGTCACATGGATGGATCTAAAAACCAAAGAGGAACATAAAGACACCTTCAACTCGGTACTTTGGGCTGTAGGTACGTCATAAATACATAGGCAACATAATTGAATTTATTAGGCACTTTTCATGAGAGGACTTCCACAAAATGACATTTTTGTTTTCATTTTTTCTGAATTTCTTTGCAATTTTTTAAATTATTATTATGAATTATAAAACTGTGGCTATAGGTTGCAAATGCACAAACTCACTCCATAGTGTCATGAAGTTCTCACATAATAAAAGAATTGATCTAAATTTAAGTAAATACTTTGATTTATTTAGCGATTAATAAATGTCTGACTGTGCGTTATCTCTTATTTGTATCAGAACTGCTCTAACATTTAATGCTTCCAGAAAATGTGTTGTACAGTTGACTCATCCGCTGTAATCGGTGATGCTTTCATCACATTTCAAAAGCATAAATCCTCATAATACATATATCAGTTTGCGCTTATATTGTCTTACACCACTGTGCTGCTATATCAGCAAAAATGGGACTGTCAGGCCTGAAAACAGGGTAATAAAGAGAGAGGGATGGAATCATCGAGGGAAGTGTTAATCACTGGACTGAGGTCTGCTCTTCAGGACCAGGATGCACCAGGGGCCCCCGGGGTCGCCCCATTCCCTGCTTTGTTCTCTTGCTCTGGGTTTTCCTGCCAGGGTTGCATGTCTCTCTGTACGGAAACCCACCCAGAGCTTCCAGAGTTTTCCCCTTTACTCATCCCTCAGCATCTCTGACTGCAGATGCCATCCTCTTCTATGTGTTTGTATCTTTCACTCATCTGATTTCTCTCAATCCGGCCACAAGGACAATGAAAGGAATATCCGGTTTATTTATTGATGGTGTGAGAAGATAGTGTAGCAGTGTACAGTGAGGATGAGACTTCAGCTTCCTGTCTGGATGTGTGTGACATGGAGAGAGAGATTTAGTGATCTGTAGTGACTCCTCTGCAGTGTTTGGCAGCTTGGCTTTGGGTGTTGAGCGGCTTTCTCAGGCCTTTTCGTTCCGGAGATTTTGGTCCAGACTTGTTTGCTGTTGAGGGATTAAAGTTGTCCATTTTACAATCCTTTACGTGTGTATAGCCTTTTACCACAGATGTGTGTACAGTATTTAGTCAAAATACAAACTGAAATGCTTTAAAACCTATTAAAAAGCGTGGCAGATGGCCAATATAATATAAAGTTAAAAAAGACACATAAGACTTACACAAATTGCTCAAATTAGAACAATTATTTTACTTCATTCTTATTATTATTTGACCATTGTAATTATTTTAAATGTAAACTATACATTGTAATTAAATACACTTGTTTTACTTCAATATAATAAAACATTTCTTTTTGCATTTTATGTTGTAATTACAATTTAATAAAATGTGTAGTAATTAGTTTAGAAATTTTAGAATTAGGATAGAAATTAACAATGTACACTATCCATTTAAAGGAAATGGGCACTTATTTTACTAAATTATTTTACTATTTTATATAGTATTTACAATTTAGTGAAATTTAATTTTTTGAAAAGTGGACATTTATTTTACTCGATCTTTATTATTATTTTACTATTTATGCAGTTCTTGGACATTATTGAGACCATATAATTGAAATTAAATGTAATTTAACGACAAAAAACGTAATGATTTATATAATTAAAAAATAATATATATATAAAAAATTAGTTTCAAAGTTAAAATATCAATCTATCACCAGTAAAATCACACATGCTTTCTTATGGTTTAAAACTCTTTCTATGAAAAATGGGACTACAATGTTCAATAAATAATACATTTATTAATTGTGAGAATCATAACAAACAGCTCCACCATCAAGTACTATCATGCATTAGCATATAGGGGGTTTATGGTTGCCAACCTGTAGCATTAATACTCAGTTTTATAGTCAAGTAGTGTTAATATTGACTGTTGTCATAGTGAAAAGAGCTTTCAGAGGCTGATATCCTCTATTACACCCTCGAGAGGATGCTGTGTTTCCATGCTGTGGCCTCTCTGTTTCTCCATCCTGCTCTCTTTCTCGCAGTGGCTTTTTTTTAATCTCCCTCATGGCGACTTGTAGAGCAGCCCCATCCCTCCTCCTGTCTTTCACCCCCAGCGGAGCTCTTCCACCCTTCCGCTCCTCCATCCTTCCTCTGGGCTGCGCCCCTCTGC
Organism: Pimephales promelas; assembly: GCF_016745375.1. Next base: position 4,015,466 of record NW_024121876.1, on the reverse strand, counting down.
AGGTGGCTGTGCTAAACGCCAGGAAAGAGAACGTTTCCTCCATATTGTAGGTGTACCCCTTTTATGAGGGCTGAAGAAGGGAAGTAATATATATTGTGTAAATATGCTTTCCTATTGGTTCACAATTGTGTGCGTATAATGCATTTTGATTGATTCTCATTTTCTTTTTATACGCTATTAAAAATGACCATGTCCATGATAACTATAATTTTCATAAAAATTTTATTTTAAGTTAGTGCAGTTATTGTTACCGTAATAAACAATATTAACTTGCTGTTTACCATAATTATAAAAATGTAAATTTAAAGATGATGTGTTTATTCTTTGAATGTAGTTCCAGAGTTTTCCCCTTTACTCATCAAATGTAAAAGAAAAAACAAAAAAACATTGCATTATGTCTACAAAATTATTCAGTCAAGAAGAATGTGTTACTTTACGAGTTACTTGAAAAAAGTAATCTGATTACATCACTTTTATTAATTATTACATAATGCGTTACCCATAACACTGGATACGGACACCAGCAGGTTTATTTGGCTGCTGTCACTTTAAAAGAGTAGTTCACTTTAAAAAAAAAAACTTTTGCTGATAATTTACTCACCCCCATGTCATCCAAGATGTCTTTCCATGTCTTTCTTTCTTCAGGCGAAAAGAAATTAGGGTTTTTGATGAAAACATTCCAAGATTTTTCTCCGTATAATGGACTTAAATGGGAACCAAACGGTTCAAGGTCCAAAAGACAGTTTCAGTGCAAACTGCAAACTGTTCAAAGGGCTTTAAACGATTCCAGATGATGAATAAGGGCCTTATCAAGCGAAACGATCACTCATTTAAAAAAAAAAAATAACAGTTTAAGTTTTATAAGCTCAAATGGTCGCCTTGCTCTGTTCTGTGATGCGCGTTCGTGACTCTCCTGTTCGAACTCGTTCATCAAAATGAACGAATCTTTTCCCGAGTCAATTCGTTCATTTCGTTCGTTGAATGAACCTCTAGAATTCATTTTAGAATTAGGATAGAAATTAACAATGTGCACTATCCATTTAAAGCAAATGGGCACTTATTTTACTCAATTTTTATTATTATTATTATTTTACTTATTTTACTAGTATTTACAATTTAGTGAAATTTGACTTTTTATTTTGGCCAATATTTTTTCAAAAATACTCTTTCTACCAGTTAACATTTCGTAGTTCCCCATTATGTCTTTTCCACAATCTTGTCAATGGACTGTTAATTTCTGTTTTGAAATATTTTTGAGTGAATTTGGACTAAATATAATGTGTGATGATTTCAACAGTTTTGTGTGTGTACATTATATTACCTATAGTGGCATTATGGAGAGATGGGGACAGTGTTCAGGAAATATTTTCAAATATGTTTGAAATTACACACTTCACCTTAAAGAAAATGTGCCTTTTTTTTTTTTTACAGTAGTAAAATAACTTTGATATTTTGGAGGAAACGGATCATTTTTGTAAGATTAGTTCTCTATTATGTCTAGGCTAAGCCACTATTTTGAGTTATGATATTCATTAAGGCCATACGTTTTGCTTTATCACTCTGGTGTTTTGCATTACATTTGCCAGGAGCTGTTTATCTGCTACTGTGCAGTAAAATCTAATTAAAATCACCATGGAGAATTACAGATCTCACACTGACGCCATGTGTGACTGGAATGAAAGGCGACTCAATCCTCTCTTATTGTTTCATCCATTCTTCTCTCCGGCCTGTTTAGTCGATAAGGCTCATTTAAAGTCTTGCCAGGCAGATTGTTGTGTCTAATTAGCATGTTGGCCTTGATATGTCTTTCTTGTATAACTCCAGGCTTTGTTCTTGTTCATTATCAGAGGCAGCTGTTTGTGAGTGTGTGTGTGTGTGTGGGTTTGAATTCTCAGGCATAGCCCTTATCAGTGGTCCTCTGTTATTGTGTCCAGCCTTCACAATGCTCAGCGACGTTCCAGGAGCCCAAATCAGACAGAAAAAGAGACAGGAAGTGCAGAGCAGGAATGCCCCATTTCAGTTTGACGCAGATACTGGTACTTTTCCCGCTCTACAGTAATCATCGTTTCGGGTCGTTTTTTTTTTTTTTTTTTTTTTTTTTTTTTTTAACCGAGCCAATAAAATGCACATTCTCGCTATTATCAGCTCTTTGCCCACACAAAGTCAAGGACGTTCTTTTTCCACGGGCCGTGATGGATATCTCAAGGGGTTTTTTGCTGATGGAATGTGGTGTAAAACAAAGGATGTCTTTCATTTAGACTGAACTTGTGTTTCTTGGACTTCTGAGCCTTTGTTGTGGCGTTATCCTCGAAACTCGGCCATAGAAATAAGTGTCTTTTTTTTTTTCAGTACAGTTCTGCTACTGATGGCAATCTGTGTGGTGTGGGTCGAACTTGGCATTACATTGAGTATTTATATTTTCAGTATTTATTATGATTTTTAACAAAATCATTATTTGTGTAATTTTTACAGCACTTTTTAAGTGCCCTAAAAACTGCCAGTGGTTTTATCTGCTAATAATAATCTTTTAATGAAATAAAAGATTATGGAATTAAATATTCTTTAATTCAAAGACGTATATGTACCCAACAAATGAATAACGCCTCTGAAATAATTTTTTTCTCCTAGTGTAATTTTCCTACAGTACAGTTTCATTCTGAATTTAGATTATGAACAATCATGTTATGGATTTTATACACTGTTTTTACTCAATAAAGTGAAGTTTCAGCTATATACATTATTAAATGCATGTGTAAAGGTTAATTGTGTTTTAAGAAATATTATTGTTTTAGTGAACTCAAATAAAATAAGTTCAGAGTACTCATAACTACTGTTTTTTATAAACTTAAATGAATTGAGGTTTCCTCAAATGAAATGAGTTAGCTTAACTTGTTGGTTTTGTAGTAGAAATGTAATTCTAAATTAGTTTGGGAGTGGGACACCTGTTAAGAAACAGTTTTTTCACTTCCGTTTGCTGCTATTATTGGCACACACAGAAACTGTGTATCAGCATTAAATGTTTGCTATTTGGTGTTTTAAATTTACTTAATGTATAAAACAAATTAGTCGTAAGTAACTTCAATTTGAAGAAAAATGGGTTTTATTTTCGTTTCACCAACTCCCTCTCTTTCTTTGGGTAATCGATGTGTACATGCATACTCGTATCTGTGTCTCGGGTCTCACTGTAGTCGAGCAGAAGGAAGTTGTTTCTGTGCTTGAGGCAGGAAAAGGGGCTTACGGTTTGTTTTTCTTGCTGTCTGATAGCATCTACATGGGTACCTCTGGCTTCTGCTGCAAACATTGTTTATTGTGATACCTGTGAAGGCATTGGGACTCGAGTCTTGTGTGTGTGCGTGTCTGAGACGCCGTGAATGGGGGAAGGGGGCCAGAGATGGACAAGTGTCGACAGCCTCTCTCAGCCCTCGGATAGGAAGTGACAGAAGTGACACCGCAAGCCCCAGGTGGCTGATGGGATATGCATCCAGGTCTCTTCATTACGCCCTCCCGTCAGACCACCACCTCAGCTGTGCTTGTGTTTTCTTTTCTAATCACTGGATAAGATTTTGCCCTCTAATCTCAGAGTGTAAAGACACCCTTAAATTCTCCCAGCAGGCCGAGCGATAAACTCCAACCTAAAGCATCCAAAAGCTGTCCGATAACTGTCAGCGCTAACTGTCATTGCTTTCTTCTCTTTGAGTTTAGGCAGAGCCCCTGAAACCAAGACCCTCAATTTGGAGCAGGTTGGCGTGGAGATCAACAAAGAAACTGGGAAGATAATTGTGGCCGCTGATGAAGCCACATCTGTGCCAAATATTTTTGCTATCGGAGACATCGGTGAGGTAGGCGCTATGAATGAATGTCATCAATAGTGCACTAATAGGACGATATGACCGAAATCCTATTTCATGATATGAGTTTTTCAGTTACTTTAGGTTTATTTAACATGTAGTAAGAAATATTGCAGAAACTGAATAATCAAATATAAAAGAAAAAACAAAAAAAAAAACATTGCATTATGTCTACAAAACTATTCAGTCAAGAAGAGTGTGTTACTTTATGAGTTACTTGAAAAAAGTAATCTGATTACATCACTTTTATTAATGATTACATAATGCGTTACCCATAACACTGTCACTTTAAAAGAGTAGTTCACTTTAAAAAAAACTTTTGCTGATAATTTACTCACCCCCATGTCATCCAAGATGTCCATGTGTTTCTTTCTTCAGTCGAAAATAAATTAAGGTTTTTGATGAAAACATTCCAGGATTTTTCTCCATATAATGGACTTCAATGGGAACCAAACGGTTCAAGGTCCAAAAGACAGTTTCAGTGCAAACTGCAAACTGTTCAAAGGGCTTTAAACGATTCCAGATGATGAATAAGGGCCTTATCAAGCGAAACGATCGCTCATTTAAAAAAAAAAAAAAAAAAAGTTTAAGTTTTATAAGCTCAAATGGTGGCCTTGCTCTATTCTGTGATGCGTGACTCTCCTGTTCGAACTCGTTCATCAAAATGAACGAATCTTTTCCTGAGTCAATTCGTTCATTTCGTTCTTCGAATGAACCAAATGACACGAAAAAAGATTCGTTCATTTTGATAAACGAGTTTAAGAGTTAATGCATGGATCGACATAATTACGTCTCTTTGACTATTTAAGCGCAAAGAGAACTGAATTCGGGATTGCATGCTATCTGAGAGAGGTGACTTTTTGTGTGCGTGCTTGGAGTGTGTGTCAATCAGAGCAAGAATCACATTGAGTTCGTTTTTCTCTTGAATTGTGCTTAATAACTCTTATCAACATCAAGCACATTAGCTCTTTATTTTCGTATTCATGCACGTTTCTTTGTAACTTTAAAGTCAGCATAAAAAAGAAGTTGCGATAGGCTATTTTGAGGTATAATCGAGAGAACAGCTTCCCAAACAAAAAAACAAAAATATGTATAGGGCATGACTTGAATTTGTCCATTGGGAAGTGATCGTATCATTGCAGTTTGCTATTGCTGTGATCTCATGTGAGTGACAGTTCGTGTCAGTAAAAAACACATCATCAGAGAAGAGATTGGAGGTTGTTTTGATTAAAGATTACGAGGGGGTATGCATTTTGTTTTTAATAACACAGTGCACAGATAAATCGTTTACAATAAATACTACAATATTCCTTTTAAAAAAAATGATTTCATTGTGACTTAGATATTTTCATATAGTACGATATAAACACATTGCATCACACCACCCAGCCGGGCGAGAAGGAACAGCTGGAAATCAACACATCTACAGCATATTCCTGTCTGTCAGTTCAATCGCTCTCCTGGAAGGTCGCTGCCCTGTAACATCTCCAACACAACTGGCTACCGGGATCAAATATCACAGCTGCAGCAGCTGCGTGATTATTGGCGGGCACACACTGCTACACAACTAGTCAGAAGAAGCTCTTTGTACGTCAATGTGCATGACTTATCATTTTTTAAGGAAAGAAAATTAGATGTTGAGCTGCACCTGGTTACTGCCAAGAAGTGCATTTACTATACAGCTGCCTGGGTGGTGTACACACACACACACACTCTGAGCCAAACACCCAAGGCGGTTTCTTGGACAGCAGGATGTACAGAAGTTATCAGACTGGTTGCTGATGGCATTAGTCAGTGAATGAGAATTCGCCCCGCAGTGCTGCTTGTTCCTGTGTTGTTACTGTAGGCATGTTTTTCACAGCGCTGATTGGCAGCCGTCCACCTCTGCACTGTAATAATCATCTTGACTGACAGTCATGTAATGTTGAAATGATACTCATCTCTGAAATGTCTGATCAGGCTAATCGTACATGGATTTATACTTAACGACACATCATTAAAACATAATGCAAAGAAAATGAGCATTTTTAGTTGTATTGTTGTGCATTGGGAATTGACCTGCCCAATTCTTGTAGACTAGATTTGCTGTCGAATGCATCCATGCTTGGGTTAGTGTTTATTTTAGTATTATTTATGCAGTGTACTATTGTAATGTCAATTAATATTAGCCTAATTTATTTCAGTTAGTTGCTAAGACATTTAAAATTTTTGTATTATTTTTATTTAATAACAACAGTGAATGTGCATGTAAATGTTCTCTGAGACAGCCTACTCACTCTCTGTTTCAGGGTCGTCCCGAGTTGACCCCAACAGCCATTAAGGCCGGAAAGCTCCTGGCCCGTAGACTGGTGGGCCATTCCGATGAGGTCATGAATTATGAGAATGTGAGTTTTTCCTTACACCCATGTGTTCTCATTCTCTCTTTATTTCTGGATTAATCTCAAAGCCTGTCAAAAACATCTGAGGAAAAAAAAATATATATATATATATATATATATACAGTGTGTGTATGTGTGTATATATATATATATATATATATATATATTATTTATTTTATTATTATTATTATTTTCAGATGTTTTTGACAGGCTTTGAGATTAATCCAGAAATAAAGATATTAGAAATCTTTATTAAATAGTAATAAAAAAAATCTTTATTAAATATAAATCTTTTATATATATATAATATATATATATACAGTGCCCTCCACAATTATTGGCACCCCTGTTTAAGATGTGGTTGAGGACTTTTAAAAATTCTCCCTTTTTTTTAAGCAACATAGAACCCAAATGCAAAAAAAGAGAAAAATCCAACCTTTTATTTAAGTACATTACTTTGGTGGTAAAAAAAAAAATGTAAAAATTTATAAAAATAAAAACTTCAAATCCTGTGTCCCACAATTATTGGCACCCCTAACAATTCCGCTGAAAAATGTAATTGATTTTTTAAAAAAAATATAATTTCTGTAGTTGCTAATGTTGGTCAGGATATCTAGGAACTTTTAATTAGTAATTCATGACTTCCTATTTCCCTGGGGTATAAATATGACATGACACAGAGGCCTAATTCTCTTACCCATTTGTCAACATGGCAAAGACAAGAGAACACACCATTCAAGTAAGGCAGATGTGTGTTGACCTTTATAAGTTAGGCAATGGCTACAAGAAAATAGCCACTCACCTTATATTGCCCATATCTAAAGTTAGAGGAATCATTAAGAAGTTTAAAACAACAGGAACAGTGACAAACAAGGCTGAAAGAGGTCCCAAGTTTATCTTGCCACAACGCACAGTGAGGAGGATGCTAAGAAAAGTAAAAAAAAGTCCTAAGCTCACTGTCACAGAATTGCATCAAATAGTGGCATCTTGGGGTCACAAAATCTCCAAAACAACCATCAGACGCTCTCTACATGCCAACAAGATGTTTGGGAGGCATGCTAGGAAAAAGCCTTTTCTCACTAACACTGACAAACGTAAACGTCTGGAGTTTGCCAAGCGGCACTGGGACTTCATCTGGGATCGTGTGCTTTGGTCGGATGAGACTAAGATTGAGCTTTTTGGCAACAAACACTCTAAGTGGATCTGGTGTAAAACAAAAGATGTGTATGCCGAAAAGTACCTCATGCCCACCGTGAAGTATGGTGGAGGATCTGTGATGCTGTGGGCCTGTTTCTCTTCCAAAGGCCCTGGGAACCTTGTTAGGGTGCATGGCATTATAAACGCTTTGAACTACCAGGACATTTTAAATAAAAACCTGATGGCCTCTGCCAGAAAGCTGAAGATGGGTCGTCATTGGGTATTTCAGCAGGATAATGATCCAAAACATGTGGCACAATCTACACAAAAATGGTTCAGTCACAAACTCAAGGTCCTCCCATGGCCATCTCAGTCCCCAGACCTCAATCCAATCGAAAACCTGTGGGGTGAGCTAAAGAGGAGAGTGCACAAGAGAGGGCCCAGGATACTGGATGATCTAGAAAGATTTTGCAAAGAAGAATGGTCAAAGATCCCTCTCTCTGTGTTCTTCAATCTTGTGAAATGTTATAGGAGGAGATTAAGTGCTGTCTTGTTGGCAAAAGGGGGTTGTACAAAGTATTAACATCAGGGGTGCCAATAATTGTGGGACACATGATTTGAAGTTTTTATTTTTTTAAATTTTAAATTTTTTTTTACCACCAAAGTAATGTACTTAAATAAAAGGTTGGATTTTTCTCTTTTTTTGCATTTGGATTCTATGTTGTTTAAAAAAAAGGGAGAATTTTTAAAAGTCCTCGACCACATCTTAAACAGGGGTGCCAATAATTGTGGAGGGCACTGTATATATATATATCATTTTTTTATGTTTTTGACAGGCTTTGTGAGATTAATCCACACACATTCTAAAATGTGTGATTACATTACAGTAATTTTTATAAGAATGTAATCATTAAAAAAAATTTAATCTCGCATATAAACTCAATATTGAAATGACTGGACAGTAAGGAGAATTACTTTTTAGAATATTGTCACAAAAATGTCCTGGTGCAACAAAAAACCTTGATGCAACCTTCTAGTCCTGCTTTTGGTATTTTTTTATTATGGATGTTCTCCAGTTAATTTATTTGTGTGTGTATAGGTGGCCACTACAGTGTTCACTCCACTAGAGTACGGCTGTGTAGGTCTGTCTGAAGAAGAGGCTGAAAAGAGACACGGCAAAGACCAGATTGAGGTAAAATACAGCAATTTTTCCATGGGTGCTATTAGATACAATGTGAAGTGCAGTTATAAAATGGCAGCCACTGCAATACATGTTCAATACATGCAATTAATATTGCAGGATAGGGTGAACAATTCTTCCACCAAGTAATATAGTTCATTATCCTAACTGTTGGCTCTACTATCATCCTAACTGTGGCTCTGGCTCTATTACTGTATACGTGTGTGTATGTGAATACTGGGTCCTCGCACACCTGCATGGCTCTAAACCCTAAAGCATTCAGAGAGGGCTGTGCCTCTGGTTTGATTGACAGCTGTTCAGGAGGGCTGACTGATGCTTGTTGAGGTTGATGAGAGATGATCAAAAATGCAGTATCCCATTGGCCCTGACAGCTGTGAGCAGCATGTGTCAGCACGCCAGAGCGCTCGCTCTGAAGCTTGTTCAATAATGATGATTTCAACACCTAAAAAATGTTTAGTAACAGACACAAACATAACAGCAGCAGCACTTGTTTCCAATGATGAGCTCAAGTGATTGATGATTCAGGATGATGTCGTTGTTGGTGTATCATAGTTTTTGTTTTGTCTGGTTTAACAGGTGTACCATGCCTTCTACAAACCGCTCGAGTTCACTGTGGCTGAGAGAGATGCCACTCAATGCTATATAAAGGTATTTTAAAATAGTTACACACGCACACATACATATATACATATATTACACACACAAACTAAGACAATTTTCTATAGAAAATTACACTTCTCTAAAATAGAATTTAATCGATCTAAATCTAGTCAAAAGTAAAATTGTAATACATATTTTTTTTTAACTATTTCAGAAAGTAAATGTCAAATGTTTCATAAATAGTTTAATTTCTCAAAAGAACTAGAGACTAATGTGTTGATTAGTGTAAAATGTATTTTGGGCCTTTTAACAAATATATAATATATTTATGATATAATATACTGTGTGTGTGTGTGTGTATATATATATATATATATATATATATATATATATATTAGGGCTGTGCAAAAATTAATTGCAATTAATCGCATCCAAAATAAAAGTCTGTGTTTACATAATATATTTGTGTGTGCTGTATATAATTATTTTGTATGTATAAATACACACACATCCATATATATATTTAAGAAAATGTGTTATTCATATATAAAATATTTATATTTATATAATATAAATTTTGTATTTATATATATATATACAGAATTTAAGCGCAAATAATTCTTAAATATATACATGCATGCATAGGTATTTATTTATACAAAATAATTATATACAGCACACACAAATATATTATGTAAACACAGACTTTTATTTTGGATGCGATTAATCGCAATTAATTTTTGCACAGCCCTAGTATATATGTATGTATTTATGTGTATGTATATATATATATATATATATATATATATACTACACAAGCAACTGCAAAACATATTGATTATTCATTACAGCCGTTTTTAGGTATTATAGATAGGATTTCATAAAGATTATGTATCGGTTTCTTAGTAGACTGGAGTAATGGCTGCTGAAAAAAGGGTTTTAAAATAGAAATTGAGTTTTAATACTATAAGTTTAAGGTGAAGAGTAAAAGGCTACATTTCTTTGGAAGTTCATGTAATAATATAATGATGGTCATCATATCTCAATTATTAACTAATAATAACTAAACCCATGTTCTCTTTCCTGCAGGTGATTTGTCTACGGGAGGGTGAGCAGCGTGTGCTGGGTCTGCATTTTACTGGGCCGAACGCTGGTGAAGTCACACAGGGCTTTTCTTTGGGCTTCCAGTAAGTAACCTGCACGTGATGTTGAGCTGGAGTCAGATTACATTCATTTGATTTGATCTGCTCTGATATCACCCAGGTGTCTGTTTCATTACACATACATTTGCGTGTAAATTCAAATCAGAGTGAGTTACAACACCTGTGGGCGAATGAATACAACGTCTGTGTGTTTATATCTGCAGGTGTGGGCTTACCTATGGACACCTCAGGAACACGGTCGGGATACACCCCACCTGCGCCGAGGAGTTCACCAAACTCAACATCACTAAACGCTCCGGTCTTGACGCCACGGTAACGGGCTGCTGAGGTTAAGCGTCCCTTCCCTGATCACTCGAGCACACGGGAACCAGTAAACAGGGTTATGATCATGTGAGTTATGGAGTTACAGGAAGCATCTCATGAAAATTCAGGGCTTTCAGTCTTCGCTCTTCCGTTTTTATCTCGTCTCTGTGCACATCAGGGCCTTATCGAATGACCACAGAATGCAAATGTATTTCAGTTTAATATATGATAGTACGTGCTCTATGAGTCCAAATCCAGGAGAGTTCGGCCAGCTTTTTACCACAGGTCAAGATAATCCAATAAGGTCCTCACGTTTGCTCTACAGAATACGAACGCGGATCCAGGTTAGAGCAACACGGACCGCAAGCGACGTTGCGAACAGATAAACACGGCCATAAATCAGGATTAAACCCCCATTACAGTTTGCTGAAATGAGAACCGTTGGAGAAAGTGGCCTAATGTTTCTGAAATATATTCTCCAAATATTGTTGTTTCTCTGGTTGTACTTCCTGTCCATTAGTCATGCGCCACTCCTGACACTGATGGATGGGATAGGCCCGTCGCTGCGCTGACACCACCCCTTTTCCCAGGGACGTAGACAAACACTCGGTGAGCGGCGTGTCACTCAAACGCAGAACCCGGTCGTGGACAGAGTGAGCGCTTGTTTAGTCCTGGACTTCAGGAGTTTCCCCAGTGCACAGCGGGAGCAGAGAGTACGTGTTACAATAACATACTCTCCTGCCCCTGATGTCTCTGCTCAAAGCCTAAAAGAAGTCAGTACCACCGGCTACCGAAAGGTGGCAGTGTTTGCTTCCTTTTCCCCCTGTTCTTCACTCACACAAATCTCAGAGCTGAGTAGTCATTATGAATCAAGTCACAGTTAATCACAGGCAGAATGTTAAGATTAATTGAACACTTGCCGGGCAGTTATCGCTCCATAGGTTTAGCTTATCTGTTGTTTGTGTACTTGGCTAATAGCTTTGGCTCATGGTGCTGCCGCCCGCTCTGAGGGAAGTTAAACTGCAACTATTCCCTGAAGTTCAATTCATTTTGTGACTGGAAATCTGTGTACTTTCAAACCAGATATAGTATGAAAAGCACATGTGCATTTTGAAACGTACTGATATATAATGTCAGCTGATGCAAATCTAATTGTAATGCAAGATTTTACGTTTTTGTCGGTCAGAACACTGATGAAGGAAATTAGATTTGTAGTGGTTGTTTTTTGTCCATTAAATTACTTTAAAAAGGATTTAATAGCTTCATAAAAGTGACCATAACGACTGTATTACATGTGTTTTGTAGTCATATGATAGATTTCGTTATATGTTCCACAAATCTAAGTTGTTATTGACTTCAAATCTCCCACCTTAGTTTTGTTCGCTGCATTCATGAGATAAGTAGCGGTGCTGGATTTATGAACAAATCTTTTTTTTTTTTTTTTTTTTTTTTTCAATAATTCGATTGATCCAGATCACAAAACCGGCCTGAATAATTAATTCACGTTCAAGTTCAAACTCGACCTAAAAGTGTAACAATTTCCTCTGTTCCTCACACAAAGCTATCATATATAGCTCATGAGACCTATTAACAACTTTTATGTTCTATATTTACAGCTTCATTGTAGCATGGAAATGAGCCACCAGAATAATTGTTCCATGAAAGCCTTTATTTCTTTGTGTAACACTAAAAGAAGAAATACAGGTTTGGAAAAGCGTGAGGGGGAGTAAATAATGGCACAATGTATATTTTTGGACAAAATATCACTTCAGTTGTTTAGTAAAATGGGTAATAAAGTTAATCTGGGCATTTGCATTTGTAATGCAGTTAAAAACAGATATGCAAAACGTATAAAACACCTGGACGAGTCATAGTCGCTCAATTTGTTCTAGAAGTTCTGTAGTTATACATGCTGTATGCAAAATGAATATGAAATCTGCGTAAGAAACGCTAGTCAAGATTTCAATGCCTCATACCCCATCTTTAAAGGAGTAGTTCACTTTTAAAAAAACTTTTGCTGATAATTTACTCACCCCCATGTCATCCAAGATGTCCATGTCATTCTTTCTTCAGTCGAAAGAAATTAAGGTTTTTGATGAAAACATTCCAGGATTTTTCTCCATATAATGGACTTCAATGGGAACCAAACGGTTCAAGGCCCAAAGACAGTTTCAGTGCAAACTGTTCAAAGGGCTTTAAACGATTCCAGACGATGAATAAGGGTCTTCATCAAAATGAACGAATCTTTTCCCGAGTCAACTCGTTCATTTCAATGTTGAATGAACCAAATGACACGAAAAAGATTCGTCAATTTTGATGAACGAGTTCGAACAGTAGAGTCACGAATGCGCATCACAGAACAGAGCAAGGTGACCATTTGAGCTCTTTTTTTTTTAATGAGCGATCGTTTCGCTTGATAAGATCCTTATTTATCGTCTGGAATTGTTTAAAGCCCTTTCAACAGTTTGCAGTTTGCACTGAAACTGTCTTTTGGACCTTGAACCGTTTGGTTCCCATTGAAGTCCATTATATGGAGAAAAATCCTGGAATGTTTTCATCAAAAACCTTAATTTCTTTTCGACTGAAGAAAGAAAGACAAAGTGATAAAATTATCAGCAAAAGTTTTTTTGTTTTTAAAACTGAACTACTCCTTTAAAGGGACAGTTCACCTAAAATTGAAAATTGTCATCATTTACTCATGCTGTTCCAAACTTTCTTCGACGGAACACAAAAGAAGGTTGCCAAACAGTTTTGGTTTGGAGACTTCTCTTTTAAAATGTCTTTGTTTTAGTTTTATGTTCTACTGAAGTCATTCATACAAGTTTAGAACTTGGAGTAAATGAAGACAGAAACACTTCGCATTGTGTAAAATATCAATTGGTTTCATGAGAATGCCATAGACTTGGGAGTGAAGAACGGTATATCTGGAGTTTGTTTTTGTTTGAAGTCTAATCTGCCCTGGCTCTGATTAATGAGCCTGAGAGAGGAGTGACAGCCTGCTGTGGAGAGGAGCACTGCGCTACCAGGTTTATTTGTACCCAGGACTGATGGGAAGAGGGGGGTACCGTGTGCTCGAGTCAGGGACGGGGTGCTGACTGAAGAACCCTGACCCCAACACACTACCACCAACAGCTTGGCTCTATCAACCCACACACACACACACACACAACACACTCACAGCCGGAGCTGCGCCACAACACAGAAATATGCGGGCGCTTATTTGTCCAAAGTGTTCAGATATACTAGCGTATGCCATGTTACTGTTCAAACTTTGACATTTTCTCGCTCAAATCTAAATGTCATATATAAAATTGAAATTAAAACAGTTGTCGGCATTGATTGTCTCAATAAAATGTGCTTTAGACACATTACCCGCAGGCCAGCTTGAGACGGCAGCTCCGATCCCCCCCCACACACACACACACATACTGTGAAGGGTCAGGGTTCAACTTTCAAGGGCCCAGCTAATGATGACTTGCACTAAAAGCCAAAACTGGAGAGGGCGAGTCTGATGTCACCTGGCGTCACATTTATTTCTGTAAATAGAGAAGCCTGATTTGGCTTAAGCTATGCGCTGGATCATTTATATGTGTGTAGTAAAATATACAAGTGTACAGTTGCACCATTAAAATAATGATAGATTCTGTTCTGTCCTCTGTTTCTTTTTCAGATGGTGTGTATTTTTGTGTGAGCAGCCTCACTGACTATTTCCTATATATAAGCAGCATACTTTCTCTTTTTTTAATTGTTGATTGTGTGTTTTTCAGCCATTGTGTCGTGTCTTCATTTTTTTTGTAGCGTCTTACAGAGTGTTGCGCTTTCGGTTTGTGTGTATTCCGTCTGTTCTTCGTGTTTTACATCTTGTACAACTTCTATGAAGCTATTCACACACAGAATGTTTTTGCATGTAAAATGTGAGACAGATAAGTGGACGGTCTTTTTTTTTTTTTTTTAGTTTAAAGGGATAGTTCACTTTGAAATTAATTTTTGATATGTTTTAGCTTACCTCAAGGGCATCCAAGATGTAGGTGTCTTTGTTTCCACAATATTTTCAATTTTTATATTTTTAGGTCAAACCGTTCTTGTATGTCAGTCATATAATGGAGGTATATGGGGTCCACCTCAAAGAGCATGCACAGGGAAGTCCAAATTAAACATGATTTAATGACTCGTAAATGTAAGTACACATTGATGGCCTAAGACACGAAACGAGCGGTTTGTGTCAGAAAACTAACAGTATTTATATTGTTTTTACCTCTTGCAAACCCAGGGTAGACCCCATAAACTTCCATTATATGACTGACAGACAAGAACGGTTTGACCTAAAAATAACAAAATTTAAAATACCGTGGAAACAAAGACACCTACATCTTGGATGCCCTTGAGGTAAGCTAAAACATATAAAAAATAGTTTCAAAGTGAACTATCTCTTTAACTTCTTTTAACTTGAGCGCTGCGTTGCAAGACATACAAAACGTTTTTGAATGTTTACATTGAAAAACAATGGAAAATTAGCCCAAAAGGATTCTAAGTAGGCAGCAACTTCAAGTGTACACTAAATTCACGTGATCCACATGGAAGACGGAACTCGCAATTGATTTCAAGTTACAACACAAAAAGCATATAATAAACATAAAACTGCATAACAAAAATATTAGCTAAAATAGTCAATTTTTATATTATTGTATTTTTTATTTCACCAATAATTTTCGGTATTTAAAGCAATGTTTTATTTTTCGTTAGTGTTTCGCTCTTCTTGACTCTCAACTCCATATATGGAACTTGTTGCAATGCATTCTGGGATTGCAACAAGAATAGCATTTGGTCGAAATTAGATATCTGAAAAAGCTTAATATTGCTTTCTACCTTTGTGACTGTAGTGCAGTCACAAAGTGTGTTCTTGTTCATGTGTTCTTAAAATGCGATTAAGGTTAGGCCGCTCACTAGGATTTGAGACAGAGCTAATACGGTTCAAAAGTTTGGTGTCAGTATGAGTTATATTTTTTAAAAAGAAATATTTTTTTTCAGCTAGGATGCATTAAATTGATCAAGAGTGACGGTAAAAGATGTATAATGTTACAAAAGATTTCAGTTTCACATAAATTGCTGTTTTTACTTTCTATTCGTCAAAGAATCCTAAAATATGTGACAGTTTCTACTAAGATATTAGGCAGTAGTGTTTTCAACTGGTTTCCTGAGCAACAAATCAGCATATTAGAATGATTTCTGAAGGATCATGTGACACTGAAGACTGGAGTAATTCAGCTTTTACTTCACAGGAATAAATGACATTTATAAAATAATAGTATTTCTCAATATTACAGTGTTTTAACTGTATTTTTAATCAAATAAATGCAGCCTTGGTGAGCATAAGAGCCTTCTTTCAAATGTAAAAACCTTGCAGACCCTAAATATTTAACTGTGTGTGTGTGTGTGTGTGTGTAAGGTCAGCTCCCGAGGAGTTCTCTCTCAGCAGGGGTGGTCACGGTATGACCTCTCGCTGTCTTCGCTGACAGGCTCCTCGGCAATGCCGACCTGTCAGTCAAAGCTGCACAACAACAATGGCAGAAATTCCTCTCTGTTTGTTTGCGTAAGGACGGGGCTCTCACAAACCCTGAAACTCTTAACGTTGTCACCCCTAAAACGTTCCTAACTCCGAGCTCTCTCCACAGCCATTAAGGGAAAAGCCAACCCCGTCGTCCACTGAGAGAAATGTGACACGCTTTCAGCATTTCTTTCTCTTTCCAAATGGAACAAATGTACGTAAATCCACCTTGAAACACACTTAGCAGAACATGTCAACATGTCAAGGTGGGTTGGGTGGATATTTAGCGTCTTAATCCTCCGCTATTGTGGGTTGACAGTCGGAATCAGTGTGTTTGAGCTGGGAGTTGTGGATGCGAGTCAGGCGGCCCTCATCACCCTTCTGGGGGTTTACACTCATGCTGGTTGTACAGCCCTACGCTTGTGTCCAAAGCCCTGGGAGGAGAAACAAATATCTACCTTGTGTAAACATACGTTTGCAAAAGTTTGGCATAGAAAAGGGGGATTATTGGTAAAATGAATAGGGGCCATGCAATTATAGTCCTTTTTTTTTTCTGATGTGTGTCGGATTGAACGTGTGTGATCATGCTGATTTATTTGATTAAAAATACACTGTTAAAATGAATATGCTCTATCTAATCAATAAAATTGTGGCAACAGATTACAAGCAATATTATTTATTAAATTGAACAAATTAGAATTGAGTAATCAAATTAATATTCTAATTAATTCTAATTTGTACAATTTAATTAATAATATTGCTCGTAATATGTTGCCACAATTTTATTGATTAGATAAAGCATTTTTTTTTTTTCAGTGTACTGTCAAAACTGAAATATTATTTCAATTTAAATGAATTATTTGAATATATTATTTTTAAAAGTCATTTATTCATGTGATGAGTCTTCACGGTCATTCAGAAATAATTCTAATATGCTGATTGTCTGCTAAAGAAACATTTTTTTATTATTATCAATGTTGAAAACATCTGTGCTGCTTGCACTCTAAAAATCCTGGGTTGTTTTAACCTAATTTTGGGTCAAATGTGGACAAACCCAGCAGTTGGGTTAAATTTTCTAATTGCATTTTTTTAATCCAACATTTGGATTTGTCCATATTTGACCCAAAATTGGGTTAAAACAACCCAGCATTTTTTAGAGTGGTGGACAATCATATAAGCCACACTATCATGCCTCATTTATGTGTGGTTTGTATAGTCTTTTTAAATGTAATACATAAAATTCTTAATAATTCTACATCCCTGCTAACAAAAAATAGGGGTAGCACTTTATTTCACAAAGCATGTTCCTCATGTACGTAGAATGTACTTATTACAGTAATTAGCTGCAATTACAACTAGGTATTAACCTTGAACCTACTCCTAAACCTAACCGTAACCCCTTTATTTATCTTATATTACCCAGTATTTTCATAGGTACGCTGTAATTACAACATGTACTGTCAAATAAAGTGCAACCAAATGAAGAACGTTTTGCTAATAGTCCCATTAAGTTATTAAAACATTATTTCTGGATGTACTCTGAACACCCACTATTGTTGTATAGACTATAGTTTGTGATTTGCTTGGATGAAACCAAACAAAATGGGAAGTGGTGAATCAGCTGTCATTATCTCAGATATCTTCTTTATTTGTTTTTCAGTAATTAAATAATGACAGTTAGTCGTCAGACAGACAGACAGACTTTATTTTGCATAAAACAATATATCAATAAATATGCCACTGAGATAATGAGGCATTTGATTTGCTGCATCACACCCGAGAGGGTTTGTTCTGTTGTTGTCTGCTTTCGTTCTTTCTGTGGGACGGTGTGAGACATGCCTCACGGGCTCCATCTCCAAAACCTCCCTTGTGCTGTTTACTGTAAACACGCACCGTTATGCAGAATGCAGTACTTTTACTTCACAGGGAAATCATTTTTTAAGTGTTTTGTTTGTGTATGCCAAGCACTTATTTTAACAGAAAACTTAGGGTTAATTGTGTTTTTTAAGCAATCTTACTTTTCCATCTGTGATCCAATGCTTGTATAACTTTGCCATTAAAGGAATAGTTTGCTCAAAAATCTAAATTTGAACTCTTATGACTTACTTTCTTCTGCTTATAGTGTTTAGAGGATGTTTCAAGCTATAACGAAACACGGAAACACGAAAGTGCAATAAAAGTCTGTTGACAGAAATTCTTCAAATGACAGATTTGATTGACATTTGAGGTTTGGGGTTTTTTGTCCTTTTTTGAGCTTGACATCCCTGGTTTTACTTTCGTTTTATGTAAACAGCAACAAGGATATTTGGCCTCTTGTATTCCCATATGAAATAGAAATTGGGACGACAGGAGGTTGAATCTAGATGCCGAGTCATCTCTCCAGCTCTTCCACAGCGTGTCTCTTTCTCACTGTTCAATCTTCATTCAGGTGATTAAATGCTCATTGATTCTGGTTCTGTGTTCTTTCACTCAAGTCTTCAGGTCTGCAGTGGTGAGAAATCCCTGCCAAAACATTTCTTCTTCACTCCTACTCTCCGTCCTCTCTCCCTGCCCTGTGGCACTGTGATTATTATCCTCACACTCTCTGTCATAAATCACCTTATCTTTACTGGCTGTGACAATACTTCCCACTCTACAGCCACAACATTAACCCTGGGCTGGATGACTTTCAATGAACATGCCACATTCTCTCTCTCTCTTTCTCTCTCTCACACACTCACTCACTCACTCACTGTGAATCAGAGACATACACTACCAGTCAAAAGTTTCGAGACACCTACTCATTCTTTGTAAGGACAATTTTTCCAGGGAATTTTTTGGATCTTGTATGTCTGCCTGACAGGTTTTGGCAACTCATCCATCCATCCAAAAAAAAATTATATATATGTATATATACATACATGAACAAAAAAATACTTGTTGAATAAAAGACATTCATCAAAAAAAAAAATAACATTGGAAAAAAAATATACATATATATATATATATATATATATATTCACACAAACAAATATAATTGATGAATAAAAGTCATTCATCCAAAAAATTAAATATTGGGAAAAAAATTATATGTATGTATACACTCACCGGCCACTTTATTAGGTACACCTGTCCAACTGCTCGTTAACACTTAATTTCTAAGCAGCCAATCACATGGCGGCAACTCAGTGCATTTAGGCATGTAGACATGGTCAAGACAATCTCCTGCAGTTCAAACCGAGCATCAGTATGGGGAAGAAAGGTGATTTGAGTGACTTTGAACGTGGCATGATTGTTGGTGCCAGAAGGCCTGGTCTGAGTATTTCAGAAACTGCTAATCTACTGGGATTTTCACGCACAACCATCTCTAGGGTTTACAGAGAATGGTCCGAAAAAGAAAAAACATCCAGTGAGCGGCAGTTCTGTGGGCGGAAATGCCTTGTTGATGCCAGAGGTCAGAGGAGAATGGCCAGACTGGTTCGAGCTGATAGAAGGGCAACAGTGACTCAAATAACCACCCGTTACAACCAAGGTGGGCAGAAGAGCATCTCTGAACGCACAGTACGTCGAACTTTGAGGCAGATGGGCTACAGCAGCAGAAGACCACACCGGGTGCCACTCCTTTCAGCTAAGAACAGGAAACTGAGGCTACAATTTGCACAAGCTCATCGAAATTGGACAATAGAAGATTGGAACAACGTTGCCTGGTCTGATGAGTCTCGATTTCTGCTGCGACATTCGGATGGTAGGGTCAGAATTTGGCGTCTACAACATGAAAGCATGGATCCATCCTGCCTTGTATCAACGGTTCAGGCTGGTGGTGGTGGTGTCATGGTGTGGGGAATATTTTCTTGGCACTCTTTGGGCCCCTTGGTACCAATTGAGCATCGTTGCAACGCCACAGCCTACCTGAGTATTGTTGCTGACCATGTCCATCCCTTTATGACCACAATGTACCCAACTTCTGATGGCTACTTTCAGCAGGATAATGCGCCATGTCATAAAGCTAGAATCATCTCAGACTGGTTTCTTGAACATGACAATGAGTTCGCTGTACTCAAATGGCCTCCACAGTCACCAGATCTCAATCCAATAGAGCATCTTTGGGATGTGGTGGAACGGGAGATTCGCATCATGGATGTGCAGCCGACAAATCTGCGGCAACTGTGTGATGCCATCATGTCAATATGGACCAAACTCCCTGAGGAATGCTTCCAGCACCTTGTTGAATCTATGCCACGAAGAATTGAGGCAGTTCTGAAGGCAAAAGGGGGTCCAACCCGTTACTAACATGGGGTACCTAATAAAGTGGCCGGTGAGTGTATATATATATATGTACAGTATATGTGTGCGTATGTATATATATGTACACACATATATATATATATATATATATATAATATACTTTAAATGTTTTTTAAGAAATAATACCTGTATTCATCTAGGATGCATTAAATTGATCAAAAGTCAAGATGTGTAATGTTAAATTTCTATTTCCAATAAATGATGTTTGTTTCATCAAAGAATAAATTCATTTCAAGAAAAAAAATATATCATGGTTTCCAGAAAAATATTAAGCAGGACAAGTGTTTTCAACATTGAAAATAATAAGAAATATTTCTTGAGCAGCAAATATTTCTGAAATATTTCTGAAGGATCGTGTGACACTGAAGACCGGAGTAATTATGCTGAAAATTCACATAACATTTTGTTTATTTTAAAGTATATTCAAATTATTTTTTTTAAATTGTAATACCTTTTTTTTTTTTAATCAAACATGAGATTTACTTAAAAAAATATAACAAAAGTCTTAACCCAGACTTCTGGACGATATAAACAGAATGTGAATGGAAATTTGAAATCTGTACAGGACAGTGTTGAGCATCATTTAGATGCTGATATTTTCTTATTTCCTTTCTTATACAATTACTATAGAGTAATTTAATGTTATTTAGACACTTAAAGACACATTTATAGTAAACCTCATTGCATTAGATATCAAACCAAGTGGCATCTGCAAACCAATGCTGCTCCTTTTATTCAGAACTACTGTAATTATTTTTGCAAATGCAATGCCGTTCATTCTTTGTGTGTTTCACAGCTGTGGAGTATTATGACAATCCCTGTAGGGTGAGGGCATCAGCCAGAGCTCTAGGGAGGTTCAAACCTCTGAGATAAGGCCATGAGTCTCTAATGTACGATCTTCTCTCTCTCATCCCCTTCACCAGCTCCAGGGAGGATCTTAACCTTGTGCTGAGAGGAGCAGGATATCTGCCTGGCTTGGGTCTCTGCCATGCCCTCACTGGAGGAGTGTTATTAGATTCTGCTTTTCACAGACACCAGCAGTCCATCCTCACCCTCCCACCCTCACACACACATACAGAGAGACGGCTGGGAGATGATGCAGAAGTCCAAAACATCTCAACCGAGGTTTGTGTTATCCAAAACCATGCAAACATGTCTAAAATAAACATTTAATTTGGCATAGTTCTGTATGCATTTATAATGTTGCAAAAGATTATTTCAAATAAATGTTGTTCTTTTAATGAAGAGAAGAGAAGTGGTCCAAGCACTGAGCCCTGAGGCACTCCAGTAGCTATATGTTAGGTCTTAGACATCACACCCCTCCACGTCACCCTGAAGGACCTACCTGAGAGGTAAGACTTGAACCACTGGAGTGCATTTCCAGAGATGCCCTTTATCTTTAGGATTGACAGGTGGTTAATTGTGTCAAAGACAGCAGACAGATACAGCAAGATGAAAACTGAGGATTTGGAAGCTGCTCTTGCCAGTCTCAGAGCTTCAATTACTGAAAGCAGGGCAGTCTGCTTTTGAAACCAGACTGATTGTTGTCCAAGAGGTTGTTCTGTGTAAGAAAGGAAGAGATCTGGTTGAAAACAACTCGTTGGAATGGAAGAAGGGATACCAGTATGTAATTTTCCAGATGTGCTAGATGTATCGTGGGTTTCTTAAGCAGTGGGGTTACCCGAGCCTGCTTAAAAGCTGTGGGAAAGGAACCAGTGTGAAGAGATGTGTTTATGATAGTGTGGGTACAACTGAGAAAGAAATGGCTTGAAGTAGATTAGTGGGAATAGGATCAAGCGGACAGGTGGTAGGGTGATTGGAAAGGAGAAGTTTGGAGACTTCTACCTTTGAGAGAAGGACGGTAGAATATGTGCGTTAGCTGGTAAAATGTGTGTGAGTTTGTGGATGGTAAATTGGCCGCTGATGGCGGTTCTTTTATCTATGAAGAATATGGCAAAATCGTAAGCTGTTAGGGTTGATGATGAAGGAGGAGGAGGATGGTTGGAAGGTTTTGAAAAGCATGCGAGAGATACACTCTTAGAAGAAAAGGTTCTATATAGAACCTTAAAACGTATTTGGAACCCCTAAAAGGTTCAATACACTATTAAAAAAGGGGTTCCTCTGGGTTCTACTGTATATAGAACCCTGGGGTTCCATATTTGGTCAATAGAACCTTTTACCAAAAAAAATGGTTCTATATAGAACCATTTTGGAGCTCCATATATGAAGCGGGGGATGGAACCATTTCTGGTTCTAAATAGAACCATTTCTTCTAAGAGTGTATGGGAAAATTGGTTATTGTTCGACTCAGCTTGATGCACTGAATCAAAAGAATTATAAGACGAACACTAACGTTTACAATAGGTGCCTACAGACCTTCGGCGCTTGGCCCCTAATAAATAAATAAATGCTTCTGAATGGGATGTGCATTCAATAACTGATGAAGGTATGTGTTGAATATTGCAGATTTCGTTGTAATATAGCTTCTTTAGTGTGACACAAATCACGTTAAACAGTGATCACATTATTTTAAAAAAATTTAATTGTACATTTAAATAGTTTGAACTCTTATTACTTACACATATCAGATGTGGGCCGGATCTGGGCCGACCTTATGTTGTTGTCTGGGCTGCAGTGCTGATTTTTACATCACTGAACGACTAATAATGTACAAATACAAAACTATGTAACATTGTATTACTATTAGAAGTGCATAATGGGCAGAATTTACTGTAGTTATTTTCAAAAGGATCTGTAACATCAAGTTCATGCCTGACTGGTCTAAAAGAGAGGCTTGTTTGACTAAAAGCTTATCTAATTTAGTGATGAGCTGTAAGCTGACCTACACGCCCCTGTGACGAGAGAGAGCCAAGGGATTTCCTTTCCTTTTCCACCATCAAGATGGACAATGTTCGGCCCCCTCCTCAGGCCCAGGGAGACCGCAGCGCTCCCTCACTGGCATTGTGGTATATTGTGGGTAATCCGAGATGGCACCAATAATTAATGGTTACGTGGGGCATGGCATCTGACCAGTCTGAGCAGAAGTTGCCGTTTTTAAGGGCCCCCTCTGCAGGGTCACCGGCCTGCCGCCTTCCATTTACGTTAATTGCATCTCATCACTCCATGATGCTTGCTGAATACTGATCAGTGTAAGTGGAACATTATGCATTATGCATTTTAATTTCTGGTTCAATTATATATTTAATATAGCTAGAGTTTGTGTGTATATGAGTACTATGTTTATCTTTCTATCTATCTGTCTGTCTGTCTGTCTGTCTGTCTGTCTATCTATCTATCTATCTTTGGTTGGCCGAGCTTTTGTATGATCAAATTATCTTGTGATTGCTTGAATTAATGCAGATTAATGCATTGCAAATGGAGATTATATCACAAACAACAATAAACAATACTATTCCACATCATTGTCAATAAATATGGTTATTTTGTCTATTTTTGGTTATTTTTGCATTTATTTTAATTCTACATATTTTAATATGCCCTTAATCATTTAAATATAGTGTATAATACCATGTTTAATATAATTTTTAAATAGTTACATTTCTTAATTCAGTTTATTTGTCACACTGAACAAAGTCAACTGCATTGCATTCTGATTTTGTGGGCAGTAGTGCAGATGTAGAAAGAGTTGTATGTTATTAAAGATCGAGTGGAGAAGCGTGATTTAGTAGGTCGTTCCCACGCTGTTTGAGACTCTCACCGTGATGGGTTTTCAGAACCACCTAGAAAAAAGTGTATTAATGCTTTAAATTTCATCATCTATAGATCGCCTCACATTCCTTCAACATTCTGCGCAGCACCTGTGTCCTTGTGGATCTTATTGTCTCATTTAAGAGAGATGAAGAGATGCATGGAGAGATGGAGTAACCCTCAGTTGAGCTAATCCAGGGCCTCTAAAGAGGTTTAAACTGCTCTGGTTACATCTAATCTTTTTGCTCAGACCCAGCTGAGCCTGAAACCTCTTCTCCATGATCGAAACGTACAAATAAAGGTCTCTCTCTCCCCGGTGCAAGTATGAAAGGCGGCTATGTGCTCTGTGGATTAGAGTGGACTTTCCCCCTCCCGGTTTCTCAATTAGAGAAAGGATGAAATAGAGGAGGGAAACAAAAAAGACCTGAACTGTTTGCCGAGTAGCTGCTCTATAGTGAGCAGGGAGGCTTTTCAGAGGGTTTGTGCCATGTTTAGTCTCATCATAGTCATTTTCACTTGGTACTCCAAAGAAAAACTTCATGCCATAATAGTAAAATAGATTCTTAAAGCTTCTCAAATTGTTTGGAGGAGAGCGCTCATTTGTTTATTATGATTTTCACATCCTTAGTTCGCCCAAAAAATGAAAATCTGTCATCATTTAAGTTGTTCCAAACCTGTATGAGTTTCTTTCTTCTGCTGAACACAAAAGAAGATATTCTGAAGAATGTCAGTAACCAAACAGTTGATGGACCCCACTGACTTCCACATTTTTCCAAATAGGCCCACAGTGGAAGTCAATCCGGCCCATCAACTGTTTGGTTACCGACATTCTTCAGAATATCTTCTATTTTAGCAGAAGAAATTCATACCGGTTTGGAAAGATTTAGGGGGAGTAGCCTAATTTATCATTTTTTTGGGTGAATGATTCATCAGTATTGTTGATCATTGTCAAAGCAATGAAACAAACAAACAAAAAAAAAATGGTAACACTTTACTTTATATATACTGTATATATTCTAAATAAATAATACATAATTCAACTTGTTTAGGCTAATTGTCATTTTCCAGTCAACAAACAATTGATAATGAACATTTTGGTGGATGTTAATTTTTATTTTAAATACCAGAGTAGCCTAATTAGTTATGTAAAAGGCTTACTGTTTTTCACGCTTTTGCGAAAGAAAGCAAATGAGAAAGAGAGACTTCTCTTATTTCACTTGTTGGTGAGTAGGGTTAATAAATTAGATTAAACTTGTTTTTCAACTGTTTTTTTTTTCTTCAGGCAATGCTGAAGACAGCTCTCCTCCGCTACGGGGCTTTTCATGTTCGCTGTCGCATGTTCTGATTCCATTCGTCGCACGCGGGAGTCCGCCGTTTATACAGGTACCGTGTTTACATTCCTATAACTGATTGCGCAATGTTTGTTTGAGCTTTTACTGACGATTCCGTGTAAAAATAATCACACGCGGGTATATGTTGTTACATCGCGCGCTGTTTTGTACTTATCAATGCTTTATTCGGATGTGTTTATGCGATAGTGTGCAGTGAGAGCAGGTTTCTGCGTGTAAACAACCTGTCAGTGGTTTATCACTCACAGCTGTCAACACTGAATGCTTCACTCACCCAGTAACGTTACAGTCATGCTGTCAGACTCTGCAGAGATCTGTTTTATCTGGACTGTAGGGTTCGGACAGTTGCAAGCTATAATCCATACTGCATCTACACTAATATGAGATTACTATTATTAATGTTAGATTCGAGGTAAACTTGATGACACAAAAGTGCTAAATCTGTATTTGTG
This sequence comes from Pimephales promelas, assembly GCF_016745375.1. The sequence goes on along the minus strand of NW_024121876.1, from coordinate 3,989,498 downwards.
CATATTGTAGCCCAAAAAAGCAACGCTTTAACGCATGAAAGTAATTGCATTTTAAAATTGTATTCAATCTGAAATATCAAACTGCCATTTCAATATTTATTTAATTTTTTGCCTTATCATTATCAAGCAAAACAGTACATTAAAAACACTAATGTTGTATGCTTACCATTTTCTACCCTTTCTGTTTGTCTAATGGAAGTAGAACATGCCTATATAGTAGTAGTTATTGTTATAAACACACCTGTGATTACGCTGCAATGACAATTGTGTGAACTTGATGGAAAACTGACTAAATAAGATCAAAATGATAGGAAAAAAATGTATAATGTTAGAAAAATATTTGTTAAATTAACACTGTTCTTTTGAGTTTTCAATTTATCAGTGAATCCTGAAAAAAAAATCACAAAAAATATTTATAGTTTAAAATATAAATAGTTTCCTGAGCACTAAATCAGCATATTAGAATGATTTCTGAAGGGTCATTCATGTGACACTAAAGTAATGATGCTAAAATGAGATGTATTCAAATAGAAAACTGTTATTTTAAATTGTAATGATATTTACTATGTTATTGTTCTTGATCTAATAAATATAGCCTTGGGTAATATAAGAGACTTCTTTCAAAAACCAAGAAATAATATCGACTTATATATGGTGCTCTAGAACAGATTTCAGTGAGATTTTAGTGACTACATTAGAGCTCACTGAAATCTGTGATTTCTAATGTAGTCACTAAAATGTTAGATAGCTATAGATATGCTCCTTTAAACCACTCCAAAAGGCACATTTATTATTCTGTCCACAGCAAAACTAAACACAAATGTATGAAATTGACAATGGTGTGTGTGATGCATCATGTTAGTTATAAGAAATGCATAATTTGTTTGCAGATTCCACATGGTTTAAGATTTTGTATCCAATCCAATTAAATACAGTTTAAGTATGACTTAAAGGGTTAGTTCACCCAAAAATGAAAATTCTGTCGGTAATTACTCTCCCTCATGTTGTTCCAAACCCGTAAGACTTTTTGTAACGTTTTTTTAACGTTTTGAGTGGATGACGAGTGCGAGACTCCGAAATGGATGCCAATAAGATTCTGAATGAAAACTTTGCTAAAAAGTTGCCAAATGGTTCAATTGACAAGACACAAAGTGTGTTTTGCCGTTGTGAACTGAGCTATCATCATCGCAGCACGTCCAATCTGAAATACCACTTGATTGCCTAACACACACACACACACACACACACACACACACACAGCTGATGCGAATTCTCTATCCCCTCGTCAATATCAAGACTTCGTCAGTATTTTGTTCACCCTTTTATTGATGGACACTGTTACATTGTGTGTGAGATTATTTGCTCCAAGTGAGCACGTTAGTGTGAAATTGAACACGGTATATGACAATGTTGTTTTCAATAAAAAAAAACATTTGCACAAAGCAAGCCAATCAACTTTTCCATGTTGATCAGAGCATTAAAATGAGAAAAAATAATCTGAGGAAAAATAATTCAAGAGACATTTAGAATAGATAAAAATATGTGATTAATCGCGAGTTAATTACGACATTAATGTGATTAATCGCGATTAAATATTTTAATCGTTTGACAGGACTATGAACTCACTCGAAGCCCACAGAGAAGGAAATGAATAGTTGAATAAAGTCAATATTTTTGTACGTTTTTTTCCCGCGCAAAAAGTGCTCTTGATAAACTTAAGATTGAGCCACTGTAGTCACTCAGACTATTTTAACGATGTCTTTCATAACTTTTGGGCCGGCCAGTTTTGATCCCGGCCTATGGAGGAATGATCCGGCTCTCAGATTTAATAAAAAATATCTTAATTTGTGTTCCGAAGATGAACGAAAGTCTTACGGGGTTGGAACAACATGAGGGAGAGTAATTACTGACAGAAATTTCATTTTTGGGTGAACTAACCGTTTAAGCAAGTGCACATGAACCCGTCTGTCTAGTAAACCTCAGTATCACTCAATACATCATTGGAAGGAAGCAGGTGATAATGTCCACAGATAAACATGTTACCTGCAGGTCTCTTTGGTAATCAGCTCTAAAGCCCCTTAAGTCCGGGTGCAAAGACAAAGTGGCCACCATCACTTCCCTCACACGCAGCTATGCATTCAGCCCTTATCTGTGTCAGCCTCCGCGTGGCATTCACGCCATGGGCAGGAACAATGAGGCCTGTCGCTCGCCTCCGTCAGCGTGAGTGACAGTGGGTGTGGAAGCACTTGTGTCTGACTTCAGCTCTCTATCTTCCACAGAGCTGTTTTTCCAGTCCAGATACTCCCCCCTTCCCTCCGCTTTCCTTTACCGATGCACGGCAGCACAATAAAGGGTGTGTGTGTACCCCGCACTTCCTCCTCTGTTTGTTTAACTGAGCTTTAGAATGGACCTGCTGGCCCGTTTGCCACATTTGTTTCCTCGGCTGGAGAATTTGACTGTTTTTGGCACAAGGGGGGTCGAAAGAAACGCTGACTAATGAGAATGTGGGTGTTGGGCTCGGTGAGGTGGAAATGTCAATGAAGTCCAAAATAAGAATGAGTAATATCCGAGGTATGATATCATTAAAACCAGGGAGTACAGGCCACAGCAACACACAGCCATCAAAGTCATTCGACTCCCCTTATGTTCTTTTTATTATGATTCATTGAGGTTTTATCTCTCACACACACAAATTGGATTACATTCAAACATTTGATAACATTCCCAAACTAGATTTTTTAAATTGTGACTGGTGCCTGTTTGTGAAATGGTTGTTGGTGGTTTGGTTCTCTGAGTGGTTGTTAGCATGTTGCCATGTGTTTGCTTACTGACTGGATCTTCTTAAGAACTAAGTTTTTTTTTAGGATAAATGAACCCTATGCATTGCACAACGAATTTTTAAGTTATAAGATGCTTACTGTACAACTCGTATTTACCTTGATTGTAACTCTCATCCATCAAAACTTTACTGTAAAACCTGATGAGTTAGTTCAACTCAAACCGTTTGATGAAACCGATTGCCTTAAATCATTTAAGTTTATTAACTCGAACAATTTAAGCATAAAAAAATATTTGATTTGTTTCCAAGTCCAACTCAATAACTTATTGTTAAGATAACTTGGGTAAATAAAGTTAATAGTATTAATTACAGTAGTTAATAGTTACTATAACTTAAATCTATGAAGTACACTGTTAACCCGAATACTTTTGCAGAACTCGCATCAATTTTAATAGTATAAACTTAGTTGGCTTTAAAAGCTAATCTGCTGACGTAGTAAATGCTAACATTAGAAACAGCATGTTATAAGCACTTACAAGCACAGAAGCACTTGCTGTATGAGCTTAATTATGTAAAGGGATAATTTGCTCTCAAATCAAGCTGAATGCACCACTTGTCACCATGATGGACTATTCTAAAGCCAACATTAACAGAAATTCTTCTAAATTAGCATAACAAAACATTAATCACTACTAAATCTCACACTTAACATTAATCTTACACAAAAACACTTTATATTGCACTTAATTTTAGCATTTACACTCTCTTTCGAGTGCCATCGGCAAAGCATGCTGGGAAATAGTATCCCAGCCATTTCAGTTAAACTTAAGTTTGTCTAAATTAAAATAAATAATTTCATCAAACTCAAAACAATGAAACAGTTCAGTTTACTTCAAATATATCAGTTCTGTGAACTTGAAAGAAAAAGAAAGTGCTAAATACTCATACAAATGAATTTGACTGAACTAATTCGTTGAATTTAAGTTTGTCCTACTCAAACCAATTAATTATTTTGACCGTTAGGGTTTACACTAGTTTGCTTTAGCAGAAAAACGCGGTTTGTGTATCATCTGGCCATACAGTGGTGGAATGCCTTGATGTTTCATTCAGTCTGGGGCGCGATGCGTGAGGGTTTGCGCTCTTCAGAAAAAAATACAATATGACCACAATATGATTACAATTATATAATGTTTTAAAGCGAAACACTCACTGGAATGAATTATTCACTTAAAACGCAACGTGATTCTTTGTTCTCTCTGCCATCTTTGATGTAGTCAGCCTGGTTTTCTTTACATTAGTGCTGTTTTGGACTGATTGTTTGAATGAATTCTCTTACTGGATCATTGGACTGAAAACTTTCCCAAAGTTTAGTGCCTTAAAATTATCTGTTCTGTTCTTTTGTTTGTTCTGGTCCAGATCAAGAAAGAAAATTATATATTTAGTAGGGCTGTCAAACGATTAATCGCATCCAAAATAAAAGTTTGTGTTTACATAATATATGTGGGTGCACTGTGTATAATTATTTTGTATATATATAGGGGTGTCAAACGATTAATCGCATCCAAAATAAAAGTTTGTGTTTACATAATATATGTGGGTGCACCGTGTATAATTATTTTGTGTATATATATATATATATATATATATATATATAAATACACACACATGCATGTATATTTAAGAAAAAAAATTATTTATATATAAAATATTTATATTTTTATATAATATAAATCTATATACAGTACATACATGAAAATATTTCTTAAATATATTCAAGCATGTTTGTGTATTTATATATATATATATTTATATATAAAGTAATTATCCACTGTGCACCCACATATATTATGTAAACACAAACTTTTATTTTGGATGTAATTAATCGTGATTAATCATTTGACAGCCCTAATATTTAGTCCACTTAGCGTTCACGCTGACATTTTTAAAGTGCAATAAATCAATATATCAACAGGGCATCTTGCTTTATCTTTATAGTTATTTATTCATTTCTTCAATAACCATACTTTAACAACACTAGGGCAGATCCTTTGAACGCAGATGATGACGCTGTGAAGTAACGCTCGAGTAAACAAGAATATTCCAATTTACAAATAAGCTTTCCTTCGATTCCTCCGTCCTCATTTTGTTTCCTTGCAGCCTTTTTTGTTAGGTGTGCACCAAGGTTCAGATGACAGCATTCACACCAATTCAAACAAACTGCGTATGTAAGATTGTGGCCAAAACTGGTACTGCAATCACTTTCAAATGACTGTAGAGCGATGTCCTTTTGTTTTAATTAAACCAGATCTGCAAAGTGTGAACACACCATAAGCTTACATGATTTTTGCCTGGTGGACAGTTAAACAAATGAAAAATCCCTAAGTCTGTTTAGATGAGTAATCGCCCAATCTTTTTTTTTTATTTACACTGAAGACAAAAAAAAAACAAGAAATAATAATGCTAGAACTGAACTTGCATCTCCTGTGTGCACAGCTCAATGGACACAGCTCATAATAAGCCTTGTCAGACTTAAAAAAAAAAAAAAAAAAAGTTTCCCATAATGGTTTGTCACAGCAGTGCTTTAAAGATGGCATCCACCTGCTCCACGAGGGCAGCCGTAATCACATTCTATATTCCCACAATCTGCAGGATCTTAGTTGGGCTTATTTATGAATGGCAGGATATGACAGTGGTTTGGGCAGAGGTGTGTAGCTGCCCATCACTGAATCCACTGATACCACAGAGAGAGGAATGCGGACCGCCTATCCTCGATCTTTGAAGCCCACATTAAAATGACTGCTGCTCCCCCTCCTCCGGTATAAGTCGCAGCGCAGGGGGTGCAGATAGAGCCTGTGTTTGATCTGAAGGTCGCCAGCCCTTTGCCTGTGTTGAGAGATACCTGGCTGACGTGGCTGCTTCTTATTTAATAACATGAAGGGGAAGCGAACTCTCTCTCATAATTAGGCCTAATTACCAAGCAGGTGTTGACAGACGGCCCACGAAGAGACAAACTGCCTTTATCCAGAGTCTTAGAGTCAGATTACTGGAGCTGTCTTATCTGTTACACCAAGAGAGCTGAAAAACGCTCTCTCTTTCCTTCCATCAGAAACAGGCATTCTCATTTCATGTCTGCTTTTGCTTGTACGTTTAATTACAGATCCTAATAATTATGCACAATATTGACAATCATTTATTATGATGATTCAATGATCGTGTCTCGTAATCATGGCTTTGCTGTCAGATGTGAATATGATCATAACATATCACTGTTGAGGGAAATTTCTGGCGTGAGGTAATTTTTTTTTTTTTTTAATTTTGGATGGATATCAAAAGTGCTTCGGATATCATTATATTATGCTGATTTTCACCCTTATGTTATTCCAATCCAAACCTGTATATAAACTTATTTTGCAAACAACATTGATTGGACCCCATTGACTTTCAATTTTCAATTGTATTGACAAAAAACTAATTTTATATATATGTATGTATATATATATATATATATATATATATATATATATATATATATATATCTCAACATAATCTATACAAAAAACTAATTATATATATATATCAGCATAATGTATACAAAAAACTAATTATATATATATATATATATATATATATATATATATTAGTTTTTTGTCAAAACAATTGAAAATTGAAAGTCAATGGGGTCCAATCAATGTTGTTTGCAAAATAAGTTTATATACAGGTTTGGATTGGAATAACATAAGGGTGAATAAATGACATTTATTTTGGGAGACGTATCCCTTGAAATATACATTGTACAATTTAATAATGCCAGCAATAAAATTTGCCCACCTCCAAACACTGTATGCGTTTTGCTCTCCTCTGTCTCTATCAATGTCTCTATTCTCTATCTATGAAATGATGATCTTTCTTGACTCTTTGGCCTAGTGCCTCAGCCTGTTTTTCCACTCCATCCATATCTTTTTCTCTCCATCTCTGACTGACAGCACCGTATGGCAGAGGTATGTTTTTTATGCGTTGTGTTTTCACAACAAAAATATGCGTTTCCAGACCCGTGTGTCAGTGCACTTCACAATACGGGCATGTTAATCCTCTTTAAACCTATGAAAACCTTACTGTCATATGGACGATCGTCCGATAGTGCATTCCTCCAGTTTTTTTTTTTTTTTTTGGTTGGGGGGGAGGGGTGTTATTAAAGTTTAAGGTGCCCATATTATCCTATTTTAAATTCTTAATTTTATTTTGGAGACCTTCTACAATCAATTTCCATGCATCCCATCCAAGGTCAAACACTTTAGTTATAGTCTACTTTAGTTTAGTTATAGTCTCAATTTCGAGTCTTAATGGTTTGTTCGAAAATTCAGTCTCTAAACCCCTCCTTTCGGCAAGCCTACTCTGCTGTGATTGGTTTACAGCTCACAGCAGGTGTTGGAAAGGAAACTTGCATTACCATATCTGAATTTCAGGCTTCCTCCTTGTATACACATACTTTTCCGTTTCAATTTTGGCGGGAATTCTCATGGTGTTGAAATACCTGTAAAGTGCACGTCGACTACACAAATCAAACTTTTCCAAACTTCTACTACAGTGTTTGGGAGTGGATCAAAGTTTACGACGTTCGCAGGCAGCCAATGAAGACCATAGACTGGCATTATGCAAATTTGTAACATTTTTGTGTAGGTATGTAACAGGAAACGAGACTATAATTGCTGACAAGACAACAACAGTTTCAACAGCTTAGAATCGGTTCTTTCTTTTTGGAGACAGTACAATTATTTGTCGTACAAATTGATCTTTAAAACTTTGCAGACATTTTAAGATAATATTAAAAAAAAGTGTAAAGGAAACCAGTACTATTTGTTTTCTTTTATTCTCTAATCTTTTTGAATGTCAGGATTTTTTTTAAGGGAAACTGCTAATGCTAGAAGCTAGTTTAAGATGTATTAGTATTCCTCACTTACCCATGATCCCCTTGTGGCTGGAGACTTTCACTGCTCATTAAGCCAAATTGTCATCCTTGTATAAATATATCTGTACACAGTCATATTTATTTGTAAAGCACTTTATACAATATACATTATTTCAGTATTGTGCATGCAGTAATCTTCCAAGTGTCTTCTTTAAAAAGAGACCAACCTATAATTCCAATGCATTCATGAATTTAAGTTCAGATCTATGCTCAATAAAGGGGGTCACAGTTAGCAAGTTAAAGGCCGTATTGTATTTTTTTGGCCATTTTCAATCTGCGCTAGAAAGATAAATGGCTTTAGTTTAAGATCTAATTCAGCTGGATAGACAGTTCCCCAAAACAGAGTTTTAATTTCAACCCCTATATGTGCAGTAGACAGGGTCTGGCTCCTATACAGGCCTGATGGCGACTGATAGTCACGGGTTCTAATCCCACTGCCTCCCTCCCAGCTCTCCTGTAAGAAACTAGAGGGGCGTTTAGTGACTGTCCCCTTTGTGAGGGGTTCATATGGGGCGGCTGGGGGCTCGACTCTTAATTAGGAAGGTAGGGCAGTGAAGAATCTCCGCTTGACAGATTAACATGCACAATTTAACCACTAACCTTCCGAAATGAGCTACCCCAAAATACCTGTGGGTCCGGTTTCAGCGCAGGGCCAGAGGTGACCAGAGATGACACTGAGCAGAAGGGTCTTCATTAACCGAGCGGCTCCATATCTTAAATCAGCAATATCACTCACCACTCAAAGGACAAACCTGGCTCAGTCTGTGGTTATAGTTATTTTTGCTTAATTGTGTTTCAGTTTAATTGGTGAAATTCCCTTTTAAATGGTTTAATTACTAATATTATGGTTATGAAACTTTTCTCATTGTCAAGCACCTGAAGGATTTCTAAGGTGAGTCGAAACTTGAAACTGACGTCTTTTGACGTCTTGCAGGTTCAAAACCACATCAATGTGTAACATTTTTTAATGTTTTCTTTTATGAAGACATCTACTGATTTATTCTTTTGCGGTCGTTTGAAAGGGATTTGTCGCTGACATCTAATCGTCTCATTTCCGTCAGGATTTTTGTGGTCTGTTGCATCTCCACTGTGGCCCTCCCTGAAGCCATCAGCGCCATTTGTGCTCGCATGTGCTTTGAAACCCTTTTTTTTGTTAGCTGTTGATGAAAATAAAAATTAAAAAGACAGTTTTCAGTCTGTTTACAGTGATTAAGTTGTCTCGCTTATGATTTATGACGTATTGAGCAATAGGGTTTACAAAGAAGGAAGACAAGGGAAAAAAAAAACATGATCACATCTTCCTTTTGCCCAAAGGCTTTTAGTGTTTACAGTGTTAACCAAGATATATCGGTGTGTTCATAAGGGCTGGTGCTAATAATTATGAGTAAGTTGTGTAAACAAATTCTGTCTGTGCTGGTCACGTGGTCGATACATTTTTCTATTCTTTTTGAATGTCAGGATTTAATTTTCTTTTAGGCAAACTGCTACAAGTTAGAACTGCTACTCAGTCTTTAGTGATTCTTCAGAAAACATTTTGTATTATCAATGTTAAAAACAGTTAAGCTGCTTAATATTTTTGTGGAAACCACTTTCAGTCAATATAATGCATCCTTTCTGAAGAAAAGATATTTATTTATTAAATCCCCTACATGAAAATGAGTTTTTACCAGGTATGCACAATAAATCAGTGACCTTGTATGTTTCTATCCTAGGATACAGATCACTGATGTTACTGTGGTGATGTCCCGCCCTCCTCCAGCCCCGCTCTTCATCCTGAGGGGTTCTGGGGCCGCAGTGAACACCCTTCACTTCTGCTGTGGTGGAGGTGGACCACCATTTCTCTACTCTGGGTTGGTGCTAACTTATGAACCTTCAACCTTTTGGTGGCCTTAAAACTGTCCTGTTTATAGTATTCTTGATGCTTGTGTGCTTTAGGTCAGGTAAAGGTGCAATCCATGTCTGGAACCTGACCACTAGGAGAGCAGAACGTGTTTTAGAGAGCCATGCTGGGAACTCTGTTATCTGGCTCCACACCTTCAAAGACAGCAGCAGCAGACTCATCAGGTAGAGGAGAGGGCGGTAAAGCCCTGTTTACACCTGCTATTAAGATATGTTTTTGGTAGATCGGATCGCCTTTTAGAAATCCGGAATGGTGAGAGAACTTTGTGCTTGGCAAGTTTTCATCTTCAAACCAAACTTGGGACTCAAGCTGACAAAGGTTAAATCCCCTCTGGCTAGTGCACTTCTCGTAATGTTTACGCATTAAGTCAGTAGGCAGAGAGTTGGTGGATATTTTTGCTGTTCACACTTTCGACCACATGAGCGCTTACATTATGAAAGCAATCTGGTCTAATGCGTTTTCGACTAAATTCCAGAGGTAGTGCCATCCACTTGTGATCCGATCGACCAAAATGCATCTTATGGGCTCTATGCACGGCGGTATTTCCGGTGAAGGTGTAAGGATGCTCGATAACTTCCGCCGATCGTAGAGTCCAATGCAATACTGAGAATTTATATTGAATTTTATACTCCATGGTTATACTAAAGAAACGTTAGTCACGAAAACAGATAAGACAGACACCCCTCGTTGTGTTTATGCTTCTTTTTAAAATTATATTAAATAAACAAAACTATATATAAAATTACATCTTTTACCAGGAACACTTTAAGGTTGTGTTTATATATTTTAAACCACTGAATCGCTATAAAATCGCGATTAATTCAATTCTTAGCCTTTTAAATTGATTATTCACGTAAATAAACGATTCACGATTCAAAATACATGTTTCAGGATCGATGCATATGCATCGTCAGGATTTATAATCGATACATCGAGAAAACGAGTGAATCGTTACACCTCTAAAACGTATGTACGTTTCGTTTCAAAGACGGGAGGACAGTAAATTTTGAAGACTCTGCCATAATCCCGTTTTCCTCCGCTTTAATCTCCACAACCGGAAATGGACGAGCATCCTTGCGTCAAATGCGGAATTTATGCGTGCATATAGCCCATTACGAGGTTTAAACGGCCTAAGATGTGTGTTGGGAAAGTTCACTTTCTACATGAGCTAGTTCAAAGTTCAGTTCACACATTTTAAAATGAACTAGTTCAGTTCATGCTTCAAAAAATAAAGTAGTTCATTTATAGTTCTTTTTTCCATATGTTGCAAGCTTTTTTTATTATTAATATTGCCACAGCCCTTATACAACCACAGACAACAATTATTTTATCGGCGGGCAGTTTGCACAGAAATGTAAGATTTTTCACATCCTCACCGACCTTGTCATAAAACCCGTTTAAATGATCATACGACACCTCCTCGCTCGCTGCTTTGTCGACGGCGGCCGTGGTGCGACACTGGTGTCTTGTGTTGCCAGATTGGGTGTTTTTTCGCTACATATACGGCCTGTTTACGTGTGTTTTAGCCGAGTTTTCGCCTGGAAGGCTCTATAGAAATCTGGCACCCTATTATACGAAATTAAACTGAGAGAGAGCGTGCGTTCACAGACACCAGAATGAACGCATTCACAGTAATACAGGACATTCAGTTCACGTTCGCCCAAAATACGAACGCGTTCAGGCACAACACTGGTTACCCCGTAGCCTATCAAACTGTGAATTATTATTGTCATGTGACCATCTAAAATGCAGGCATCAAATATGTTAAGCTGTGATGCTCATGCAGGAGAGACTTCAAATCTGGACTGTGTGTGGATCACTTCCCCCTTCTCTGTTTTCCATTTTCAGTCCCCTCTCTCTACTGTCTTAGTCTAGGCCAAGATCTGGCCAAACTGGTTCAGTTCATTTGTGATATTCAGTGTGATTGCTATGATAGGTTTGTGTTTTTGTTCTGCTGTGCGTGTGTTTATGTCCGTGGCTGTCAGTCAGGGTCGAGACATGCGGGTGTGTGTGTGGGATCTGTCCGAAGACCGCAGCACAGTGACGGACTCTCTCCTTACGGGCAGTGTGGGGTTTTGTCCGTGCTCTCTGCTGGAGTCCCGGCCCGGATCCGCTCTACTGGCCCACCCCACAGAACATATGGAGGAGGTGAGTGACTGCAGAGAAAATAGCTTCATCACAAACATCTCAGGGCAGTGCCCACCAACTAGGGCCTGAAGTTAATTTTTTCGGCCACCGGCCACTGTGGCAGGTGGATTTAAAAATTCACCTGCCAAAGAGACTTTTTACCAGCCATTTTTTTTTTGCCTCATAAACGTAAAAAAAAAAAAAAAAAAAAAAAAAAAAAAAAAAAAAAAACAGGAATTTCACAATATTGTTCTTTAACTTGTAAGAATACACATTTAAGTGCTGTCAAGTAATAATAACTCTAATAACATACATTTAAAAAAAAAAAATCTTTTTATTCCTTGATTTTGACAGACACACACACACACAACATATATAGTATAGGCTATAATATATACTCAACAGATAGACCTACCGCAGCTCGTAAACAAATCACACGCGGCTGTGTTGATGGCGGATTTAGTCACGTAGGTCTTACTCTTAACAGCTTTTAGTTACAGCGTTCAGGAACGGTTAAATATGAACTAAATTGATACTGTTATTACTGATAAAATTACCGGGTACCGGACATTTTCTCACCGGTTCCCAACTCCCAACATGCACACGCACACACATCTGTGCAACTGTCATTGTACTTTAACCTACAACAGCGACGCGTTACATTATCTCATCCCATCTCACCAACAGTTTAATACTCGCACACGTAGTCAGAAAAAGAGCCTCATCTTCTTTTTTGATCGCATGAACGTTACGAAACAACAGTCGCTGTCATAAATCAGCCGCTCACGAACCTTGCCATTGCCGCCGATTGTTCACTTTGTATTAAAATGTCTTCTTTACTTTTCTTTTTCTCATCCTCATCTTTTTGTTGGCTGTTTTGTTTCAGCTGGCCTCTTTACCCCAGTAATGTGCCGCCACATTTTAGCTAAAGTCAAACGCAATAGCGGACTTCGTTGAAATGTAAAAATCCTATGAATCACTCACAATTCTCATTGGCTACCTGCCAATGTGGCAGGTAGATTGACAGTGTTACCCGCCAATAGCAAAATTCACCCGCATTTGGCAGGTGGTCGGGTGTTAATTTCAGGCCCTGCCACCAACACTTCGGAAAATAAATTTAGTTCCTTAAGGTACTGTCATCAATAGTTGGATTTTAGCCAGTGCCCAATGGCAGTTCTAGCTTGCATGTTCATTGTCCACCACACCTTCTGTACATACTTCATACATAGTCATGGCCTAATGGTTAGAGAGTCTGGTAACCCAAAGGCGTGGGTTAGATTCTCAATACCGGCAGGAAATGACTGAGGTGCCCTCCAGCATGACAACTAAACCCCAATCACTCCCTGGGAACCGCAGCAAAAGTGTCTGCCCACTGCCCACAAATCTTACCAAACCCAGACTTTTTCATATATAATTTAATATCAGATTTCAAAATGGCTAAATATCGACCAATAACCAAGCATTGCAGGTACTGAATGTCAAACCACCACTAGTTAGAGTTATTTTAATCTGGTACTGCAAGTGTTATGACTTCAATTATTTTTTAAATCATGTTGATTCTAGTTTGTAGTGGTCATTTTAGGTAAGATTCAGTCAGACCGGAGGTGTGATTTGTGCAGTCAAGCCGAAGACAGAGAGCAGAGAGTGTGAGTTCTGCTCTGTCCTGGCTTTTATTGCATCCAGATTCATGTTTCACTGTCCAGTCTGCCAGATACTCACTTGAGAGAGCTTGAGCTGTCACTCGATCCACATTTACCATGCTTCAGCTACCGGCAGCCCTGCAGCCAGACCTAACACAGAGCTTCAATATTGCTGTTATCCTCGTCATTTTTCCTACAATGCTCCAAATGCATCTCGCTTCCTCTTTATTTCATCACTCCACCCCCCCTGCTACTGTTATATTGAAACAAAACCGAACTAGATCGCTAACATTACAATCAGCAACATTGCAACATTTTTTCCCTCATCCAGCAGAGAAATAAAATATATATTCATATTTCATTATTTTGTATTTAAATAAACATGTATTTATTTTTTTTAATTCATAGAAATATAAAAAATAAATAATTTAAAGAATATGTAAATACACGTGTATGTCTTTTAAAAAAATAAATACATGTTTATTTAAATACAAAATAATACAAATATGAAATTAATAGTTATAAAATAGATAAAATAATTTTTGATATTAAGCGTATATTACGGAAGCTCGTTTCCGTCGCACAATAAAACATTAAAAAGGGAACTGTGACTTTTTATCTCACAATTCTGACTTTTTTTTCTATCACTATTGCAAGTTTGTCTCGCAATTCTGACTTTGTAACACACAATTGTGAGTTTATATCTCCCGATTGACATTTTTTTTTTCTTTATTGTAAGTTATATAAAGTTGCAATTAATTTTTTATTCTGTGGCGGAAACAAACTTCCATAGTTTAAATATCTACCATTTTGGTGAAGAAGGGGTATAGGGGTATATATATATAACTTGATATGCAATGTAGTGTGCACTACCCCGTGTACTCTTTTTCCCTATAGTGCTCAAGTATATGGCAACATTAGGTCTGGCATTTACAGCACTCTTACATCCCCCTCCCACCTTGTACTAACTAATGAAGGCCTTGTCAAAAGCCTGTCAAGGTAATAACCGTCACAAGATAACTGCAGGCAAGCTACACCACTATACGTCTCTTAAAACAAATAACAATGCTGCAAGGCATGCTGGGAGTCCGGAACTCAACCTCATCTGTGTCTTCCGGTGTTTTTGGAGGCTTTCATGTTTAGCGTTCCAGTGAGGCTGACGTGCAGGGCTCTAATTAATAGACTCGCGGTTATTTATCGACTCTCTCTCTCTCTTTAACCTGGGGGGATGAGAGCTGCCCTTCTCTACTGTTTATAGTTACAGGCGTAAACACATGTAGAACGTGCAGATGTGTCTTAGTGTTAAAATATGAATTGGTCTGAAGTCAGAGATGTTAAATTGAACTTGATTAGAATGATTCTTAATCATGGCTGCCTCTGCAATCAGCCTAAAACATACGAGCCAGGACCAGTTACTCAGGGGTTATTACATTGTGAGCATGTCATATACAGTGACAACCCCAGAAGCATTTGGACACTTGAACACCTTTAAAAACATTTTAAAGTCACTCCATTTGATAATATATTAAACCAAGCACACTTGTTTGTCACCAAAAAGTGTTCAAAATTGAGATAAAGTGGATATAGGAAACTTTCTGGGTGTCAAACATTACTAGATCATGTTCATGGTTAATGTGATGAACACCACCTGTGGATAGTCCTGTATGAACTTGAGGAGAACATCCACTAAAAATCACCTTGAGGCCAATTGTACATCATCATTCATTCGCAAATGCCTCTTGTTTTGATATTTTGTTGTTAAATGCAATGGCATACTGACATTTTGGGCATTTTGAGACAATCTGTATGCATGTTCACCAATGCTCATCACACCATTTTTATGTTAGTCAGAAATATTAGTGGGTCAGTTACTTATTATTATTATTATTATTATTATTATTAATGATCGTGGCCCTTCTGTGTTGGAAACTGTTGTGTTTTAAATCAATTGCCTCTGTTTGGAGTCCAACGAGTCGAGACAGGCAGAGCGCAGGAAAGTGGGAAGCTGCTGGCGACCAGCCCAATGTTGTCTGCACTCGCTTACCACCTGTGCACATGCATCATGGCAAACTAACAGGACAGTTGTCTCATACACATCTGTGCGGTGCATTCTTTTCAGTATAGATTATTTGGATGGTATCACGAATTTTAGTCTGGATGTGCATTCAACTTGTAGTATTTCAACATTAATAGTGGTGACTCACATAAACCTAGAAGAATTTTTTCTTGCCAATAAAACACTGAAACTAGATTTGAAGCTTTTAATGTGTATGATATTTTTTAGGTGAGCGTGGTGGAGATGAGGAGCTGGACTCCAGTGTGCACTCTCAAACCAGATTCAAAGCTCGGGATGCTCATGTGTATGAAGATGTGGCAGGTAAGAGTCACGACACGTCACATATGTCCGGAAGTATGCTTGGGGGAAAAAATTACTTAAAAATCAGCCACCACTATAAAAATGATGGAGAATGAAAGTGTTATGTTTTTTAACTGGGAGTATACTTAAAGAGATAGTTCACTTTGAAATTAATTTTGGTATGTTTTAGCTTACCTCAAGGGCATCCAAGATGTAGGTGTCTTTGTTTCCACAGTTTTTTCAATTTTTATATTTTTAGGTCAAACCGTTCTTGTCTGTCAGTCATATAATGGAGGTCTATGGTCACCACCTCAAAGAGCATGCACAGAGAAGTCCAAATTAAACATGATTTAATGACTCGTAAATGTAAGTACACATTGATGGCCTAAGACACGAAATGAGCGATTTGTATGAGAAAACGAACAGTATTTATATTGTTTTTTTAACTCTTGTAACCACAGCCACGTCCAAGTGATCTGATGGCGAGGGCGCTTCAGTCTGTCTGTGCTGGAATGTGCCGGAAGTGATCTCTTGCGCGTGTACATCACTCATTGTTTACACAGATTTCAGAAGTGTTACCCTTCACTGTGAAGATCTAAACATATTTAGATATACAGGAAATCGCAATGGAAGATGATTTCGATATATCAACAGACAACATCAATTATTTTTTTTTTTTTTTTTTCCCGCAACCCTGCGAGAGATCACTTCCAGCGCTTTCCGGTGCTTGCGCAGACTGAAAATTTGGACTTCTCTATGCATGCTCTTTGAGGTGGTGACCATAGACCTCCATTATATGACTGACAGACAAGAACGGTTTGACCTAAAAATATCAAAATTCAAACTACTGCGGAAACAAAGACACCTACATCTTGGATGCCCTTAAGGGTAAGCTAAAACATACCAAAATTTAATTTCAAAGTGAACTATCCCTTTAGAAGATCTTTTTTTTTTTTTTTGCGCTGTTGAGGTTTACTGGACTTCTTGCTTCATTTTAATGTTTTAAAAAAGTACAGTAGTTGTTGTGCATTCAAGTCATGTAGAAAATATTGTTTTCTCGAGTTGAACACTCATGAGCAGCCCCACAATGTCATAAATACAAGTGGAAAGCTCTTGCTTTTCCCGAGTTTACGAGTTAGAGGTATAGGCATTTAGCAGTGACTTTGTCAGGCTTTTTTAATTACAACAAATAACGCTAAATGCCTGCACAATACATTATAGCATTTTACCAATATAATGTGTGATCATAAATGAATCCCGCACTTTAAAAGCAGTGTCAGTTTTTCCCATGTTTGTAATAGTTGTTTTTAATTTCGGCATTGCCATGAGTTGAGGTACTGACAAGTAATCCAAGAACTCACAGGGTAACTGAGCAGTTGGAAAGTGTGTAAAGCAACAGAACTTATCTGATTTATGTATGCGACCTGTCCGGGCTGTTCCTCCCGCTGCACTTTAATCACAGTGTTTGGAACAACTTTGCTTCAGTGCCATAGATCAACTGCCCGTGTGTGTTTTGTAAACACAGCTGAAATTTTTATTTTGCTTCCAATAAAGAGACCTATAATTATTTTCACTGATAATTAATAGTCTTCTCTAGTATTTACGAGTTTTCCGCCTGTGCCCTCAGTTAATCTCGGGTCAGTTTCCTCGCAGTTAATTGGCAGCGCTAATCAAAGCGCTTGATGAAGACGGCTCTGGCCTCAAGTGCTTTCGGTGGTTGTATCCGTGTTGTAATTCGGTTTGTTTTTCACCAGCATTCCCTCATCCTTTCTGCCTGTCTTGTGTAGACAGTGGGGCTCTTAGTGCCGCCTGCCTCGATTAGAATTGATAATTATGCAGTATTAATGGTAGGTAGGTGCTGACATCTAACAGCAGGACCCTGGGCGGCAGTGAATCGCTCCAAGCTGTCGTCTTTCATTTGCTCTGTTACCGTCATGCTCAGTTCAGAGGTACCCGTCTACCCAGATGAGGAACCCAGCGTGAACGTGTTAAGCAGTCCTCTCTCAGTGTGGGCACACTTGGCCCGGTCACTTCCCCAGCGGCTGTAACACATTGTTCGCTCCCGGTGTCAATCAATCATGAAGCGGTTGTCTTGTTATCCTCATGATCCCTGCTGGTGCAGACTGCCATTTCCTCAACCTCACACACACACACACTCACTCTCTTCTCTTTGAACACATCTCCTCCATCATGCTGCCAGTAGAGCTGACAACAGATTTCTTGTCTTTCTTTCTGACTATTGGAACGGATTAAATGCCATATTAAGTAATGCTTTATTGGGGTTTGGCTTGAGACTCACTCGGCACTTTATGACCGTCTCCCTCTTCTTGTTCTTATAGATCCCTGTGGTTCTTACGATTGGTTGGTTACCGTCTCAGTTAGTGCTGTAAGATTAGAGATGCATGATATATTGTACTGATATCGGTGGCTGATTTTTTTTTTGATTCACTTTATTTTAAGGTCTCTATATATAGTAAGCACATGTAGGTAATTATTACTATATGATTATACTGTAAAAATGACACCTTAAAATAAAGTGTAACTGTAAAACTGTAAAAAAAAAAATTATTGTGATTTTAATGGTAAAAGACTGTAAAAATGCTACATTGAAAAACTGTTAATTTGTTAACAGAACCTTTCCTTACTTTATACGGTAAATAACTGTGATAGGTCTAATGGTAAATTTCATGTAATTTTACTGTAAAATACTGTTAAATTTACAGTTTTTAAAGTGAAAATGAACAACTCACTGTATAATTTACAGTGAAAAAAACGTAAATTGACATTCCCACAATTCCCTGCGTGACACTCCACACTTGATGTATTTTTGTTGAAATAACTTGTTTCTTCATAGTTTGCTTAGTCTTTTTCTAATCAGTTAGGTACATTAGGGTTTTATGTGACATTTAATGTTGTTAAATTAATGTTTATTGCCTTTTTAAAATGTCATGTTTGTTACCATGAGTGAATGACACTGTGCAGCTTCTATTAGAATTAAGTTTCTTAAGGAAGAACTGCATGTGATGAGTTTCCATATATCATGTGAGTGTGACTCTCATTACTTCTGTGATTGATGGATGTCATGATATTACAATGGTATGAAACAGAAATTAACACTTCAATTGGTCGATAATTTAACAGTATATCAGGTAATTAAATACGGTTTATTTCCGTAAATTTTACGTTAAATCTGTAAAATCTTATTACCGTAAATTCTTGCTACCGTATTTTATACGGTAAATTTCTGGCAACCACAGCTGCCGGTATTTTACCGTAAATTTAACACTTTTTTTTTTTTTTTTTTTTTTTTACTGTGGGTTTAGGGTAGGATTAGGGTTTGATTGAGGGTTAGTTGCTTTAAATTATGCATAATTCACCGTTATTACTATGGTAAGTACATTTAACGTATGTAACAGGGACACTCAAATACTTTACTCTTTATTTTGCTGTCCTGTTCCCTATGTACATACTTTGTACTTATTATAGTAATTGCAATATCTGGGCATTATCATCGACTAAGAAAAAAAGAGCCCCTCTGGTGTAGCTTAATTATAACTGGACATGCAAGCCTACTGGGTGAGATTGGTCAAGGCCTGGTGGCAGAGATGCAGTGATGTTGGTGAGAAGGAAATGGTCCTTTACCGATATCCATCAAGATCACCCTCCATATGTCCTCTCCTTAAGCGTTTGCGTTTCTTTGGACTCCCCATCATAGCCCCGTAAACCGCTTTCGCTTTCATCAGCGTGTTGCATATTCTAGTAACCCTGTCGCACATCTGTTCACCCTTGTTCAGGTGTGGCTTACACACACGCCACCCACGATCTTTCACACGACTTGACCTAGAGGAGCTCCTCTCTCCCGGTCTTCCTTTGAAAGCCCCCAGAGATGCGAGGAGGGCCTGTGCCGGGATCAACTCTGTGGTTTCCCACTCAGCGGGGGGCTTCGCTGGTGCATGGCGACTTGTTGCCATCCAGTGGAACGCCACCGCTCTCCTCTCCTCCCCTCCGTTCTGTTGTGGCTTCAGTCTGGAGCATCCATCTGATGCAGCTGTTGGGATGATGAATCTTTCCCTGAAGCTCGAGTCCTAATCCGGCTAAAGCACCCTCTTGTAGACCAGCCACGGAGGATATAATGAATTAGGTGTCTACCCAGGGTTCCATGACCCTTGACCTGTGACATCATCAATCAGGGAGCACCTACACTTAACTGAAGTGCAGGGGCCAGAGGGCAACAGACGGTAATGCTTAACAACTGTCTATGAGGCTTGGGGATTGATTTCCAGTTGTTTTATTTTTTATTTCATCCTAATACACTTTGCCGGTGATGTGTTTACATGGCATTCGTGATTCGACGGGGAATTTTGTTTAAGCGTTGCAGGAAAAAGAAATATACTGTGCAAAGAGAGGACGGTCTTTGCGAAAAAAGACGAGGCGGAGAAGGGGGAAAAATGAGTCCCAACTTTCTGGCCCTTACACATATGGAAATCATTTTTCCCTTGCCAGCTTTGCATGTACCAAGTACACTACCATTGATTTGTGAAGATTCCTCTCCTCATCCTTCTGTAGGTAAAAGCCAAAGCCAAAACAGTTTGCCACCTTTTATTTATTTCATTAATTCATGTAATTTTGTTGCGTCTTTGTCTTTTGCTTTGATTCTTTTTATTATATCATTGAACATGCATTACTGTTACAAATTTTTGGATCAGGGAGTTTTTTTTTTCTCTCTTATTTTATCCAAAAATTCAGGAAAAAATGAAATATTGTGTGTTTTCTATTTGAATATATTTAAAAATGTATGCAAAGCAAATTTTCTGCATCATTACTCTAGTCTTCAGTGTCACATGATCCTTCAGAAATCATTCTAATATGATGATGATGCTCAAGAAACATTTATTATTATTAACACTGTTGAAAATGGGTGTGCTGCTTAATATTTTTGTGGAAGCTGCTACTTTTTTTCAGGATTCTTTGAATATATTGCATTATGAATTTCTTCTGGCACTTTTCATTGCTAATTGAATACATCTTGCTGGATAAAGCAAAGCATACTGACTCCAAACAATTGAACTGTAGTTTAAGTATGTATTACAGTGTTTCTTATTTCTTAAAAAAAAAAAAAAGAAAACCCAATAAAAGTGTATACTAATTAACAAGTGTTTTTATTGTGATTGATGCATAAACAACTTAGTGTAAACCAAGTGTGGTGAATGGCACTGCTGTGTTGTCACTTGCACAAGGAGATGAATGATCTTGTGGAGGAGGGGTGTGTGTGTGTGTGTATTCGTTGTGTATCTGAGAA
This sequence comes from Pimephales promelas, assembly GCF_016745375.1. The sequence goes on along the minus strand of NW_024121876.1, from coordinate 3,968,431 downwards.
GGAGAGGGGTGAGAAAGGAGGGGAAGGACACCTCCGTTGTAAATCTTGTTGTGTAGACAGCACGCCTGCAGCTCTGTTCTGAGTTATGAGACTGTAGGCTTTTATCAGCTCCCTCATTCTGCTTTTATCCACTAAACTGATTTATGAGACAAGATGCTGCGTGTAGCCGTGTAGCTCGAGCGCTTCTCTTTGCAGATAATGAGCGGGGAACCTGGGAGGTGCTGTAAATCTGAGTAAACAAACAAGCACATGCACCTGAGCTGTCGCTTTTTTTTTAGGTTAAGTGAAAAAAGGTCCGAGAGTGTTGCAGGAAGTTGGAGGTTGCACTGATTGTGTCTGTATAACCGAGGGCTCAGAGCGAAGATTTGTAGTAACACGTTCAATCAGTTATGGGTGTTATATGCTGATATTTTTCAGATACTTTTCTGTTTATGTTTGCAAATATGGTCTACTTGTCTGTTCATTCACTCACTAGAGCTGTAGAGTAGGGCTGGGTGTTATTGGCTACATAAAAAAGTAATAACAATAATATCTCTCTGTTTATGTATTTGCTCTGAAATGTTGAGCAATTCTTATTTTATTCTCATTTATGTATTGTATATCTAAAAAGATTTTGGGGATGGGTGATATAGCCAAAATTTCTCTCTCTTTTTTCCCCCCCAACTATTTGATGACATTTCATATCTCTGTATTTTCTCTAAAATGTTGAGTATTTATATATTATATTTTAATTATTTTGATTTTATTTGATATAATGTTGATTATCCACACTGTTTTAAATTAACACAAGGATTAATATTTAATCATTTTTAATGCAGAAACTTTGCTATTACAATAATATTCACCTACATATATTTACTAAAATACTTTAAAGGTTTTTAATTGGCGATGAATGCTACATATGTACAGTATGTATATATGTGTGTGTCTATATATGCTATAATGCTATATATATATATATATATATATATATATATATATATATATAATGAAGCTCTAACTAATGAAGTGTACAGTGACGTGTCCTGTGATTGGCTCAAGGCAGCATCAGATGATTAATGCTGTGGTTCATCAGAGCATGAGCAGTCTGATAACCTCTGATAAACACTTCTGCCATGAGCTTCTGTTTGTCTCTGTTCCTCTCTCTATCTCCCCCTTCAGTATTTCTAAACTCCTTTTCTTGGATCTCCATTATTCTCACATGTCCTTACATCTTCTGTTTGTTTCTCTCCATGTAGGCTGATTCTGGTCCGGTTCTGTGTGCCGGGTATGAGGATGGCTCTCTGGTGTTATGGGATGTTTCCCATCGCCGTCCGTTCAGCCGTCTGAAGGCGCATCCTGAGCCCGTCATGTGTCTAGACGTTGATGTGTGCAGGCAGAAAGGCATTTCTGGATCTTCAGAGAAGATTCTCCAATCCTGGACATTTGACAACCAGCAAAACCTTCAGGTTAATTTAACATGAACTCATAACTGAACAATGTTTTTTTCAGTGAAGTTATCAAAGGCCCTGTTTACACCTGGTGTTAAGATGCGTTTTGGTTGATCAGATCACATATACAGTGATGTGAATAAGTTTGGACACCCATGCTAAAGTTGCCTAAAAAGAGGAATAAAAAATCATCTTTTGGATATTGATCTTAATGCCTTAATTACAAAAATGAGGAAAACTCCACCCTTAAAGGACACACATTTTCTTTGTGAATGAATAATGTATCATAAATAAATAAATGTTTTTCCTTAAAATACAGGGTGCATAAGTCAGGATGCCTATGTTAAATTCCCATAGAGTCGGGCAGATTTTTATTTTTAAAAGCCAGTTATTTCATGGATTCACGATAATGGGCATCCTGATAAAGTTCCCTTGGCCTTTGGAATTAAAATATCCCTACATCATCACACGCACCATTCACCACACCTTGAGATTGGCATGGTTTTACTTAAGTTAGCCTAATAGCTGGTTTGATTTGCATTGAAAAATGATCTTATGGAAAGTACCCCATGCCAATCTCTAGGTGTGGTGGAAGGTGTGTGGTGATGTGGGTCTATTTTAATTCCATAAATCTCCAAAAGATGATTTTTTTTTATTCCTCTTTTTAGGCAACTTTAGCATGGGTGTCCAAACTAATTCACATCATTGTATAAGATGGAGACCGATTCCCGTTTACACCTCTTTTCTAATTGTCCAGGGGAGGGTCTGTGGGAGTGTAAATGTATGGACTTTTTAGATCTTTTGATCTAATGGATCAATAAGCTCACGGAAAAACATACGGCGAGCTTCTGCCAGTCAGAAAAGGGGCTTGTGGAGCTATAAAAATAAGGAATTCAGACCCAAGCATTGCAGTTTCGCTTTATATAAACCACAAATGTATTATATGCAAAAAGGAACGATTTAAAAACATGATATGTACCCTTTAACAGGGTATTTTAGTCCTCCTCTTTTGACTGCAAACTTGCATCCTGTTACAGGGCATCCACTTCTCAGGCCCATGTTCTTTTTTTTTTTTTTTTTTTTTTTTTTACATTTAGTTTCCCTTTAAAAAGTTACATTATGTTAAATAGGTTGCGAATGCCTTTTCAGTTGCAAACTGATAATCATAGCAACGTTTTGTCATTTCTTTGTCTTTTGTAGATAAGAAACAAGGATGCTAACAGTTTAACCAGTTTAGTGCTGGCTATTTTTGGCCAAAGCAATATTAGCGACTAGAGATGTTTTTATTATTGTCCGTCAGTTAATCGTAACCTGCCATCTATCCAATTAATCCAGTCTATCAAATTAGCAACTGGTTGTTCAGTTCGGTTCTCTACAAAGATTTAATTCAAATTCAGTTGTCGCTCCTGTAAATAATCAAACATGGTGTGTGAAGGCTGAAATACACTACATGAGTTTTAAAATCTACACATAAGGGCATCATGCACTTGCTAGCTTTGAAAAACAGGGCGTCATACGCTAAACAACTCAGGCTCATAAGCTGCTTTTTGCACAAAAAACCTGTAAGGAATGGTTCCAGTTATATTTCCACTTGAGCTTGGTTCAGCACGGCACGTTTACAAACCATTCTCAGCACGGTTGGCTAAATACGTCAACTCCGACTGCTCAAAATCTGACCTTTAGCAACTATTGCCAACTTGTCCAGAGTGCAAAAATCTGAACAAATGTTGTGTAGTGAATTCCAGCCTTTACTAGTGGACAGTGAACAGTATTGAGGAGTGTATTGCAGGGGTGTGTACGTGGCCATGTAGACACACACCTCCTGATACACTTGGAAAGTATTTGGCTAGAATTGAAAGTTTCCTCATGTCTGTTATAATAAATCCGTCTCTTTTACTTTAGATTGGCAACTCTCAGCTACACTCTGATGTCATACTGTAGTTCTAGGCCAGGTTTTCTGTGTGACAAAAACATCTCTTCTCCCACAATACTGTGCACGCACAAGCGCTTTTATATTTATATTTACACAGCATTCTTAAAAAATGAGCACACACCAGAGCCATGTTTTATCTCGCATAACACTTTACTCATCTGAAAGGTAATGCCTCATTAGCGGCCATTCTCTGCTGATTTCAGGGTCTTACAGATTCAATATTTCATATTCGGCTAGAAAATATGTGTGAAAAAGCTCTGATATACAACACTCCAGTCCTGTGCATGGATTGTTATTCTTTCCAGCGCCTTTTACACATGAATGGGTGAATTAGAAATATTCCCAAACCTCCCTGCCTATTTTGTCTAGCACGCAACATGTATTTGCAGTTATAAGCGTTTATTCACAAAATAGAATCTGTATCGACGGTTCAGTTTATTTTGCACGTCGAAAAAAAAAATTGATTTAAAATGTAATTCTTGGCGAAGAGAGCCTAAAAAAAGAGGAGCTCGGAAAAGGAGTCTGCCGGGGCTTTTAAATTACCCCGAAGTGCAGCGCAGTGTGACGTCCAGACAGCCGCTGCGAGCTCTTCCCACAGACGTAGTTTTGTGTGGCGGTAGAGCTGGGGGTATCTGCCGGGTGGCTGCTCCTCTCGCTCGCCCCTCTTGACGAACGACCCGCGAGAGATAATAAAAACATCAAAACCTCGCAGGCTGCTAACCAAACAAAAAACACATCTGCAATAAAAGGAACAGTAGTTCACAGTGGGAGGCTCTACGAAAGGCTGAGAGGAGATGAAGCAACAGGGTCTTACACCGTCCGGCCTTAACATGCTGCTGAAATGCGCACGCTGCGGAAAATGCTGACACCACTCTATCGGCATCATTCATTTTCTTTTCTTTCTTTCATTTGTTTTTGTCAAAGTTTGAATTTTGAAGAAAATTTTGATTTTGTCATGTAGAGTATTTTAGTCAGTTTTACTCTGACTTAGATGCTAAAATGCCAATGGTATGTAATTTTAGTTGATAAAAATAGAATTTTAGTTTGAGAGAGTGCAAAATTATACCAAATATTCAAATGTTTTATTCATCATCATTTACATTAATTTAACCAAAAAATACCCCCCCCCCTCCCCCCTTATAATACTGTGCGCACACAAACACTTTTATATTTATATTTACAAAGCATTCTTAAAAATGAGCACACACCAGAGCCATGTTTTATCTTGTCAAAGTTTGAATTTTGAAGAACATTTTAATTTTGTCATGTACAGTATTTTAGTCAGTTTTAATCTGACTTGCATGCTAAAATTGTATCTAATTTTAGATGATAAAAATAGCATTTTAGTTCGAGGGAGTGCAAAATTATACCAAATATTCAAAAACTTTTGCTGATAATTTACTCAGCCCCATGTCATCCAAGACTTTCTTTCTTCAGTCAAAAAGAAATTAAGGTTTTTGATGAAAACATTCCAGGATTTTCACCATATAATGGACTTCAATGGGAACCAAACGGTTCAAGGTCCCAATCAGAGTTTCATTGCAGCTTCAAAGGGCTTTAAACGACACCAGACGATGAATAAGGGTCTTATCTAGCGAAACGATCGGGCATTTCAAAAATAAATTAAAAAAGTTTAAGTTTTATAAGCTCAAATGCTCGCCTTGCTCGGTTCTGTGAAAAGCGTTCATGACTCTCCTGTTCGAACTCGTTCATCAAAATGAACAAATCTTTTTTCGTGTCATGACTCGAAGGGTCCTAGATAAGACCCTTATTCATCGTCTGGTGGCGTTTAAAGCCCTTTGAAGCTGCACTGAAACTCTCATTTGGACCTTGAACCGTTTGGTTCCCATTGGAGTCCATTATATGGAGAAAATCCTAGAATGTTTTCATCAAAAACCTTAATTTCTTTTCAACTGAAGAAAGAAAGTCTTGGATGACATGGGGGTGAGTAAATTATCAGCAAAAGTTTTTTTTTAAAGTGAACTACTCCTTTAAGACACCAACATCAGCATATTTTCTTTGTATATTCAAAAGTAAGTGAGTCATACAGGTTTGGAATGACATGACCATTAGTAAAAAGAAAAATCAGAGCTCATGAGTACACTTTTGTGTGTTACAAAAAGAGCATATTCACCATGCAACTTGATCATTAGCATGTAAAGTTTGTAAAGTAGTTTGTTTGCATCATTTTGTGCAGATGCAAGTGAATTTTTATTTATGGTGTGTATACCTTTTAAAGTTTGCGATCAGTATCAAGTAAATTCAGTCTTAGTGGGCATAAGAGACTCCTTCTAAAAACATCAAAATATCGAACCGAACCCAAACTTTTGAAAGTTAGTGTGTCTGATTAATCTTTCCTCTGCATAGGATGCGTTTGGGTGAATTTATTAACTTGATAGCAAAGCGCTTCATTTTACTGGAGTTTATTCGGTGTCAAGTGGGTCAATTCCTGAAAATATTGTCTACTATTGGATTGTTTTGGACAGTCATATATTGCTTATGGATTTTCTTCAAAAAAACAAACAGTGTTAATATAGTGTTGTGTTATTTTTGTCTCATCCTATTTCTTGCAACAGTAAAAAAAATATTGTGAAGCGCATTTTTCCGTCTCATTATCGTTATTGTTGTGAAATAGAAAAATAAGCTTTAAAAAAATGTATTGATTAGTAAATGTGTAGATAAGAATCCTTTCAGCTTCATTTTGGAGAGAAGTATTCTGTAAGATGGTGTATGTGAGCTGAAGAAAGGGTTGCGGTTTTTATCAAGCACAGATAAAGAGTGGTTCGCCCGGGGTGGCCCGCCGTTCCACACTCGCTCATGGATATGATAGCCGTGGTGGTGGAATTCAGCAGCCGCATCTGTCACAGACTTGACTAAGAGTGATTACGCTTGCGTATCGTTTTGCATGTGTGATCGCAACAGTGTGTGTGATGGCATAGGCAAGACGTTTGTTGATCAAGATTTGGCTATGGGTGGTTGGCTGCGCTCCTGACTATTGACAGATGTAGACGGACAAGATTTTGGAGAGTGAGGCTGAGATGGTTGTTTCATGTGTGTAAAGATTACTGTAAATCAAGCATGTATGTCTGTGCAAGCTGTTGGAGACGTGCTGACAGCACTCACAGGTGGATCTCCACATCTCTTCCCGTTCAATCCCTACATTCCTACCGCTCCTCTCAATTAAACAGCCCTCCCTCCTACTACCCGTCCTGCACCACACCAGGCTCCGTGCTTCAGGTATCCAGCATCTGTCAGCACTCAACTGCCCTATCAAGGGGTGTTTTGGAATGAGGAAGCAGGATGCTTTGTAAATTCCTTTGCTTTCGTCAATTAGGTATTGGTTTCACTTTTTTTATGCTCTTGTGCCAACATGTTTTTTGTTCAGGTGTCCACTAGGTGTAATGCCCAATTGAGAGGCGCATGTAAAAATAAAGCGATTAAAAGCGAAAGGGGTGTGTTGTAAAACGCTGTCACCGGAAAATGCAAACACACCCCTCATCTGTACTGGATTGTCAGGCTCAAGTGGACAAGTGATGATAACTGGTTTCAGGGGATCAGTGTGAAGTCAGTTGAGTCTGCCAAGTCCATGCTGGAGAAAGCAACATACTGCGCTTTGAACATCCCCTTCCGTTGCTGCCAAAAATCAATCGCTCTTAGCTTTTTAATTGGCTGCCGTGCTGTGCAACCAAGTGTGCTGTATGTCATCGCGCACTCGTGTCCCGTTGCATTGCTTCCAAAAATGATCACGGTTAACTTTCTTTGAAGTGCTACAGGAATTACGTGTTTTTGCAGGCCAAGCCGGAAGTTAGCATCACCATGGTTCCCTCGACAAAAAGCCAATCGGATTTTTATGGAATTTTCTATAATAAAAAAAGATGACCAACGAATTTTAAGATCCTTACATGTTTTGTTTGTCAAAATAATATTCCCAACCCAACTTTAATGAAGCCTAAATTCAATCGCCAGAAGGAAAAAGCTAAATTTAGGGGGAGATTTAAATTTAAAATTACAGGATTCTCTCCATATAATGGACTTCATTGGGAACCAAATGGTTCAAGGTCCAAAATGAGAGTTTCAGTGCCGCTTCAAAGGGCTTTAAACGACACCAGACGATGAATAAGGGTCTTATCTAGCGAAATGATCGGTCATTTAAAAAATAAATAAAGTTTAAGTTTTATAAGCACAAATGCTCGTCTTGATCTGTTCTGTGATGAGCGTTCGTGACTCTCCTTTTCAAACTCGTTCATCAAAATGAACAAATCTTTTTTCCGAGTCATGACTCGAAGGGTCCTAGATAAGACCCTAATTCATCGTCTGGTGGCGTTTAAAGCCCTTTGAAGCTGCACTAAAACTCTCATTTGGCCCTTGAACCGTTTGGTTCCCAATGAAGTCCATTTTATGGAGAAAATCCTGGAATGTTTTCATCAGAAACCTTAATTTCTTTTCGACTGAAGAAAGAAAGACGTAGACATCTTGGATGACATGGGGGTGAGTAAATTATCAGCAAAGGTTTTTTTTTTTTTAAAGTGAACTACTCCTTTAAAACCTCACCATGTTTGCATATCTTCAAAGCTTCTGACAAATGTGTCTTTATTTAAAATCTACAAGTTGGAAAGTTTGAGTTGGAATAGTGTGTAAGAGCCTAAGGATAATCACAACGGGGCTGTGGAAGCAGACTAGTGAGTAGATGAAGTCCCATTTAGCCACTTGTTAGAAACGGTCCTTTTCAAGACGCATAAAACATTGTAAACCATTGGCTTTGGGACGATTGAACTAGAGGTGCAAAAATTCTATTGATTTCTGGGTTTTAGGACTCATTCCTGTGACGCTTTTTTGGGCTTGATGTAGTATAACCAAGGAAATGTGTTGTCCTCCAGTCCACCATTGGGCCTACGGCAAGGTTTTGAGGTTTGTTTTTGGTTAATCGTCAACAGGACAAGCATATGTGTGTACTTTGCATGCACAGATGACCGTTTGCTATGTATACCCCATCAGGAATCAATAGTCTTACAGAGAAATGAAGGATAGTTCATAAAGACTGACCTCTTTGATGTCTGTAAGTTCATTGTGGAGGATTTAAATCCATGGAGAATGGATTCCATAAATGAAAGCTAATGATATGACATTTCTCAGACTCTAAAGTCTGTGTTTGGTATGAATGCTTCCATATTGCATTCGAGCGAGATTGAGTATGGGGGTAGACGCACCATTTAAATCCCGCATTCGTGGGAAAAAGCGATAGCCAGCCGTGCTAATTTAGCAAGACTTTTGGAGTAAACAAAAGAACTTCTGTTTTTAAACTCTCTGGAATAGTCAAAGTTGTTGGAAAATTCAGAAACGAAAGTGTGGCTCTCTGTAAATCATGGTTTTCTAATGGTTATTTCATGATACAGGCCTCGCAGCTCACTTTATAAACACCCATTTACCTTTTTTATCGCTTTGCTGTGACCTCTTAATTAAATTAATGTATTTTCCTGACACAAACTATGGGAAGCATAACAAACACAGATAGACACATTAACCCATCATTATCAACTCTGTAATATGGACCAGATGGGCGTTTAGTTCAGGCATACCAACCTCGGCTCGGAGCGATTCATCTTTCTCCCCCGTCCCTCTTGGCCGCAGCACGCAAACCCGTCTTTCTCCTTTTCACTTTGTGGGAACGTTTCTGCTCGCAGTCGCAGGTGACATCATTACCATTCTCCAAAATTGTGATTCAGACTATAATGCGAGTTGATTTCAGATATAAACAAAAGTAATGCTAGAGTCTTGTTTTCGCTTCTCTGTTAAAGAATAATGTTAGGGACGGTTTTACCCGTGCATTCTTCTATCCGCTTGGGTCAGGAATACCTGACTGGCTTATATCTTCCACATGCAGGAGTGACTGGCTCTGATTTTCCAGGCAGAAACAGGAGCACGCCGACAAATTCTTCACTGTCTTCTCCCGCATGAGAGCCATTAGTCTCTCTGGACACCGCTTATGAAGTCAATTTTACGCTGTCCAGTTCGATTCCAGCTTCGGGACCAGATGCCTCCCGTGGAGAGACGGCTCGTACGCTCACGCACACACTTAGCACGTTTCTCCAGGAAATACCTTGAACGTCCTCAAAGGAGAGGGGCCGCAGATAATGAGCTCTCGGTAATACTTTATAATACGTCACATTGTTGCCCATTACCGAGATTTATCTGGTCTCCTGGCCACTGTAGATCACAGAGAGCAAGGGAAGGTAATCTTTAGCCAGAGTTTGCTTCCCTTGCACTGTTGACCAGACCTTTCAATGCAAATGTAATTCACCAGAGACTGTTAAAACAACAAGGCCTTCGCAAACAAAGATTCCAGCGAAAACAGTCCCTGCACGGTGACAAAGGTAACTCACCCCACCTCCAACGCCTCATGCGCCAAACCAAATAGTAACGCGCGTAGCGTTTTGCTCGTGCTTGAATGTTTTACGGCCGATGATTGAGGCGCTGAAGTCGCGCACGGATTTCCTCTGCCAGGTTCAACAGCTATTTAGCCGTTCATTTGCGGCTCAATCATCAGATCAGGCAAAGGTGGCTGGTGGGGAATTGCTCTCGCGCTCTGCCCCATTCTTTTCACGGGTCTAAATTTGCTCTTGCTCAGGTCATTAAACAACAAGCTCATTTGTTTCTGGTAAATAGTTTTCAGCTCTAATCCTTTCTACCCACCTGAGACATTCATTCCGCGTCTGATGTTCACTTTCTCGAAATCGTAGGGATTCCAACAGGGTCGTTTGTTCGTTAAACTGTCTATTGCGGCTCATTTGGATTAAAGGATTAGTTCACTTTTGAAAAAAACTTTTGCTGATAATTTACTCACCCCCATGTCATCCAAGATGTCCACGTCTTTCTTTCCTCAGTCGAAAAGAAATTTAGGTTTTTGATGAAAACATTCCAGGATTTTTCTCCATATAATGGACTTCAATGGGAACCGGATGGTTCAGGTCCAAAAGACAGTTAATAACTGTTTCAGATGCAGCTTCAAATGTCTTTAAACGATATCAGACGATGAATAAGGGTCTTATCATGCGAAACGATCGGTTATTTCAAAGCTTATTCCAAAAATGTAACTTTTCAAATGTAACAAATGCTACTGTAGCCTTTCTCCATTCTGTGAGGCGCGTTTGTAACGTCACGTAATACGTAATTACGTTCAAAAGGTCACGGGCGACGTAGCCGGAAGTACAGAATCAAAATCGTCCGACATCGTTGTTTTACCTTTCAATTCCTTTTTTGTAAACGGCGTTTGAGTTAGTTTTCACGTTCAACCTATGCGTTCAACTTGTAAACACTCTGACTCTGTACTTCTGGCTACGTCGCCCGTGACCTTTTGAACGTAATTACGTACTACGTGACGTTGCAAACGCGCCTCACAGAATGGAGAAAGGCTAGCATTTGTCCTTAGAAAAGTTACATTTTTGGAATAAGCATTGAAATAACCGATCGTTTCGCATGATAAGACCCTTATTCATCGTCTGGTGTCATTTAAAGACATTTGAAGCTGCATCTGAAACTGTTATTAACACTATCTTTTGGACCTGAACCATCCGGTTCCCATTGAAGTCCATTATATGGAGAAAAATCCTGGAATGTTTTCATCAAAAACCTTAATTTCTTTTCGACTGAGGAAAGAAAGACGTGGACATCTTGGATGACATGGGGGTGAGTAAATTATCAGCAAAAGTTTTTTCAAAAGTGAACTAATCCTTTAATGTCTGACTTGTGTTCTCTTACAGATGCGCGACTCCGTTCAAATGACCAATCCTGGGGTCTCGCAGCTGCGTGTCCGCGCCGACGGGAAGATCCTAGCAACGGCGGGCTGGGACAACAACATCAGGGTGTTTGGCTTGAAGAAACTGAAGCCACTGGCTGTTCTGCAACATCATACTGACATGGTGAATAGTGTGGCCTTCTCTGACCATCAGGACCCCCCACAGAGACTTTTGGCCGCAGGATCCAAGGACCAGCGGATCAGTGTGTGGTCTATATATAGCGAAAGTTGAGTTTAAAAGACAGAGGCCCACTTTGCCATTTCCTTCAAACTGATTGTTGCCAATTACTCTGACTTTATTTACATACTTTAACGTGGTGCTAATGTATTTTTCTTTGAATGGTGAAATGCCTAAATTAGTGGCTGACTGCCATTGTGAGGCGGAGCTTGCTAAATCACATTTAGCAAGACGTTCAGCAGCGTTTGCCGCTATTGACGCGTCCACGTGAACGAGTTCCTATTGGTGAAATTCTCAAGCAAAAGCAGCTAATATAAACACACTCCATCACAGTGTTTTGTTGCAGTGTGCCACAATGGCAAATAGTTATTTAAACGCGTTTTTTTTGTCAAAGGCAGAGCTTAAACCGTCCTCTCCGAGATGTTTGCTTTACCCCAGGTTGATGTGCTTCAGTAGGCGTATTTGCTCTTGAAGTCGCACCTGAGCGGCAAAGTAATCCAGCGCTGCTTTTCTAAATCTGCCTCTGAGTTTAAGATTGCCCTCTGGACTGACCTGCATACATCACACAGGGTTAATCACAAGGGCTCAGGCTTCGCAGACAGGCCTGTTTGTTAGAAAGATTCATTGAGCAAGTTTCGTTTCGTTCTTCCTTTAAGCTCATGAGCTGATGAAGGCGGCTCTATTTTCAGCCTAAAGACAAGGCTGACCTCTGTGTTCGGATGTGGCTAAAAGACAAACTCTTTTTGTATTTATTGCTTTTGCTCTGCGAAAACTGGACGGCTCACTCAGCAAAGTAGTTTGCACTTTTTGTTTTTGTTTTTCTTTTGTGTGTGTGTGAGAGAGAGAGAAGACTTGAGGTAACGCATTGAGAAAACTGATATCTTGTATTGTTTACACTATTTGTAAATGAGGTTCTTAAAGGGATAGTTCACCCAAAAATGAAAATTGTCACCATTTATTCACCCTCATGTTGTTCCAAACCTGTATAGATTTCTTCTGAACACAAAAGAAGATATTTTGAAGAATGTTAGTAGCCAAACCGTTGATGGGACCCCATTGACTTCCATAGTATTTTCCCCCATACTATGGATGTTAATGAGGTCCATCAACTGTTTGGTTTTCATTTTTTAAATACATTTTACGTAGGCATAACCAATAGCTGGGTTAATTCAGACGTCTTAATTTGACGTGCGTTGCCATAGCGTGAAATGCAAATGGAGGGCAGGAAGTGATTTGCTGTATTTAGAAAGCACCATAACAAACTCAAATTGCCTATGTTTTGCATTGTTTATGGTTACTTAAATCGATCAAACCATAAGTAGTTTTCAATCGTGTACCAAAAAAGTTTTTGTTCATAAGGGGGGGAAATGCAAGACATTGTCTGAAAAACTCCGGAAAAACGGCTTGCAAACCTACGTCTGCGGTTGGGAGGAGCCGAATGGGAAAATGCCCGTGTGTGCAGTGATCACTTCGTCAAAGTTGAGTTAATACAACTTAAGTGGCTGTTTTTGTGTAGCATACCAGTTTCCGAACTTTTTAAAGTCAAAGTACGTCTGTAAGACGAGGTAGTTGCTGATATCTACCGCCTCGATGCCAGCAAAATCTCAATTCAGTTGAAAAATCGCTCCTCTTCATAAAATAAGGATCACATCCAACATATGTTTGATTTTTTTTTATTTATATATAAGTAGTACAGTACGGACTTTCCTCCATCTTGTCCATTGCGCTCTTCACTCCCTGCCCTCCATCTGAATTTTGCGCGTCATCATAATCGCGTGACTGAAACATCATAATCACCAAACTGATAGCCAATTCTTATTCAGATCCAGTTCCATTAAAAATATATATTTTAATCACTTGAATTTTCAAATGAATGACCCTTATGAACTGATTCATTTTAGGTGAATCAAACATGGCCTGTGTAGTTTGATTCCCTAATGAATGAATTTTTAATGATTTGCTGTGAAGTCATTAAACGTTTTTTTAGTTGATTTGATTTCTTATTTGTTATACATGTTTTTGTTGAAATCTGAAGTAATTATTTGTTAACTGGCTATAGTGAAGATGGTAAATGTGATAAATATTGCTCCTGGAAAAACAAAATAGGATACGAATTATTAATGGAACAGTTAAACGACTTGAATTATCACTCAGAACCAGAATTCTCTGTGCTCTTCAGTGAAAAAAATTAATAAAGATTCACACAAAAACTGTTGGTTTTCACATTTAGGCGATAAACATGGTATTTGGAAACTCCACTGTTCATTTAAAGCAGAAATTTATATTAGTTGACTAACATGCAGAGACTTTGAAGGTGATTATTTTTGTCAGCGTCTATGCGGTAATAATAGCCATCCATGGTACTAAGATAAGTGGGATTTCATGCATCTCAGAGCGATGGCGGTGGAACTTCAAACGGCCCACAGCCGTTCTGCCCCATAAAGCACGTGTCTCTAGGGACGAACCCAGACTGGAATATCTCATCAGACGGTACAGGAAGCTCGGGGAACTTTGAGGCCATCCTTTTAAAGGAAAAACAACAGCGGGCGAGTCGCCGGTCGGAGAGGAAGACAAAACAGTTCATTTCACAGTCCGCCTGGTCATTAGCCTTCTCCTTGTCATCTGTGGACCCTCACGCACCTTTGTCCATGACCTCTGTAGAGCTTGTCCGATTGGTAATCACTTCCTACTTTTGTAGACTTGGTGGGGGGGCACAACAAAGCCATGCCAGGGGTGCCTTCCATCCGTTCTGTGAATAAGCATGAGCGTCTATTGCTGGAGATTTCAGCTTATACCTCCCAAGTCAATAATAGATCACTTAAGCAGTCAGTATAAGCAGAACCTCGACATGGGCCACTGACAAAAACCTGCGGCTCACTGAACAACAGACACATGCCTGTCTATAGCATGAGGGGTCAGAGGTCACCTGACCATTCTACGCCAGCTTAAACAAACTCATAGACCCCCATAACAGAATCTACATGGCATGTTTTGCTGTGTAAAGATTCTTGTAGGTAAGACTGGATGAATGGATGTTAGCTTTTGGAAACAAATAATAATCCCAGGTAATCACAGTCTGAGGAAATGGCCCTTTGAATGAGAGAAACTCAACACTGGTTGTGTTAGTAAATTATTTATAAGTTGGCAAGCTCAGTTGGAATGAAACGATTTCTGTTGTCTGAGATAAGCACGGGGTGATTTGTTTTTGTATGCAGCATTGACAAATGGAACACAAATTTACTGGGGGAAAAACGCGGGAAATGTGAAACACGTGCTTGGCTGTAGGTAAACATCTTCACAGGTTTGGTTCACCTTAATTTTTTTTTTTTCTTGAAGAGCTGTCTTTGGACGTGCCAAGCCAGAGAAATGTACACAGAAGATAGGCTTGTCACAACAGATGTTCCAGATGCGACCCTGTGTCAGATGATTACCAGTTATTTTTTTCTTTAGCCCATAGTTTGCTGTTTTACTGAGGTTTTTAGTTGGCCGCCTGATAAGAAATGTGCGGTGAGTTACACCCTTGCAGGCTTTCAGCATGGACGAATATGTTATCAAACATTTATACAATATAATGTATTTTAATTTTTTCTACTAATGTTTCTAATCCGTTGTATTCTAGTTGTATTTCTAATTCATTGCGTCTCTCTCCGTACACAAAATATAGATTTGGACAATCGTTACAACTGCATGATGAATCCAGAAAATGGCAGAAGACAAAGGTACAGTTAAATGAGAAACTGGGTCATCATTAATTTGCCTTAATGCAATAATGTTCAATGGAAAATGTAAGCATGTTTTATCTTAGGCTACGAGTCATTGCGTCAGAAAAGGTAAGAAACCTGGAAAGTGCAAAGGTGGATGATAGGCTCTCGCGCTTTAGGATTTTTTTTTTAATATTGATTTCTAGCCTATATGAATGTTTAATTAGGCGTCACTTCTGTAATATTGTTTAATATTCCGTGTACAACGTGGCCTAGCTATGTCATTATCTCCTCGCGTCGTGAGGTGGATAATAGGCTAGCCTAATTCAATAATGCTATCGAAGACAAATAGGGCTTCCTCCAATTTGGCTTTACTTCATTTTATTTGTGTCTTTGCATGGAAATACTATTAGCCTATCCTAGATTGAAAAAAATAATGCAAATAAATTATCTTAGATATTATTCAATTAATTAAGATAGGCCTACTGGATTTAAGTAAAAATAAATGGGTTTGTTATTTTATTTTATTTTTTTTGTAAACCACATTTTTTGACGATGTTTTAATCGAATTTAAATCATTTTAAATTGTCCAGTCCATTTATAAACTTTATATGTATGTATTAGCCAGTTTTATGTATAATTTAATAAATTAATTATATTATGATCTAATAATCCGAATAGACCTAATTTACCTTGACATACGCAATATTTAGCCATTTTACTTTTTTAAAAAAAATAATAGCCTAACATTGTTGACATTGAAGCTTTAAGATGCCGAACGCTTGTGCACACATAATTACTCATGTCACTGTGTGAGTTTAAAGCGCATGCAGCCTATTTCCTCTATATTTCCATGCTGAACTTCGCACGCATCATGTTTAAACTTCAAAGACGGATACAATTTTCGGTGCATTCGGCCCATAAATAATGAGCATTTTTAGAAGAGGTCACTGTTGGAAACAGCCGTCAGTCGTCATTCATGGATGCAGGTACACAGACTGCGCGACCGAGGGCCCCAGTCGGCCCCTCTCATCAAGGCGAAGCGCTACTAGAGAAAACACAGATGGGTAGACCCCTGACGGAAGAGCTATGGGTCCGGGTGTCCCGGTCTTCCTGATGGGCCAAGCTCATTACCTCTAGCCGGGAACAGGCTCACGCGAAGGGACACAATCCTCCAAACGTGCTCTTCCGGCCCCAAATAGCCTATAGGCCTGTAGGGAAACAACATGTGCACGCGCTTCACTTCACAATGAGTGAATTGTTAAAAAGATTTAGCCTATTTACAAATTTGTAGGCTATCAATTTTAATAGGCTAGCTTTATGAAGAGCTATCTTTGTCATTAGGCTATGATTTTTTTTTTTTTGTAAAATTAAATAGGCTATAGCCTATGGGCCTATTTTATTTTGAACTTAAAAAAATAATAATATATTTTATGTAGGCCTATAGGATATATTTCTAATCTAGAATCAGAAAAACATTACATTTTAAATGTTTAATTTATACTTGGCTTTAGCCTATGGAATTCGACCAGAAAGAGAAATACATTTATAATGTCATTAAGAATGCTATTTGGAAACATATTTACCGTGAATAAAAGGCGTAATTATAGCCTACTTAAATTCTCGTTCGTGTTAAACGTTTTTCATTGCTCATTTTTCATTTGGGCTATTCATTTTTTCCATTTTACGGTCCCCATTACGCATCGGTGGCCCCAGTGCATCGAGTTGTTACCACAAACAAAAAATTATACGACCAATTAGTCGTCGCTCAAATGGCTGGAAACATTGTTTAACCTTTGATACTTCAGAAAGTCGTTAGCTGTCAGAGGTCAAATGGTGTGCAAGCGTTTCTTTCCTCTACCATGGGATTACCTAAATCACTGTGAAACAGTAGATACGCGCGGTTTGCGCTATAGGCGAATATTTCAATAACGGTTCACTTTTATTTACAATGGAATTACATAAATACTGAGCAATATCATCTAGGCTATAATATCATTATTTTGTGAATTTCTTACAGTCTAAGCGAATTTGCATAGTTTGACCGAGCACCTTTTTAAAACCTCTTTTAAAAAAGTAACGTTTTAAGTAATATGCTACATATTAAAATTTAGCTGTATTCAACCATTTCATCTGATATTTTTAAACTGATAAATATTTAACTTTTCATGAATTTTTTTTTTTCTTTGTTCTGAGGTTCAATATCGCAATTCTCTATGTGGTAATACATCAGCATTCTTTCCAAATTAAACATTTGATGAGAACGAATGCAATGAGTTGCTTCCCTCTAAGTAAGGAAAGAAACAGATTTCCAAATGCTAATGGGACATGTTTAAAGGTAAATTATTTAATGTTTATTTTACAAGTTCAGCACAGTCATTCTGTTCATTTATTTATTTGAATTGCTGTACGTCAGTGCCATGTTACAAGCTTCATGGACCTGCTAAAGGTGGTCTAGCGTTTTCAACAACAACAAAAAACTATTCATTCTCAACCAGGAAAAAAAAAGTAATTAGGGCATTTCAGCACCTTCAGAACAGCGCAACATGCAAATATTCCATCTATCTAGAAGCTCGATGGCTCAAGGATAATATATAATTTATGGCTTTTTAAAAGCAAAAACAAAAAGTGCATCCAACACAAAAGTTCAGTTCCAGTCCGTGATAATGCATTAGAAGTCTTTGTCCTCCTCATTACTCCAAACACTGCAGTTTCCATGTGCTCTGCCATTGTTCTGAATCTGAGTTCACAGGCCATCCAGAGCCAATGTTGGGATCGTCCTTATGATCCGCAAGGACATTTGTGACATTTCTCCCTTCAATAAATATGGCAGCTTCTCTTTCCATCTGTTAGAAGCCACGGCAAAAGATGTGCCCAACCCAAAACTCAACAATTTCGTGAGTCTGGGACACACCAAAAACGTTTATTTTTTTTTCATTCTGTTTTGTCCCCTGTGGCTCTCGATTTGGTGCCGATTGAGTCATTATCTGGGCCCGTAGTCGTAATTAGTGGGTGCGCTTGTTGCAGAGTACATGTTGGCTGTGGCCGGGTTCATGTGTGGGTGGTAACCGTGGCCTCTAATGCCCGGTGAGGGATACGGGGACGGCCTGGTTTTGGCTCCCAGATAGTGTTCATAACTGGTTGGATACTTGTACGGATGATGGTGCAGGGTGTCGGGGGGTTGGGGGTGTCCGTCGAGGCGTAGTTCGTGGGGTGGGCTGCGGTGTCCGGCTGTGAGGGGTACGGCGTGGAGGCCGCCGAGGACCGGAAGGCCAGGGCTGAGGACCCGGGACATCAGCTGGTGAGTGGGGTCGGAGTGGAGGGGAGTGCCGCTAGGGTCACGGTCATATTCTCGCCTGCTGTCCTCTGTGTTCAAGACAAAAGAAAAAGAAAAAAGTGTGAGCTGTAAGTTTTCGAAATATGATATGGTGCAAGATATAACCAGGTGTGAGTCATATTTTTAGGATTAGTTGCACAATCACACTATTGATTAGAGACCTGCATTCTTAAAAATAAAGGTTTTTAAAAAGGGGGCTTTTCCAGCAATGCAATAGAAAAAAACATTTTGGGTAAACCTTTCTATAAACATTTCTTTTTCTTTGTAAAAAAAAGGTTCTTCAGATGATTAAATTAATCTCCACAGTATTACAAATGTAGGAAGCACAGAAAGCGATATAATTTAGTTTGTGTATGTTGGATTTAAATGTGTAATTCGTCGTAAAAATATTCATTTTTAAACTCGGAATATATATACTGTAAAAAAATATTGTTGGTTTAACCTAAAGAATGAAGTAACCTGGTTGCCTTAATTTTAAGTTCATTGAACTGGAAAAATTGAGTTAATACAATGAAGGAGATTGATTTAAGCATCAGAAATTCAAAACATTATGTTATCTGAACTACATAAACTATTTAAGTTGATTTGACAAAAGAAAAAATGTTGTGATGACAAATCATGAAAATATTTTTTTTACAGTGATATATATATATTGTATATAAAAATGCTGGGTTGTTTTAACCCAATTTTGGGTAAAATATGGACTAACCCAAACTATGGGTTAAAAATGAGCCAATTACTGGGTTTGTCAATATTTGTTCCAAATTTGGGTTGAAATAACCCAGTTTCTTTCTTCTGTTAAACACAAAAGATGTTATTTTAAAGATTCAGACAGTCGACGGCACCCATTGACTTCCATAGTATTTTTTTTTCTACTATGGAATTCAATGGGTGCCGTCAACTGTTTGATTACAACATTCTTTAAAATATCATCTTTTGTGTTCAACAGAAGAAAAAAACTCAGACTGGTTTGGAACAACACAAGGGTGAATAAGCTATGACAACATTTCCATTTTTGGGTAAACTATCCCTTTAAAAGGTTCTTCATGAAACCATCCATACCAATAATGACGTTTTTTTTTTTTTTTCAAGAGTGTATTTGTGTATACTATAGATGCAGTTTTGAATGGCTCTTTACAAAATGTTGGAAGCCTAGACAATGAGTTTAGGGACCTGAACTGGAATGAAAAAGTGGTGTAATTTAGTAGTTTGTTTGTGAGTGTGATGTGCTGTGTTTGATTGGCAGGATAAGTCATAAGTGTCCTTCAGCCAAAGAGGTATATTCTCACAGGAAATCATTTTACATTGAGCGAAGGACTGAAAAAATCTCAGTCTGAGCATGTCCTCCGGGCACGCAGCTGTTCAAACCTTTGTGTATTGAAATTCGCAGCGCTCAACTAGACAAATGTAACTGTTTTGGGCAGTGGAACGTAGATGCTGAGAGACCAAACAGACTGGAGCCATTACTCGACTTGAAAATCCTAACTGACTTTATTTGGGCCTGTTGCTCATTTTTGGCAAATTGGCTTTTACACAGTAATCACAGCTGAATACGGTTTAATGTTTATGTGTGTGAGTGTACATTCCTGTACGCACTGTTTGATCAGTAATGGATTTAAATGTGTAATAGGCACACAATATTATCCATACAGCAAATGTGACTATTCGTCATGTCGTAGTGTAGAAATGTTCATTTTTAAACTCAGGAATATTGTTTTAAAACATTTTTTTCCCCATGGTAAATGAGATTTTGTTAGCTGTGTTTTATATACAGACCTTTCTCTGTGCCGTTCTGCTGTGGGGGAGAGGACATGGGGTTCCTGGTTCGAGCAAACGCACTCATTATTTGCAGAGAGCCCGGCCTGTGATTCCGGGGCCTGAAAAGCACGAGAGATAGAATCAGTGACATGTTCTGGAATGCATTGTTTTGTAGTCGGTATGAATGAGTGGTATGTCTAATGGTATTCTAGCAGAAATATAATTTTCATTCAGAGCAATGACTCATACACTGTAAAAAATATTGTTGGTTTAACTTAAATTAAGTAACCTGGTTGCCTTAAAATTTTAAGTTCATTGAAATAGAAAAATTGAGTTAATACAATGAAGAAGATTGATTTAATCATCAGAAACTCAAAATATTATGTTATCTGGAGTTGATTTGACAAAAAATCATGAATATATTTTTTTACAGTGTCTTTCAACTTATTTATTTTATCATATATATATCATAAATATAAATTTTAGGAATTTTAATTAAAAAAAGAACATCAAAATTGGTTAACCGGGAGTTACTTTAATAAAAAAAATATTTATTTATTAAGACAGCATTTTTTCATATTGTAAAAAATGTTTAAAAATATTTTACACTGTAAAACATGATATGATCAGTAAGTTATGTAAACATATTTTGATGCGCTAAAGCAATAACATGTTAAGCAGTTTCAACCTTTTTTACAAGTTATAGCCTACTAGATTCAACTCAGTCAGTTTTAGGTAATTTAAGTAGAAATTACTTAAACATCCAAGTTGATTGTGCTTAATTTAATTACAGTAAAAGGTAAAAATTAAAGTTTAATTACAGTAAAAAGTATAAAAAGTATATTTTGGTGTATAAAAAAAAATGTTTATTACACTCTTAAAATAGTTCCATAAAGAACCTTTAACATTCATGGAATCTTTCCATGGCACAAAAGGTTTGTTATAGTGGAAAAAAGATCGAAATGTTTGCTCACTAAGAAAAGAAAATGCTCTTCTATTGCTTTTCAAACTCAATTTTGGAAGCTTTATTTTTAAGAATGTTCATGTTCATTACTATATATTAACGGTTAAGTTGGCAAAAAAAATGTAAAAAAAATGAGTAGTAGGTTATACAACTTTTAATTCTTTAGCATAATTTGTTAGTTATAATTGCATTAATCGTTCAATATAAAATCAAATGTGCTTATAGTATTTACAATACATTTATCTTAGTTGAGTAGCAGCCAAAAAGAAATATTAATATTCTCACCAGTCCTCCGGATCACAGTCTCTGAATCCCTTGGCAAACGGGTTGCTGGCGATTTTCAGTTGTGTTATCTGGGGAAGAGAGTGAAAACATGAATAATGTGGCGTTTTCCAAATGAACAAATTCGGGTATTGACCTCCAATTTTGTTAGAGACAATGAGATTGTTTATACATATAATCATTTCTCAAAGTCCACCCCAGAGCTTGTGTTATTATAAGGCGTTTTTTAAATTGTAAACTCGTTTTTCTGAAATGTTACGCTCCAATTAATCGCGCATAGGCCCTACAGCACTGTTAACGTATGTGCTGTATTTCTGAAAGGGCGTAGACACTCGACGATTGTATTTATATTAACAATAACTCATTTCAACATTTATTTGGACACCGACTGGAAACTATTTATGTTAAATATGAACACTCGAGCCGAGGCGAGGTAGGCTAATGCCCCATGGCTGTGGAAAAGCGCTGGATGAAGATGTGCGTGATTTTCCGGAATGAGTCGAAAAACAAATGTAAAGCCCGCGGTGAGAGTTGGAGATCAAGAGGTCAAACTGATAGAAGACAGAGCAGGAAAGACAGATGAAAAAAAGAGAAGAAAAACACTAGACAGCTGCGCGAGAGCATCAGTGACACCACAGTCTTTATTTAGAGCTCAACTAGTCAAGTCGTTTTAAATTTCATTTTGATTTTTCCTTTCAATGAGATGTGTTCAAAGTTATTACACTGTAAAAAATATATATAATCAGTATTTTATGATAACGTGTTTTTACATTGCTCTAACTCATCAAAATAAGTTAAGCTATTTTCTACTTTACCAAATTCAACTTATTTTTTAAATCAGTTTAATGTCTTTTGAGTTGAAATGATTTAAACATCCAAGTTGATTGTGCTTAAAAAATGAAGGCAGCTTAACGTTTAGGCTACGTGTTGCTTTTAAAAGTAAATAAACATAACAAAACAATGGTTTATTTTAAAAACTATGTTTCTTTTCTTTTGCATTTTAAAGAAGCCATCAAGTCGATTCTAAAAATACTTTCACGATACTCGGATTTTAATTTTATTAGGTTCGTGCTTTAGGAACCGCCATGATTGACAAACATTAAAGAGCTATCCAACAAAATAAGTAGCCTACATTAGCACTTCTCTGTAAATTAGGCTACTATGGGTTTAACTCTGCCAACAGGACGTTGGTAATTAATTCCCTAAAAAGCGGTAATTAGAGTGAGAGATGAGCACTTACTCTGTGGTTTTGATACGCTGTGACGGCGGTAAATCTGGTCTCCTCGAACACAAATGTCTTGTAATTTTCCTCGGCGTATTTCTCACTGTCTTTCCTAGGATCCACGTAGACCACATGAAATCTGGGCTGGTATCTGTGCATTGAGTTCAGTATGATCTGAAAGAGCAATAAATATAATTTAACATGATTTTAAAAATTAGAAACCAGGTTGTCATCGCTTCTTTTGAGGCGAATTACGTCTCGCGCTTTACCAGTTGTCTACTAATAAAATGATACGTTTTATTTTCAAAGCGTCTTTCCCAAGCTCAAGGTCGCTGTACAAGTCAAGGAGATCATACATAAACACCGCATCAAACATAAATACATGCAGGTCCTACATACACACATAACCTATAGCCTGCACAGTAACTACACAACAAAACACTAGGGCTGGAAATATTGTAAGGAACCATACGATTTAGTTGTTTTTTTCTGTTTTTTAAAAGTTAATTAAAAGTGTCACGAAAGGTTAGTGAAAGTTTTGGAACCACTGCACTGAATAATCTATACCAAGACGAGGTGGGCCTACAGAAAGGTAAAAGTCAGATGACCGAACATCATACATTAATTACGCCTAGATATGAACATATTTAGAAAGTTTGAGGTTATACTTCACATTTATACTTTTGTAAAATAAAAATACATTTTAAATGTGAAAACTAAGAAGCAATCAAATGTCTAAATAATTATTGGCATAATGTAGCTTTCATTTTTTCCATCCTCATTTGTGTTAATGATAGCTAGCGAAATTTGCAGAATATACATAGCTTTACGCTATTTAAATGCTGCCTTTAAATGTGCAGATTTGTCACACGCGTAATTTAAGGATATTTACACCTCTCATTCTTCCACTGGTCTGTGCTGTTATAAATGTAAAAATGGTAACACCTACATGTCCGTTGTCGTCCAGCAGATTGTTGGTTAGTTTTAGTTTATCGAAGGAAACGATCTGTTTCATCCACTGCGCGCCTTTGGCAGGTGAGTCGGGGTGATAGTGCACTCTTCCTGGAGTCGCTGGATCAGCCTTCCCCGCCACCAGCCACGATGAACTGTGGAAGGCATACCTTCAGAACAGACAAGGGAGAGAATGAGTACTCCGTTTGCAACGTCAGACAGCTATGTGGTGCTCTTTGGGTAACACTTACTTTATAATAATATTCACTATAAATGTGATTCACGATATTATGCCCATTCAAATAGTAACGGGACTTTGATGTAACGTCGAAATATGTTTATTCGTTTTGATGCAGTGGATGCATATTAGGCGTAAACGTATGTGCCATCCATAGGCTTATTGCATACCTGTATCGTTTATCATCCACTGGTAGGAAATCCATCAGGAGCATGTAATCTGCCATTGGGTCCATTCCAAATATTTTGACTTGGAATGTAGGAAACATTCGTCTGTAGAGGAGAATGCAACCCGTTGGTTATGAATAAACAAACTACTTATTTTCTATTACTTAAATAATTGCACATACATATGTCTCTGTAGTTTGACTCTTTTCATTGTGATGCCACAGTATTTTTGCAAAATGTTGCTGACAATTTGGAATTTTACATGCATTCTGACTGCAAATATGTGTTTAACTGATAGGTTATAGAATATTAGGCCCGTGTTACGCGCAAGAATTATCAAACCTCGGACCTTCTATGAAACATCGCAATTCTCTCTCTCTCTCTCTCGCTCTCTCTCACTCACAAACACACACATAACCCCGCGCACAAGGATGCGTTCGTCGATTATGCAGAACAAACACGTGAGGACGCATAGCCTACATTATTCTGAAAAAGTATAAGCCCTTCTGCATGCAACCATCTAAAGCATAGGCACACCACATGCTGCATACCAGTGAAAGTGATACTGGAATCATTGTTCAGTTAACGTGAGTGTCTTTTCAGGGCGCTAGTTGTGGATAGGTGAAGCTAAAGTAGCTTTTAAAGTGCCTTCCCTTAGATTCACTGCAGTGAGCACATTTTTGGAATGACAGATGACCTTGCGCGCGCCCACACACACACACACACACAGGCGGACATACAACCAGGTAAAATGTCGCACTATTAGTAGCCTGCTTTTATGTCCCTTAATCTTTCTCTTTTAGCCGCATCTTTCATCGTTTTAGCATCGAGCATTATGAATGAAAGCTGTGACTTCATAAGGGTCATTGTTAACCCTATGTCATTTTGCAGATAAATTAAGAAAATAAATAAATTAATACGCGGCTTCGGGCGATAAAGGGAAGCACACTGTTTCTGCAGTTTGTATTAGTATTTGTTCTGTAGTTCAGTATTTGTAGACTTTTAGTATTTTAGTATCAGTATTTGTTTGCTTTTAGTTAATTCTTTTTTATGAATTATTGGTTAAATAAATGTATTTTTAATGCATAGCTAGCATGGTAGCAATTGCATTTGAGATATTTGGATATTAAACTTAATTTAGCTATTATTTCACAAAACTTCCAGATTTATTTTCTTCCTAAAAGCATGATAATTAGATTTTCTTCTTTGTTTTGCTGACATTCAATTTATACACGTAAAAAGCTTAAAGCTGTTTTTTTTTTATTTATTGAAATCAAATTGGTGCAAGTTAAAGTGTCCCTTATTATTATTATTATTATTATTATTATTATTATTATTATTATTATTATTATTATTATTATTTTTAAGTTAAAGTGATAAGTTCGCTGAAGTGGTACATTCATGCCCCTTTAGGCCACTTTTAATAAAATAAAAAAATCAATCTTTAAAAAGAATGAGTTGCCTATGAATATAGCAGAACTTATATTTCGCTTTAAAACACATGACTTTAAATCGAAA
The DNA here is from genome assembly GCF_016745375.1 of Pimephales promelas. Next base: position 3,942,960 of record NW_024121876.1, on the reverse strand, counting down.
ATTCCATTTCAAAACATTTGTAATGTGTACAGTTTTCATCGCTATAGGCCTATTGGAACGGATAGTGACGCCAATTTGTTAGTGCAAATTGGCTGATGCACCAACACACCGTGAAAGAAAAAAAAATGTTCGGTGCAAATGTTTAGCCATAAGGCAATTTGGACTGAAATATAAGTACAGGCCTTGGATTTTTTTTAAGTGTAACATATGTCTGGGGTCTGTAGCCTATACCAAATATTAACAGTGAGATTAGGCCTATAGTGTTATGCTACCTATCAGAATAAAAGCCTAATTTGATTCCGACGCCTGCAATGTTTTCTTCGCCTCAGAACTGATTCGAGTTGAAGTAGGCCACAGCAGCTGCAAGAAATTAAAACTGAACTAGATGAACAGTCCATGTAGTGGTCAAGTGACCTCATTTACGAAGATGCGACGCTTCTAAAATATTGTATGTGTCGTTCAGCTCCCCTTTGCCTTCTCCCACATGTGATTTTTATTTAAAAGATAGGCTAATTTGCTGATAGAAACGTCCCTTTGAGCATAACACTTCCTGGCTGAGGCCTTGTTATATCCAAATACATGAGTGAATTTGTATGCCTGTAGCGCTCGCGCGCATTTATCTTAGTCATTTAGTGTATATTCATTTAGGCTATTTTACGCTCATTTAATCACGGTCTGTTTTGCACCAAGTAAATGCAAGCTAAAACTCGACATTCACCTGAATAAACAGACCGGGCTGTACAAATAAGACACTATGTATATGAATCGTGAAAGCCATTGAGGAGCCCTTTAGCACACAGGTGAGCTACAAAATGTACTGTATCTCATGCTATCTGTCTTATCACTGTGCAAATACACACAATAGACTGTTTACATTTCATTTTAAATGGTCATGAGGATTGTGCTAAGCTAATGCACTGTAAAGTGTATTTATTCAGAGTCAGACCTGTTGAACTTTCTTATAATACGATGATAAATGTGTCTTTCCCGTGCAAGAAGTAGATTTTAAGATTTCTTCGGTTGTTGAAAATGATCAATAGCTTATTAATACATTGACAAACGATATGTAATGCTTAATCCATCAGTAGTTCAAGTGCATTGATTAAGAAGTTCAAACCATTTAATTAGCCTATAGCCTATGTTAAACATTATACGTGTTTTAGTGTTAAATTAAAAATCGCTCAAAGTCTTTTATAATTTCCTGCGCGTAAATGTCGATAAATGGTATTAAAACAACAACAACTCGATGTCAAAAATGATCTCGAAGTTCAGCATATAAACCTGTCAACTCACCTCCCAGCTTTTGTGACAATCATTTCAGTTCCAAGTTGATTAAATTCATCCCAGAGCGCCTTCATTTCCAACTGTACATTAATATTGGCTACTTTAGGGTTCTTTTTGACCAGCGTTTTGTTCGGAGTTGAGCTTGAAGACGACGAGGAGCAGTTGGACGTCCCGCTGTCTCCCTGTGCCGGGGCCTGTGCTGGGTTGGATCCGGAATAGTTGTAGGCGTGCTGGGCAGCCGGGCACGGCTCAAACTGGGTTTCATGATGGCTGTAGGGATCCCCAGGCGACGGAGAGAGATGGTAACTCCCGGGCGTATTGAGACTGCTCAGGCTGCTGGTCGTGAAGGCTGCAACATCGCAAAAATGGGACAGCTGCGTCAGCCACGGGCTTGATATTGCTGAAATCATTCCAAAAATTGGGTTTACAATTTGCGCAGGACTCGAGAGTAAAAGCAACAATATGCAAGTGAATGCAGGAGTTCGCCTATGATGATCAAATGTACAGTGATGTCCTCGAGTGTGTCGCGTATGGGAAAGTTTCCCGTTTTAATGAATGTATCCAAGAACGTTACGAACGATGGTCTCCTTCTAGGTTAACGCATATTGCCTAGATGAAGTGGTCAAAAAGGCCGCCTTGGAAATTCCTTGTTTTTCGCTGAGGCTGTAAAACGCCTTCCTAAGTAGCTTCGTATTGATTAAACGATGGTCAAAAGTTTTGCGTATATGCGCGGTCCGTTGTTTTCAAAGGCTTGCGCGCTGTGAACTGTTCCAATCGGCCTCTGTCCTGCCCCTCTGGTAAACTGAAATCCAGACTTCTCTCTTATCTCTCACATAGGGCCTCCCCTTTGCGATAAAACCGGTTCTTATTTCTATTTAGATAAGGAACTGCAGGTAATGTGCATTTCCTCGCCTTGGGACGAGACTGATTGACAGTGAAGTGCGCCCCTTATAATGGGCTTTCCGGCACCCATTTACTTTTGGATAAGTGTATCGCCCACACCACCCTCCTCTAACAATAGACTGGTTAGTTGGCACGACGGAGAGTAATTTTTTTTTTTTCGCAAAGCAAACAAACAACCGTGCAACAAGGACAAACAACTAATTTTGCAAAGGAACAAGTCTATCCGTCTATTTCTTGAATGCTATTTCCTTTTGTTCACATTTTTGCTGTTGGCCACTGCTGTCTGACAGGCTCATCCTTGGGTTGAAGGTGGAATCTTTGTGTTTCCTAGATTTCTGAGGCACTTTGCTTTTGCCTTGCGCGCGCTTGTAATCGACTTAATGCTTACTTGGCCGGTTTAGATTATTGGAGGACCATGCAATGACTGTCCTGCTTCACAGGTTGCAGCTAATGTGCACTTTAGGACATATCAGCCAATTTGCATTTCTGGCTAATGTACAAATTAGCCCGCGGAGAGTAAAGAACGGCGGTTTATTTACTCAGTGCGTTGGGCGTAAACAGTCAGAACATGCTGTGCTGAATTTTGCATTACTAAATTGAACCAAACGTGTCTTTGGCGACAACTGAAAGTTTTTCGCGCGCTCTAGGCGATGCGAAAGTGTTAAACAAACTGCGCGAGCCCTACAAATCACAAGGTTATTGTCAAGATCGTGCCCGTACCTTCCATCTCCCGCGTGACAGTGCTGTAGTGCATTTTAATGGATCTCGAGCAGTTTTGCACCACTTGCTTGTCCAGGCTAGTGGCGTGTTTGTCAAATGTTGTGTTTCCTGCTTGATCCCTCGCTGAAATCAGACAGGCAATACTGAAAGCATTCGCCTTTGGAGAAAGGGGACTACAGTCGTCCATAAGCGAGAAACCGAGTCAAGGAACACCGCTTCCACCCCTCGAGCTACTCCATGTCGAGATCACAGACAGTACAAACAACAAGTCGAAGTAGACGAAGTTTCATTCTTTGAGAAAAGGACCTATTGGCGATGTTGGTGCTCTCCAGTGTTTTCAAAACAAACTATTCCCACGGAATTTGCTCCGCTTTATACGCTCCAATTAAAAGATCTGCTCGAACACGTCCGGCTGTATTAAAACATAGCTCTTCCACACACACACACACTCACACACACACATACACACACTTGAGAAAAACAGTTTTCTTCAGCCGCGGTGTCTGGGTGATGTCATTAGGGCTCGCTGGAGAAGAGCTACTGCGGGAGAGAGTGTCAGGAGCGCGAGCTCCACGCCTCCCGTGCACGGTTGAAAAAAAAGTGTGCACGCTCTCCACGGGATGTTTTATTTGAATAGGACCTTGTCAATCATTGTACCAAATTTGAATTCACTGGCAAGAAAAAAAAGAAAAGAAAAAGAAAACGTCACACGAATGTCCCGCTGTACTTTTACAGCAAATTATATGTTTTGACTTTTTCCCACTGGTAGTGGAACGCATTACAAGCAGAGACACTCTGAACTGTACACCGGTGAACTGCTTGCAGACACTCTGAACTGCTTGCTAAATGAATCCAGTTTAAAGCGGTTGACCTATCAATGCATGGGTTCTTCAGTGGTTCTGAGGCTCGCTGTATATTGTTCTTGATCTGCAGACTGCTATATGGTCCTTTAAATGCTCTTCAGATCGTCATGCTTATGTATTTTAAAAAGCTACTGTAAACATTATTACTGGTTTTACTTAAAAATGCAAATTCCCCGATTGCCTTTTATTTTTAGTTCATTGAAATAAAAAAATGAGTTAATATAATAGAGATTGATTTAATCAACAGAAACACACGAAAACACATTTTAATTTGTTTTTTGACGAAAAAGTTGTGATAAATCCTGAAAATAAACTGAAATGAAAAAAATCATTGTAAAAATATTTTCAAAATTTATCAAAACTTTTTTTTTTTTTGTAAATAAATGTACACTGCGACAGTAAACCATTTTTATTATTCCTTTAAAAACATATAGGCTATAAACTAACCATTGGCCGTTTTCATGCATTTGTTTAGTCAAGCTTTTCTTCTTTCCTTTAAGTTAAAGTCTATGAGCTAGCCATACTTTTATATTTTATATAATTTTTCATTTATTCAAAACGCTGGTTTGTGTCATGCCATTTTGCTTTTTTTTTTCTGAAATAATTATTTACCGTTCTCAATGGACAATAACTGCGAGCAAGACATCGTGTCGCTGAAATGTTTGCTTTTTTGTTGTTGCAAGTAAGTCTGTCGCCAAACATGCACGTCTGCAGCCAGCCTTGCAACCCAAGTGCACGTGAAACGTAAGCAGTGTATCGCGTGGCTCAGGCACTTGACCCTTCTCTCTGGTATACAATATCTAACTGGTTATCGGCTTATCAAGGTTCATAATTAATGAATAGAAACAAAAGTTATGTTTTGTTGACCTGCAGCGATAGCAACCGGATTGAATCTAATTTACACTCGGGCGATTGAATAACAGGCAAAAGCAGCGGGGCTCTAATGAGATAACCTAGTTAACGACACCACTGTTTTCACTGCAGCTTAACACTATTTGTTTTTGGATGTTTATCTTACGCCTAGCATGCTATCGGTCGTAAATAAACAAATCTTCTTTTCTTCTATAAGGAAAGATTTGAGGTGGGTAGTTCATGCAAATAATTCTTTACAATCATATTAGCCTTTTATTGGTAGCATAACATCTCAAATTATATTCTAAATGGGCCTATAATTTCCTATATTATATTCTCCAGGAATTTGGTCTATTTACTTGATTTGATTAATTAGATTTGACATACAAATCCTCAAAGACCTCACAATTTTTATTGTTTCATCCTTCTTTTTTATTGCATTTTAAAGTGCTTTTGCAGTAGCATTAAAACAGACAGCCAGATTGGTATTTGCATTGGTGACGCATACCTCAATTTGACTTTGTTTTTCTTTTTTTATTTGTAGGAATGGGTGCAGTGATTGTGATTTTGTGCCAGATCAAGAGGCAGGCGTGCGTAAGTATTTCCTTCTTTTATCAGATGCTTCTTTTGATTCCAGATCACTTCATCACTGTCAAGTCGGAAGCGTCCTTTGTAAATACTCAGGTGATAACAGACACAATTCAGAGCTTGATAAAAAAAAAACCGGAACGGAATATAAATCTTAGAATTTGCGCAAGGAAAAATTCTTTTTGCGCAAAATTCATTCAGATATAATCAAGTGGCACATCAAGTATTATTTTTATATTTTAAATGAAGAATATTTAAAAATAGACAATATAGCGCTACTGTGTAGATTTATAAGATTCGATGTATTTATTGTTTTTCTTGTAGGCAAGCTCCTCTTTATCACTATGTTTGAATCAATTAAATTCACATTTATTTAGCGCTTTTCACAACACACATTACAATTTAGAGTGATTTGTTAAGAGATATAGGCTACAGATGTACAGTTGCAAGATCAATGTAAGCAGTTAGCTGACATCATTTTAATTTAAGAAGAAACAATGAGCTCATAAAAGTAATTATTACAAATTGTGAAAATATTGATTACAGTGGTGCAATGGCCTAATAGTCTATGTTTTTCTGAAACGTCCATTGGAATAAACTGGAGCTTTGTTTAATCACAGTGTTACGATATGTTATGCTTTTATTGGAATACAGTATGCATCATTAATGTGTGGTTTGGATGATGTTTTCAATGGAGACACACTTCCTGTTTTGTCTCAGCGGCGCCTTTCAGAATCCACCAGGTGTGTGATAGTATGTGATTTCTTTATGGATATCTAGGCTACCGTATTACATCTAAAGTGTAAGCCATTTTTCCTCAAGACACGGATAACACGAGATAAAATCAAGTCTTTAAAGTAGGCTATTCATTGTTTTGTTTGTTTGTTTTGAGCGATTTTTAATTTAGTTGAGTGAACTCTTTTTTTGCAAGTTCACGAGTAGAGGACATTTACACAGGTTGATACATTTATTTATTTAATTTCTTTAAAAATAATCATTTTGTAGTGATGGTCAGTTGTTGTTCTCCATATGCAAATTGAGAGCAAATATTGTTAAACTAATTTCTCAGTTTTAGCACCATTTGGGTTGAATTAGGCTAAACGTTATTTTCACCTGAAATAATGAAAGTAGGCTTATAATGTAAAAAAAAAAATAAATAAATCACTGCTTAGCCTACAATTAATTTAGTTCGGATGATCAAAAAGCCTAATCAACGTTTTTAATGAATATATAGATCATTTTTCATAATTTATTTTACGGCTCTGGTAATACTTTCTTACAAAACGCTTATGTTGTTTAAGAACAAACGACAGTGCTCATTTATGCAAATATGGATGAGGATGCAAATATCATTAATATGAGGATGTTATTTAAATTGCTGCTTGTGGAACATGAGAAAATTAATTTATAAGCCTTAATTTTTTTATCCCGACAAGTCGTATAAGAAGATCCCCTAATAGCCTAGCCTTTTAATTTATTTATGATTGAATGAACAAAATTGCTCAAAGAATACAACTTCATATTATCGAAATATTTTTTTTAATGTTTTTTTTTTTTTAATTAGCTTGCTATTATTAACGGAATCTGTTCTTGACATTAAATTATAAATACAATTTTTCGTAACCTAAAATTATTCCCATATAGGCTATTAGCCTATGAATTCAAGTTTTTATGTTTTATTTCGGTATTCAGTTGTAGATTCACCAAGGTTTGTGAATATTTGAAATATAGCCTATAGGCTATTGTTTTCTCGTTGTGATAGGCTATATTTTTCGTGGTGGTTCTTTTTTGTTGTTGCAGCAATATTAATAGTGAGTTTCCTATTAGTAAAGAAAACGAGTTTTTTCCAGCAGGATGTTGATGAATGTTGATGAATATTTATGAATGGGCATAGCTCTCGCAGTGTTTGGTGAACTGTGTGGTCCTGCGCGCGGGATTTGGGTTCTGCTGTGGTAACACGAGACTCGATGCCTCATTAGAAACTTTCATATGTTAAGACATGTTCTGTATCCTTTCAAAGGTGTTAAGATGATTAACCTGCATGCATTACAAACACCTAAACAACAATAGCCCCCTATAATTTCCGTCGCCGTTTTCATGTTTTAACACACTGAGATCTGTTTGTAATATTTGCGTCTATCAACATCCAATGTTCATTAATGGGATCCTTCCACACCGCATATACCTTCCAGTGCCTTCAGGCGTTTTTTAGCTATCTCTCCAATTTTTTACAAAACCCTGGAGAGAGAAAACGGTCAGATGTTAATTAGAACCCGATATCAATTAGCAGATAATAAATCATGGTGTGTCAAAGGAGCGCGCGGCGCTGATTTTCGAGCATTCATGTATGGGGACCGTATATAAAATCCTATCCTATATAAATATTAGCCCAAATCCTTGAATAAGACTCGCAGGAAGTGAGCAGTTGACCGCTGACAGTTGGGTTGCTGAGTAGATGTCCCTTGATTCCCAGACCGGTTTCACATGGCATGCAGTCGTGTGCAAATACCCCCCACACCCCTTTCTGAAATGGCTAATTGAAAAACGAATTGTCTTAGCAAATACTGCATAAAGTTGGGCGGAATGTTTTCATTCATCATGTCACACATGATTAATGAAATCTGTTTCAGATGTTGTCATCTTGTGATCACATAACAGTGATTTGTAACACGCAAGCCACTCGAATTCGCTATTCGCAGAATTAGTTTTATAGTCGTGCATGTAAAATAGTTTCCATTCCAGGTGATAGAAATGTTATAATTATAATAATATTATTAATAACTTGTTATTATAGTGGGTTTATGGGCTTTTCGCAGCCATGCCATATAGAAGAATCATTTTTGTTTCCACAGAGAACCTTTGAGTGAAAAGTTTTTAAAAGCGTCAATAACATTTTATAATCTAAAGAACCTTTTTCCAGTATAAACCGCATTTTTTGGGATGGTGGTGGTGCATTCGATATAAGTATCCTTTTTTGTTACTATAAAAGGATATTATAGAGAAAGTCCTAATCATTTAAAAAAAAAAAAAAAAATGATGTTTTTTTTTTCGTTGATTGAAACGACCGAATACATTTAATGTTCGAATATGTACAATATTTTTTATTTTTTAATCAGTAAAATGTAGCTATTACAATCAATTAATAATAATATTTTAGAAGTTGTTGTTAGCTAGGCTGATCTAAAAATCGATCAATATATCTAAATGTTTTATGGGTTATTATGTTTTATATCGTCACCGAGTCTTAAGAGTTTATCGAGTTTTGTTCAGCATCCCTGTCATGGGATCTGTCTGTCAGAGACGGGAAATGTGACAATAACGGGGGACATGAACTGGGCATGGTTAAAGAACATTTTACTGTAAACACGCTTCCTTTTTGGCTCAAAAATTCATGTTTCCTGTTAAACTGTTCGTTTTGATATTTTTGGTCATTTGAGCATAGGGACATAAAAACACAATGGTCATGGATACAATGAAACAGTTATCCTCATGTGTCCAAACAAATACAGGAATTGTTTGTCACGCACATTTTGCGCTTTAGAGTTCAAATATCAAGTTGACCCTTGAATTTGTACCCGTTATAGATGACTTTAGATGATTTTAGTAGCACTTGCATTATTTGTTTTTTATTAGTAGTAATTCAGTTAATTGATAGATGTTAAATCATGCATTTATTCAACGTGATCTCATGAGAATACGTGTGTACCTGTACGTTAAGTGTAGTTTTATCATACGTACATTTAATTACGTTTTACACGCGCAGAAACGTATAATACTGACGTATTTACAGTACTAAAACGTAAAATATTTACGTAAAAATTGTCCACCTCTCTTTAAGAGTTTTGCTTAATGTTAAGAAATGTCATAGACCAGACCACTGAACTAACTAGTATTCCCTAAACCAGATGACACTTGATCTATAGCTATTCATTTAGCCTATAAAAAAAAAAAAATTAAATGTATTTTTTAAAATATCGTTTTTTGACAGAACTGCCTACATTTGCATATGTCATTATTTTAATTTTTAGGAGATCCACATTTCAGGTCCACTGACTTGTAATGAACCATGCATTGATTTTTCTCTTAATGAAAAATATAAATGTAACATTTGTGACATCATGGATTAATCCTTCCAACTGCATGTTTCCTTATGGGAATGTTTGGGAGGATGGTAATGATTTTATAGGTGCCTGCTTTTAATATTAAATGTGCCGACAATTGACAATTTCTGACAGATTTCTTATCCTTTTTTTCATTTGAAACTTGGCGTGTGTTTTTTTCCACTGTGTATCCAATGATAAATGTGGTCTTCCACAGGTTCACGCTGCATATAAATCCAGGCAGTTTTGAAAGGGTCACGAAAACATATTTTGTCGAGCAGATTTCTCACAGAACACAGAGAGAGCACGGAATGTCTCACGAATGAGGTTTTTCAGAAGAAAATCACCCCCCTTCTTTGTTTTAAAATGGGAAAGCTTTTAGCTTTTGAAAAGTATCCTTTTCCTATCTGAGCAGAGGCGGCAAGCCCATCATCACCTAAGCCCTCTCCAGCTCTCTCATTGGCCAACTGATAAATAGCTGGCATTCCTCTTACAAAAAAAAAAAAAAAAAAAAAAGCCATGATATGGACTCACGGCCGGAGTGATCTTCCAAATTAATTAAGACCTTTTTCTCCATCTCAGATGGGTCTGGAGCAGTCGACTTTCTAATTTGAAAGCTCTGAATAAAATATAATATCTGTTTGAAATGATCATTTACTATTTAATGTAGAGTCCGTATCTCACCATTTTCCTCCATTGACCTCTTCAGCCAGTGTTTATTTTAATATGCGAAGGTCTCATGTTGTTATTCCGGAGAGATTGCAAGCTCATCTCTTTCTTTCTCTCTTTCTCCCTCCTCCTGCTGCTACTGCTGTCCTCTCTCCTTTACCATTACCTTCACTCCATTTCTGAGAACCGGAGCCTGTTTTCAGCTGCTCGTGTCCTTGGCCTATACAGTAAAGACAAACTTAATTCTTCTCCCTAGCTCCCACTTTTCTGTCTGCATTTCAGTCATTGGTGCACTGTTATTCGATGAAACTGCTCCATTATCCACGGGATCAGAGTTTTCGCGATTTTAAGGGGGGGTGATTATTTTTGCACATGGGCACAGTCTCATTTAAGATGCTTTCAAATCTCTGAATGTTGAATTTATACTCATCACCCCTAGTGTGACTCACAATAACCAAATGATGTGGTTGGAAAACGAACTAAAATAAAGGCAAAACCTAGAGGAAATCGTCATGGTTCTTTCCTATGCCATCTCTGCCATCCAGATGAAGAGCAGGAAGTCACATGGGCTTGTGAACAATATGGGGATTGAGTGAAATGCTAAATTTGGAAAGGACTCTGGTCCTTCGCCAAATGTAAATTGATAGAACATTCACTGTGAAAAATGAGTACGTTTTACAAGGAAATTCAAGGTCAGTCACTCTTTCTAAAAAAAAACAATGTTAATTATTTGTGAATTTTACTATAGCAATTAAGTAAATCATTCCAAATTTCATGCATCTAAAGCGACTTGCATTTAAGGGATACATTTTGTCGTGTATTCTCTGAGAATCGAACCCATGACCTTCTACAGGAACATGAGAGTCTAATCTCAATTAATAAACTCTAAATCAATGCCGTACGCATAACCACGGCAAATTTAAGTTTTCAAAGTTGTGACCAAATCCATTTTGGTGTTTTTCAGTGGATGTTTATTACGTGGCACAGCCTCATGAGAAAGAAAACAACCTCTCAGCCAATCAGATGTCAGGACGGGTCAGACGATTACGATTAGAGCGATTCATCATCTTGACGCTGGCTGTCTCCACACGTTTGTTTTGATCTTTTTGTGAAGTGTGTTCTAACACTGAGAGATGAGGTGGCATGTGGCCCGGTCGGGTAGCTCCGGACGGTGCTGTGTACTAAATGTCTGTGGAATGTGAAAATGCATGTTTGTTCTGTTGGTGTCATTGACAGAACTGCAATATATGCAGGTGCATGTGTCTGAGAATGTGTGTATGCGTGCAGTTGTGTGTGAAGACCACAGCATGTTGACGTTTGCTCACTGGGACCAACACCCCCTCACTAGTTCTGGAAACCCCTGGCACTGGACGAGAACCAGTGCTGTGGTGGCCCGAGTGTCAGGGGAGAGGTGGAGATCGACCGCAGTGTCTCGCAAAGCACGTACAAGCCATGTGTTGTGTTTGTCACGCACTTCCTCCATTTGGAACCATTAAGGCGTGTTTAGTAGGTGGCATGAACATTTGAGACTGAGAAAAATAGTACAGCAGATTACGTTGTTTATAATGTAAGGGTTCATTCTGTTCTGGCATTTCCATTTAATGAATTCCTAAGATCTTCGTCAAAACATATTTGCTTCTAAGGCAAAAGAAATAAAGACAAATATATAGTAGGTATCCTTCTTTGTTTTGATATTTTTTTTTACCTCTTCAAAATTGTCAGTGCCTATAAATAAAACAAGTGAATATCTTATATAATAAGTGAATGACTTATTTAGTGCTTAGTTCATTTTGTGATAAAGTTACTAAGTTATTCAGTTCTTATATAATAACACTGTAAAATATATTGTTGGTTTAACTTAAAAAAAGTAACCTGGTTGCCTTAAAATTTGATGTTCATTGAAATGGAAAAATTGAGTTAATACAATGAAGGAGATTGATTTAATCACCAGAAACTCAAAATATTATGTTATCTGAACTACATAAATTATTTAAGTTGATTTGACGACAGAAAAAAAATGTTGTGATTACAAATCATGAAATATTTTTTTACACCGAAGTGAATAACTTAATAACCATTAACTTTATTAAAGTTAAATAAGATTTTTTTTTTCTAATTTACAAACTTTGATCTAATGTTGCTTATAGTAGAGCTGAATTCAATGCAAAATCTTTCTCAGAATATACTAATATATTTTAATTAAGTACAATATTCATCATATTTTATGTTTTTCTACACTGTTAAAAAATATAGGTTTAACTTAAAAAATGAAGTAACCTGGTTGCCTTTACTGAAACTTTAAGTTCACTGAAATTGAAAAAGGAGATTGATTTAATCATCTGAAACTCAAAATATTTTGTTATCTGAACAACATAAATTATCTACGTTGATTTGACAAGAAAAAATGTTATGATAACAAATTATGATTTTTTTTGCAGTGTACTAAATATAGGGTATTTCTGTTGTGTGTAGGCCTATTTTACATTCATTTTAAGATTATTTTAGATTTTTTGCATGTAATTAACCTTAAGATTTTGTAAATGTTTAATTTAAGGTCCGTGTTGTGTTTTAACAAACACAAACAAAACAAAAAAAAAAAACCCTTTCAAACATGTATACAAATTATTATTATTTTTGTCTCCTGCTGCATATTTGACAGTTTCTGAATCACCTGCATCTCAGCACCTTACAAATGCAATCACACACCACCCTAAATCCCTTCCCTTTAAACGCATCCCTAAAATCCCTCTTCCCGTATCCAGTACATCAACACAAAACGTTGGGATTTTCTCAGGATTTTCTTCTATTTTTACTAGTCAAAAGAATTGTGATTTGTGTGAGCGTATAGTATTTGTTTTTTTGGTCTCCTTTTCTACTCTCAGCCACACAAAAATTCACAACACAGACCTCTTTTTTTACACCCTCACCCAGATTGAAATACGGAGCGAATCTTGGGCGAGCGGAGAAAAGAAAAACAGACAACAGGGTGAAGCCTCTTGCTGTAGCGTGTTGTAGTAACCTCCCATGTGGTTAAAACGAGAGGAGCGAAAACACAGTAATGAGGAGAGGAAAAAAAGACAGTGTGTGTGTGTGTGTGTGTGTGTTTGGGTCCAATTTCTCCCTCTATTCATCTTCACAGCCCTGGGTTTGTGTGGGATATTTGGCACAGCCCATGTGTGATGATATTTACTGAAGCGTGTTTACGCCCTTGGACCGCTTCGCAGTGGTGTTGTGCTAAAGACTTTTGCGATTTATTCTTGAGGTCTTATTTAGAGTTAGTTTGTTGAATTGTCAGTTGAGGTATCCCTTACATTGTGGGATGTTTTTTGGTCCCCATAAGGAAAACAGCCTTCAAATCATACTAAATTATGCTTTCTTTCTTCTTTTTTTTTTTTTAAATGTGCAAATGCAGACAGCTTTCTGTGCTGGGTTAGGGTATTGAATATAGAGTTTTTTCAGTCTAAAAAAAATCCCATAAAACACATGTGGGTCTGCAGTTTTTTCCCAAAAAGCTGCAGCTCCCCTTTGTGGTCCAGCAGTGCTCTGCAATGCGATGGACGTGGACAGATGGAAAGGGAACGGAAACCCTGTTTTGTGTCAGCCTATGTAGAGCCAGGAACGATTGTCCATCAAAGATCAAAATAATTGCTTTTGTCATTTTCTGTAATTTTTCCACTCGAAAGAATGCTTTTAAGCACACCGAAATTCTAAATTGTTATATTCTTGTTGCTTTTCACATGTGATGGGATATTTTTGTTTTGTTTTCTTTACAATAGATCATTGAATTGCTTCCTGATGTTTCTTGTTTATGCATATTTAAATTTGCAGATGGATGAAGAATTTCTGATGGGATCCATCCTATACAACATTTACTGCTAAATCTGCCATCCTCATCGAGACCACTCACACACACACACACAACCGATACACTTTCAGTTGTTTGCCCGTGGCACTTTAGTTCAAGTTTGTGTTTGTGGTGCGGCGATCATCAGAGGAGTCCTGCTTCTCTAATGTTGTATCAGGTGACGCAGCTATATTAAGCGTGTTTGGACACACACATGTTTTCGGGTCGCGGGCCTGAGATGGCTCACTCTCTCTCTCTCTCGTGATGGACCACTTCACCTTTCACACACCTGTCGATGCAACCTGGGTGGCAATGAAGGCGCATATGTGCAAACACACTTAGAGCACACGATTACGCATGCTTTCTTTTGATCGTGCATATTGGACGAGTACACACCCTTATGCAAAAATACATACTGGAAACTTATGCAGAATTGTTAACATGAAGTTCAATGGTGATTTACATTGGAGCAAGAATCAATAAATGAACACACACACACATTCCAGCATCATGGCTCATTGCCCGCTGTGCTTTGAAGGAGCTGCATGAATGTTTACTGATGCAAATTAGGCTTCAGAGGCAGAGCCTGTGTTTTCAGTGTGTGTTAATGGAATGTGGAGCGAGGCAGTGGCCTCTGCTGCTTCCTGCCTTTTCTACAGCTCTTCTCACTACTGAAAGAAACATCCACACCTATCATTTTCTTTTTTTATCATCTATTGTTTAACTTTAAATAACCGCTTTACTCCCACCAGATTATATTTGAATCTGAATTTAGAATCTTAGAACGTTCCAAAGTTTCGAAGACATAATATAAGGGAAAGTGACACCCTAAAAATAAAATGTTCAGTATTTTTGGCTGAAGATATCTAAACATCTTTAAATCAAGATACATTCACTTCAGATGCTAAATTACATGAGTTATGTTTAAGTTTCAGCCAGTTTCAGTTTTTATCCCCTTTAAATTAAAGTAAATTTAAAAAGTAAAAAGATTAGGGCAGTCAAACGATTAATCGCGATTAATCGCATCCAAAATAAAAGTTTGTGTTTACATAATATATGTGGGTGCACTGTGTATAATTATTTTGTATATATATATATATATATATATACACACACACATGCATGTATATTTAAGAAAAAAATATTATTTATATATAAAATATTGATATTTATATATACTATAAATTATATATAAATCTATGTTTCTTAAATATATACAAGCATGTGTGTGTGTTTATATATATAAAATAATTATACACAGTGCACCCAAATATATTATGTATACACAAACTTTTATTTTGGATGCGATTAATCGCAATTAATCGTTTGAAAGCCCTAAAAAAGATATGTTCTTGTTTTAAACATAAATTCACTTAATTTTGATAATCAGAAAAGCCTCTGTCTTTAAGCAAGCTATATGTATTTAATAATATATATTTAAATATTTATTATATTTAAATTCAGATATTTTTACTGGAAAACAAGGCAAAAATACTGAGAGAAAAAAACAACAAATTTCCATACTTAGGTGCTGTGTCTTTTTTTCTTCCTGTCTTTCTTTCTTTTTTTCAGAAAAACGAGAGTTGATGCATTCTAATCAATGTTTGTAATCAATTCAATATAAATAGGCTACATAATAATTAAAATCATTCTAATTATAAAATAATTCAATTGAAAACAGTTTAAATGATAAAACAAATTAAATGAACATTTTACCATTTAAATGTGTCAAGTCTATACTGTATTATTTGTTATTGTACAAAGAAATGCTAATAGGTGTTTGGTATTTATTTATTTAAATGCAGTTCTCTGTTAGGGTTAGGTTCATGAATTTATGAATATGTGTTTGTAATGTACACAACGTTAGTTGGAGTTCTCAGTGGTTGATACAGTTACTAATACATGACCTGACTTGACCCCAGAGAGATGAACTGTCGCAATTCACAAAACGGATGGCATGATTGGCACCCTATTTTATAATAAATATGAAGACCTGTTCACGAACGGCATTTAAAACCGTCCGCTTCAGTGTAATTCAATGGTGGAATCGGTGTCCCAAGTCAATCCTCCTGTATGTAAAGAATGTTTATGGCTTGTAAAACACCCAAATTTAGCCCCTATAAATAAACTTCCAGTGATGAATGGGTCTGTGATCGCTTCAGAAGCCTCGCTGAATCAGGGCTGGATTTTCTGCGGTGGTTTTAAGTGTGTTTATCCTGGCTTTGCACAGCAAGCTCATTATTGCTGATGCAGATGAGCTCCTATGGCTTAAACCAGCAGCGGGTGTTTTTCTTTTAGCGGCCGTGTGTTGCTTTCTCCACGGAGAGAGGAAGCCAGACCACAGAGGCTGACTGCACGACCCCGAGCGGCAGGGGTCAACCCCTGCCCAGAGAAGAGGAGCGTTCTGTGGGGAAGAGGAGTTGCAGAGGTACGAGCTTGTAATAGAAATGCCAAACGAGTCCATGAAACCGGGAGGAGAAATGTCATGAAGGAGATCTAAGATGTTTCTCCTGTAGTGTCTTTCTCCTGAGAGAAAACATTCCTTCTGTAAAAAGTATTTATGTTAAGCTTTTATTATGTAAGTGTGTGGAGCTTTATGTTTTTTTTTTATGTTATTTTACTTTCATTTTCCTTTGTGTTTATTTATTTTTTTTACATAACAACATCAGGCAAAAGGACTGTCGATGCAAATTTATATTAATGGGAATATTAATGATTAAACATGTCCAAAAAATAAAATACACTCTCTAATATGTGGCATTTATGAACTCTTTTTTGGTACAAATGTACCTTTTGAAAGGGAACCGGCCTATAGTGACAGCTTTTGTACCTTTTTTCCTGACAGTGATATTGTCAGCCAATCAATCAAAAGAAATATATTAAACAAGAAAATACTATTTCTAATTTTTTCTAAATTTTGATTTTAATTTAATTGTAATTGCAAATTACTAGAAATTTGTTTCACACCAATTCTACACCAAATCCCGAGTATGTCAACAATTGTCCAATTTCTTTCCTATTTTCTCGTAAGGAACTGAGGAACAGGTGAAGGTGTGACTGCTGCCACGCCTTATATGTTTTAACCTGGAAACTGCATGGAGCTATTAGCCTTTAATTGCATTTCAAGTTAAGTCAAACTTACTGTTGGAAAAACAAACAATGATGTGAGGTAATGCATCTGCCGTTTCAAAATACATGGAAACTTGCTGGCATTTTTCAATGGCGTGTAGGTGTGTAGCGTGCACGCGAGAGTGTGTGAGGGATACGGCAGCTCTCTCCCTCTTGGTGGCTGTTTGTAGATGGAGCTCTCGGATCTCCTCAGGGTCTCATCACTCCTCCAACAGTCAATTAGTCAGTGGGTGGTCCATTTTCTCTCTCTCTCTCTCTCTCTCTCTCTCTCTCTCTCTCTCTCTCTCTCTCTCTCTCTCTCTCTCTTTCCTCCTGGTACTTTAATGCAACAAACATGAAGCAAATGCTAGCCTCTTTGCCAACACAGCCATTAAACAAACACACACACACACACACACACAGCTCATAGAGTGTGTCTGGAACTGGAATGGCGAAACTCTGTGATTATCATCTACTGACACCTGTGCGGTTTGAGACGTTTTAAAATTCCTCAGATCAGGTGGTTTGTCTTTGCTCCCACACCCTCTCTCTCTCTCTCGCTCTTGCTCTTGCTCTCTCTTTCTTTCTCTCTCGCTCTCTCTGTCTATTTCCCAGCATTGCAGCTGTACTGGTCTTTGTTGTGAGTTATATTTCTTCAGAAGTTCGCATAATAGGTTGTGGCGTATAAAATGCCAGAAGTGATTTGCCTGTTGTCTCATGTACTTCTCTTTACTCATCTTTAATATGTAACAATGTTTTTTGAAACCCTGTGACAGTGGAATTACATTTTATATTATGAATTTTGGTCACTCTTTATATTAATGGTCTTTAGTTAGTTTCTTCAATAAATAAGTTCAGTGTACTTGTTGTGTTCATGTTGTATTGCGAATATTGAGGTGGGATTTCTTCTTTCTAACTATTTTTTCTTTCTTTCTATTTATTTTTTCTTTCTTTCTTTCTATTTAATTCTTTCTATTTAATTTCTTTCTATTTAATTTAAATGCAGACTAAAGACACATTTATTTGTTCAGGCTTTCAATTACACATTTCATTATATTAATTGTTTTTGTTGTGAAGCACTTTGTGGTCCTATACCTGTGAAAGGTGCTATATAAATAAACTTTTTACTTACTTACTTAATCTTTCTTGCATTCTAACTAATCTTTCTTTTTATCTACTCCACCTTTCGTTTGTTCTAACTAATCCCTCTTTCTTTCTTTCAACCTAATCTTTCTTTCTTTCAAACTAATTTTTCTTTCTTTCTATCTAATCTATCGTTCTTTCTTTCTAACTAATCTTTCTTTCTTTCTTACTAACTAATCTTTCTTTCTTTAATCCTTTCTTTCATTCTTTCTAACTAATCTTTCTTTCTAACTAATATTTCTTTTATTGAAACCAATCTTTCTTTCTATCTAACTAATCTTTCTTTTCATTCTAACTTATCATTTTCTTTCTTTCTTTCTTTCTTTCTTTCTTTCTTTCTTTCTTTTTTTCTTTCTTTCTTTCTTCTTTCTTTCTTTCTTTCTTTCTTTCTAACTAATCCATCTATCAAACTTTAAACTCTCTGGTCCGGCTTTCTCAAGCCAACTTAAAGTTTGTCTCATCAAACTTTTTTACTAGTTAATTAGTTAATTTAAATCTTAATACATGGTATTTAAACACCATGTTTATATATATTATTGTTTTTTTTGTTTTTTTTTTGATAATAAGAAATCAGAATATTATGATATCTGAAGGATCATGTGACACAGAAGAGTAATGATGCTGAAAATGCAGCTTTGTCTTTACAGGAATAAATTACATTTTAAATTGTAATCATATTATATAATAGTTTATTTTTTCTGTATTTTTGATCAATAAATGCAGTTAGTGAAAAGATTTCTTTCAAAAAACGTTTACTGGAATCTTCTCTCTTTTTTTATCCTTCTGCTATTTAATTCGATTTATAATGAATTTGCCAGTGGGGTAGGACAAATAAATCTTAATCAAAATATATTTGAAAATAAGACTTATCTATAGTTTAAGGATGATTAGATGTTAACTGGAAAACTGGCCCTAATAATATTTTTCACATCCAACTTGTGAAAGCCAATTTGACTCTCATTTGACTCTCATTTGATGTCTCTGCCCACATCCTCATATCAAAAGTGATAATGAAACCTGGGATGAAATAGCTGGGTACTGTCCTTATTTTTCTTTCTTTTCTTCCTCACTCTCTCTTTCTCGCTCTCAGTTTTTTTCCCTCTCTCTCCCCCCCTCATGCTGATTTATTTGGTCGACTGTTTTCTCTAGCCCACATGATCCTGGAGTTTGCATGAAGCTTCCTCAACCAGAACCGATGTCATTTAAATCCAGTTAAATGAATGACCCCATAAATTTTCTCCAATAATAAGCGGGACAGCTGAGAGGAATGCCAGGAGGTGAGATGGAGAACCAGCGTCTGGCCACTGTGTTCTGCTTAAAGAATCTGCCATCTCTCTCTCTCTGTCTGTCTCTCTCCGAGGCTGTTCCCCGAGAATAGGACCTCAGGGAGAGGGTAAGACAGCCCACCCAGGGTCTGGATTCACTGGAGGCCACTAAACCTATACATTCATGAGAAAGAAACAGACGAATGCTTTCCACTTTTTTCTAAAACGTTCTTCTTCCTTACATCCACATTTCATCCTGCCTCTATTTCATGTTACTTCCGTGACTCCGCCCCCCCTTCAGGTGTCTTTATCTTAGGCAGGCAGATTAACCCAACTACTTTCAATGGCCTTGATTAATTCATCTTTATAATTGAATTAAAATATTTTGTTTCAGAAAACAACACATATATCTATATGCAGAATATATGCAGAAAAACGTGCTGGAACTTTTTAAATATTATTTACTCTTGTAATTTCAGTAAATGTGAAAAGGAACCATTTTTTTCACTTAGCCTATATTTCCATTGCATTCATACAAAAATATTTTGGATTGATGTGTAGTGTTTAATTAAGAAAAAAACATTGATTTGCAGCTGAGTGATTTGACATGATACACCTCAATGATCATGGGATTGAGAAAATAAGGCTACTTCAAAGTTAATGTTAATGGGAAAGTTTCACAATCATAAAATTAAATGGTCTGACTCCAAACCTAACTTTTCTTACTTTAAAAAGGATTTCAAGCTTTATTGTTCTGTTTTCTTGTGTAATTGCACAAGTAAAAAGGCTATTAGAGCTTATAGCATTGTAAGCAGGTGTGATGTTGTATAAAATAGTTGTTTGTTATACATTTTTTCTTGTCCTCTGGCGCGGTTTTTTTTTATTTTACTTTATTTTCTATTTATTTTTTTTTACTTTGAATGATTATGTGTCTCGTATTGATCTGGTTAATGGTATTAATAAAAAAAAAATAGAAAAAAGATGAAAGAAACTCTTACACCGGTGGCCGTTAAGTGAACTGCAAGCAAGCAACGTAATTGCTCGTGGTCGCACTCCCGTGCACACGTCACGAACGTATTCACTGTTCATCACGGCCATAATGGCGAACGAAGTTATTTTTCAAAAGGAATAGTGAGAAATGTGAGAACTTTGGTGTTAAAGAAGATGCTGAACACATAATATTGTACTGTACATTGAATCGATGAGCTGGAAAAGACGGTGTTTAAAGATAAGCAGACAGGGCGGGAGTGGAATCTGGTAGGGATACTGGGATCAGAAGGAGAGGGAGAGGATATAAGAATTACCAGGAAGGCACTATTTAAATTTTTAAAAGACACAAGGTTGTGGAATATAATTTAACTAATTATTAAATGACATGATGATACACACTCCAGTACAGTAGGTGGCGGTATGCACCTAAAAGTTGTTTGCAATCCGCCATTAAATAGGAACAACAAGAAGAAGAAGAAGAAGAAGAAGAAGAAGAAGAAGAAGAAGTTATTTTTCATTCTTTGCTCATTAATAAAAAGTTTTAACGAACACCCCGACGGCACCCACGCGGATGAGAGCAACGTTTAGTGTAGCTTAATGTGTACTGTCAACAAAAATGCCGATTTCCACACAACAAAAATGGCGGCGGTGAGAAACCAGAAGTCAAGAAAACATCTGATCATCTGATGTCGACAGATCAGGTAATTAAACGCTGTTATTATATTTTGATATTGCGGGTATTCATGTGTCATATAACTTGAGACAGACTCTCGGGAGCGCGCGTAAATGTCACATGATTTTGATTTCCCTGGCAAAAAGTTTAGCATAAACTGTAGCATTTTGCTACATGTTTTCATAGGCATTTCATAAACAGTTTTGTTAAGCTGTTCACACATTGGCAATAAAAATGTGATTCATATTTTTTATACAACACAAATCTTATAACCCCTTTAAACTTTTTTTTTTAATCTGAGAAATTTGGCTTAATAAATAACATTGACTACAGAAACATAGTCTACTAACAACTTCAGGCTAATTGAAAATTGCACAAAAAAAAAAAAAAATTCCCCCATGTTTGTAGCCTACTGTTTCCTTTTGTGTTTATTTGTTCTTCAAGAGAAAATAGAGCTGAATTAAGATAGTATGTTGTTGCTGTTGACAACAATACACAGATTAATTTGTGGTTGTAAGCATTGCAGTTGAAACTCCAAGGATGTGAACTTTTCTGTTGACATCTCATAATTACATAATTACTGTGATTCTGACACAACGTAAATGCAGCACTTAATGGTTTTTTACCTCACAAATCCTACTGCTGTTGTAGTGTGGTCTGAAGGCACTGACATGTCAGGTACAAATCTGAGCTGGGATGAATCCCTCTCATGTGAAGAGATGAAGGGCTTTGTCAGGTCAAGTGTTTGCGAATTATGTGTGATGGGCTGATGTTAAATTTACGAAGGCTTCCACAACTTGGTTGGGTTTCTGTAGCCACTGCTGCACTGTGGGAAACAGGAAATCTCAATATTATTCCTGCTCACTCACAGCTCAGAGATGCGCTAAAGTGAGAGAAAAAAGTAAAGGGTAGACTTCAAGACAGCCTTAAAGTAAGGGTGACTTAGTGTACGCATTACTGGCTCTTTAGCAGAAATTGGGTGTACTAGTCTACTGTTTTTTTCTAATAAAAGTAGCATGCTGTTTGTTTACTGTGAAAAGTATGCAAAGTGAATATTATGCATTGCATAAGGAAACTACAAAATGTGCAAAGCAAAACACTGCATGCAAATGCTATCTCACAATGCAGTCAGTTTTTAAATGTAATTATTCAGCCAATTATTTTGCTTATTTGATTGGACTGCTAAACATTAAGACATTTGTGCATACAAATGAATATTTGCAAGGTGTGTCATGTACTGTTTATTAAATAGCTAGTATACAATATTTGATGTATTAAGCAGTATGCAAGTATTCTGTTCAAACATAGCCGTTTTCTGCTGCATTGATAGAGACACAAATATACAGACCCTGCCATCTAACACACTGTGTGAAATGAGGAGGCCATTGAACCCTCGTACCCCAAACTTAGAGCGAGAGGAGGGAGTAAAGAGGGTGCCGTGCTTCCCGGGGAGTGTGCTGACTGAGGTACTGTGTGATTTCAGTGACCCAAATCCCATAACTGCCTTTCCAGGTCTACTTAAAGAGAAAAATGGGTGAGATACTTTTAAATGGGGTGGTTGAGTTTAAAATGAGCCGCTCTTCTTCTTTCCTAGGCTATGGCTGTAGCTAATATGTTGGTGGACTTTTTGTCCCTGCCTCTAGTTGAAATGGCCCAAATGAACCGCTACTGATGAGCCGTAAGTTGATGGATATTACCCGGTCTATATGGCCTACAAATGTAAAATGTAAACCAGTAACTCAATATTTAACAGCAGAATCATCATCATCAAACTTCAGAATGCATTATGTAACTACAATTCCTCTCGTCTATGTGTGTGTATTTGAATGCGTGTGGCTTGTAATCAGCGGAGCACATACATATATCATTTTCATTCTGCTTACCTGTCGTCTCAGTCATGTGTAAGTCAAAAGTAAACAACATTTATCATTGCATGCAAATGACCGATTTTGTATCTTAGTATCAACAAAGAAGGCCATTCAACCAGTCTGGTTTCTGGCCTCAGATGAACTGATACAGGAAATTACAGCCATGTTCTTTTCCCATGTTTTTCTCGTTAAGCAAACTATAAGCATAAACACTTAAAAAGCGTTGGAATGTGTCACAATGGCCAATTAGTGGGGCAAATCTACACCTATACAGTATGTATAGAGAGCGTGTGTTTAGACAGTTAGTTTGCATGGTTAAACCTTCTCAGAAATGTTCTGTTTTTTGTTTTTTTAAGTTAAAGGGATATTTCACCCCAATTTTTTTTAATTTTGTCATAATTTAGACTACTCGCACTCATGTCGTTCCAAACCCACAAGACCAAGTTCATCTTTGGTACACAAATGAAGATCTTTTTGATGAACTCTATGAGCTTTCTGTCCCTCCATTGACAGCTACTTAACTACCACTTGGACACTTCAAAAAGTTCATAAAGTGGTGGTAAACCAATCCTTATGAAATTAATTGAGCGGTTTAGTCCAATTTGTCTGAAGAGACTTAATTGCTTTATATGATGAACAGTATAAACAGAATTTATTCACATTTATTCACACAACCAAACCTGTTTGACACACAAGAACAAACCTCATTGGTTCTTGATGAAGCTCAAATGTGCTGCGTAACATGAGATTGAACCTCATTGGTTCTTGCAGAAGCTCAGAGGTGCTGCGTAACATGAGAACAAACCTCATTGCTTGAAATTCCATTTACCACAAATCATGTGCGAGTTGATGAATGTAAATGACTAAATGAAATCATATAAAGTGATTGTGTCTCTTCGGAAAATTAGAATTCGTTTTACGATCTCTTTTATGAACTTTTTGGAGCGTGAAAGTGGTAGTTGCTTATGTGTCAACAATGCTACAGAAAGCTCTCAGATTTCATCAAAAATATCTTTATTTGTGTACAGAAGATGAACCAAATTCTTACAGGTTTGGAATGACATGAGGGTGAGTAATTTATGACGAAATAAAAATGTGTGAGTGAGTCCCTAACACCTTTTAAAGTCTTGATCTGATCTGACTGCTTGCTTCATGCACTGTTTTTTGAGCCTTCACTAGGTAATTTTTCAGCTTAGATGTTCTGGTGACCCACCTGAAAATCGCTAATGTAGAGCTTTAGCTGTTTGTTCTAAGTTGATGATGAGTATCGTTAAATGCTAAGGCCAAATGGCGGTAACTTGGATTTTGAGGTTTACCTGTAACTCTCAGGGAGGTGTAGTCTACACCATTATTGTAGTAATTTTGTGGTAAAACACCTTTGGCTATATCCGCTTCTTGTGTGGTTAAGGTTATGAAGTCTAACGTGCAGTGTCAGTACGGAAGGAGTTGATTTATGGGTGAATAATAAGCAGTGTGGTTATTTTCAAAGAACAGTACAGGCCGTCTCAAAATGAAAGAGACAAACAGAGAGACGAAGCGAAAATTGAGACTCATAAACAACTGACTCATGCTGTTTTGGATGCACACCAGTGGTAATTAGCTTTCAAGAATTTAAATTCAACGTGCTAACGCCTTTGGTTTCTGTTACCAGATTCTGCCTCTGTTAAACTACTTGACAAGTCATTTCAAAACCAAAAATAGCTAATGAGCACAGTCACTTTAACTCAAGAGTCTTAAATTCTAAGGGCTTTCAATGTAGATTCGTGATGGGTGCAATCTTATTTTGAGCTGCTTGTAACTTAACCCCCTCCCCCCACCATTATATACAACCATTAAGGGTTTTTAAAAAGGATTTTTTTATGCAAGTAAGTATGTTATGGAAACGTATTTCAATTTAAAATAAAATTTCTATTTAAATATATTTTAAAAATGTAATTTATTCCTTTGATGCAAAACTGAATTTTCAGCATCATTACTCCAGTCTTCAGTGTCACATGATCCTTGCGAAATCATTCTAATATGCTGATTTGCTGCTATATTATTATTATTATTATTAATGTTGATAACAGATATGCTGCTTAATATTTTTCTGTAAATTGTGATTACAATTTTTTTTTCTCAGATTCTGTAATGAATAGAAAGTAAAAAATCACTAAATTGACACCCACCAACCTGCCAAATGTGTGTGGATTTCAGCAGTGGGGTGTAATAGATTCACTCCTATGATATAATATTCATATCCTATGATATCCTATGATATGAATTTTAGATATGACATAGCCTTTATATTTTTTGATAGTAAGTCTTTTAAAAGTACTCCGACAGCTATTTCATACTCAAACCCGCCTACCCCACTTACTTGCTCGTTTCTTTTGCTCCGGATGAATATTGTTGGTGTTACAGGACTTCAATTTTGGCGTTGGATTGTGCATAATTTTACTCATTCCCACAGATTTTATGCTCACATAAAGCCGCCTATCAGTACTAAATTGAGTTCTTTTTTGCTGTTTATTGTGCTTAAACATTTAAATACGCATAAAATAATGTCAATATGCTTGGCGAGTATTCATGTAAACACAGTCAGTTATGTTTTAAGTGAATGTAAAAATTTAGAAAGAAAATGCATGTGTAACTTTATAATTGATCTGTGTGTAGCCTAATATACCTGCTGCTAAATTATGAGATAATAGCCTATTAAAAAGATCTATATATGGAAGTTTTCCCCCATGGTATCAATGTCAAAATTGTGGCCAGTGAAATGGCTGAGTGGCTAATTTTGGAAAACCACACTAGCCACAGTGGCTGGTGAGCAATAACGTTAATGTCAAGCCCTGTTAATATATGTTTCTTTGTGTCTCTGTGTATGTCTTTAATTTTAAGAAAAATATTAGACAATTTATTTTGCATTTGCATGATGAATTGCATTTGGGGACTGCATGAAGTCAAACTTCTAGAAGTCTAGAAACGTTCTTATTTAGAGTATGTTTCAAGCCCCCTTTGTTAACAGTTCTTCCTTAAGGTGCTCTAGGCGATGTCGGGTGACGTCAATTCTTGTAGACGTTTAAGTATTGTCAAACAAAACGGAGGCTAGCTAGACCCTCCCTCCTCCTCATCCGTGTACTAACCCCCCAAACCCCACCCCCAAATCCTTCTTGTCAGTAATTGGCTGAAACAGTTTGTTATGTTTTGTGGTGCGGGTTGGCCCAGTTTGTTTTTGTTGCCGTTTGTGGAGCTTGGGGTGTCTGCAGAGACTGCGTTTCCAGGGGACAGGCAGCTAGCGGATAGTGAGGAGATGTTTGCTGTATGTGACAAAATATGTTTTGGCCTAAAAAACGGATGACATCGCTTAGAGCACCTTTAAAGTAAATAGTTTTCTGTGCGTGTAAGTTATAAATTGCTATAAGACCCCCTTAAAAAGCAATAGACAACAATTATAGGCTCTTTGTAGGTTACTGGGTGAGGACTAGTCACACTCACTGCAAACACAGTAGATCCAGGTTGGTTGAGTGTACAGGTGTCGGTCCAGACATGTTCCTCCAGCTGCTTGAAGTGCATCAAAGTGCCGTGTACTAGTCTGAGACAAGCTAACAATACACGCAGACCTGTGCAGGTAGACAAGGTCCTTGTTTGAGAGGGGGGGTGAATGAAGGATTTGGTAAAATCACTCAGTTTGAGAAAGACATGGGGAATGAGGAACCACACAAACTGCAGGTGTGCAGCGTCTTTCCAGACAGCTGTCTGCACACAAACACGCACATGCACATGCACATACTCATTCACTAATACATTTTCTTTTAGACGTTTACTTATTGGTGGCAGCTGCCTGACTTTCTCAGGCGTTCGTAGAAGTGGGATTACAGGGCTTTTATGAAAGCAGATCCTGTGTTTATGTGTGTGCATGTGTGTGTTTGTGCTCTACCACCAATGACGGCGCAGTGCAACTCCATCACATCCATAAACACATTCTCCAGCCTTCACATGCACAGCAGCAGGGATTACAGAGGCTCACTTTCACTCGCCCTACATGTACACATTTGCTGAAACACATAAAAGTATGTTAATGTTATAATCTTAGTTATTTCGAATTTTAAACACTCATGTCTTTCCAAAGCTGTATGACTTATTCATCCTTGAATGGACACAACACAACATGAAAAATGTTAAAGAATCTATTGATTTTTTTTTTCTCTATGACAATTTACAGTGAATGGGGACTGGAGTTGTCAAGATTCAAAAAGGTTGCAAACACATCATAAAAGTGGTTCATACTTTTGAAGCTGCATGATAACTTGACTTAACGTGAGACGGACAAATGGAAAGTTGTCATTCACTGTTAATGGTCCCCTCCTGTGAACAATGCAGATTAGTCTGACTCATGAATGAATCGTTCAAACTGGGTTTTAGCAGATTGTCTTAAAAGGATAACACTTTATTTCAATAGTCCACTTCAGAATTCTACTAACTACAAGTAACGTTGCAACTACATGTCAACTACCTCTCATTATACCATGGTCTGGGTCAATACTCAATTCTGATTGGCTGCAGGGTGTCCATTAAAAAGTGATCGAGGACACCTAGTAAAGTCTGGTGAAACTGACTGTTTACCATTCGAAATTAATAAATAAATGCACTGCCTACATCAGTTGTGAGTAGGGATGGGTATCGTTAAGGTTTTATCGGTATTACTACTCTTACCGATACCGCTTATCGATCCGGTACTTTAACGGTATTCTTATCGGTTCTTTTTGGTGTTTTTTTTTTTTTTTTTTTTTTTTTTTAAGAATTAAGAACATAATTAAACTTTATATTTTGAAATTTAAAATATAAAAAGCAAAACGAAGAAAAATATATTTTTGTTATGCAGCAATGTGCAGGCTTTTTTTGTTTATACAAAAAGGACACATAAGAAAAAAAAACAAGTACAAACACAAGAATACAATTAATCAAAGGTACAAATTATATACAAAGTGCTTTAATTTCAGGAAGGTCTACTAACATATCTTGTCAGGTAATTGTTTCTGTCTGAAAAGAAACCTATTAATCAAATATAAAATAGCACTGTAGTTTATCATAGATAGAATAATGCTTATTAAATCTAAAGTTACTCATTCAAAAGCTGTGAGTGATTTTCTCTGCCTTTTGTTGTTTGATTTGCATTAATGGCTGAATCGTCAGCAGGTTTAGGCTATTAGACTGCTGCCCCTTTAAGACCGAGTGCAGATAATGGGGACTGATGCACCATCATTTTCTCCCTATTATTTACGTCCGTTTGAGACATAATTGTGTTTAAATGAATAAACTGTGTTTAAGTGAATCTCAGAGCTGGTCATTTTGACATTTGTATGTATATTTGATAGTTAAGGACGCACAAAGCCCAAGTATATAGGCTACTTTTCTTGTCTCGTTGCAGTCCGTTTCGGAGCGTGCACCGCCTTGTGAACAGCGTCTCTTGCGCAGGTTTTTGTGTTTTTAATAGCTATTTTCTTGATCTTGCAACAGTAGAAGACAGCACTTTGCAACAATCGCCGATCGTGCTGATTCTGACGGTTACGTTTGGGTTTTAGGAAGAACTGACAGCGCTCCGCAGTGCTGTGAAGTAAAGGAAGTTAAGCTGGACAGATCGTTTCGTTTTTTAACGGTTTTATCTCAAATATCTTCTTTTTATAATCTTTGGAAGCCGAAATACAAAATATATTAGAATAATACCCCAGATCTAAAGTGTAACCACGTTGGATGTTTAGTTCTGTCCTCATTGTCACTCATTAAGCAAGGGCTGTCGTGTTGCGCGTGCTTTGGCTTTGCGTGAGAGATCGCTCTCTCTCTTCTCTCTCTCTTCTGAACTGCGAATTGCAAATTTGCATCACAGACATATGGTTTAATTAAAATATAGTTTATATCTAGAAATGGCTGGTGATATAAACATGTTCGAGATAACGTCTTTATAGGGATAATAAATAGTAGCCCAACTTGCGTGTATTTACTTAATTTCTCCAGTACCGACAGCAGAACCGGTAACGTCCGAGCTTATCGATACAGCGGTCTTTCAAAATTCAGTACCGGGGCCCGTTTAATACCGGGTTTCGGTACCCATCCCTAGTTGTGAGTAGAGGCCGACCGATAAAGGATTTTGATGGCCGATACGATACAAATATTTGTTGGTTTTAAAATCCGATATTCCGATATATCGGCCGATATATATATATATATATTTTTTTTCAGAAACGCGCAATTAAACATTAACAGATTTCCCTAACATTAGTTATTTGTAGTTATGTATGAGTTTTAACTAAAATAATATGATAATGCATTAAAAATAATCTTGTTTCTTTTATTTTCACAACAGAACAGACTGTTGATAGTGGCATTAGCTAGCTTTGTGGTTAGCTAGTCTATGATGAGCCATAATTTAGCAATGGATTGCATCATACTGCTAATTGTAAAACATACATTTTCAATATAACAGGCCAAGGAGAGATGATACGATGATACGCTATTAAAGAAATACTTCAGTCACATTGTTAAAAGTTAAAAGGACAGTCAGTCAACTACACCGTAACAACGTAACGTAACTATTACTAGCTAATTCATCTTCACTCTCGGCTTATTTAACAGCAGCAAAACTGGACATGATAGTCACAAATTTTGTCATACTTATTTGAGTTAAGAGAACTGATGGGGATGTTCTTTTAATTGATATTCAAGCAATGTATGTCTCATGACCAACTCAACGAGTGTTGCCAACAGGAACGGTGTAGAGTGCCCTCTGCTGAACAAACTATATAACTCCAACACTCATGACATGGTTCAAGCGTGTTTCGTCTGTTTTTATTTTATTTTTGAAATATTCATTTATCGGCCATTCTAACTGCCGATACCGATAGTTTGGAAAATGCCCAATATCGGCCGACAATATCGGCCTGCCGATATATCGGTCTGACTACCTGTTGCTATGGTTACTCACAACTAGAGCCAAAGTATCTGTTTATCCATCTACGAGCTGAGCGGACTATTGTATTCTATTGTAAAAGTAACTAAAATATAAACTAATGTCACTTGTTATTTGGCAAGTGACCTTTTTATAAGTGGGCTAATGCCCTTCGAGGTGTCCATTGTCTAGGTATTAATGGACTCCACTGCGCGTTGCACGGTTCACATCTCGCCGTCATCCATTAATACCTGACAATGGACACCTCGTCGGTCATTAGCCTAGTATTAGTAGTACACAGCGTGCTTAATATCTGCTAACACTTTATTTTGATGGTCCCTCAACAGACTGGACTATACTGTAAGTAACTTTTCAAGGACATGGCAACTTAATCTACTAACCCTAACCTCTAACCCTAACAGTCTACTAATACTCTAGTGAGAGATAGTTGACATGTAGTTGCAAATGAATGAGCTAGTTGCCATGCAATGCAATGTCTAAAATTAGTGACTCAGAAGAACTGAATGTGCCAAGCAGTGTTATTTTTATATTATTCATATACTGTTATAGTTTTATTCATATTTTCAATACATTTTTAGTAGTTATGTAATGTGATTCTGTCATTTTTGATTAGTTTTATATAATTCCGTTCAGCTTTATTTTTTATTTCAGTAAAAGAGTTTTTAGTAATTACAGCATTTTAACTAATTTTATTTTAGTTAATTATCAAGGCAACATTTTTAAACTTTCATTTACGTGTTTGATTTAAATGTTTTTAATACAGTGTTTATAAATTTGATTATTCTATTTCAGCTTTATTTGAATTAGGGCAATTTGATATTCTTCAAAATTACAAAATAAAATAAAATTACAGAACAACCTGAGTGTGAGTAAATAATGACAGAAAAGTCATTATTGGATGAACTTTTACTTTAATGAATTATATTCAACATTATGAAATGACTGCTTGCCTAATGACAGTTTATACTGAGGTTTCCTGGATGAAGCTTTGTGGATTGATGATGCTTTTGTCCGTTGAGGGCTCCACAGGAAAACGCCGTAATTAGGAGTTAGAGATGTGGATCCATCTATTTACTTTCCCTGAGTGATCATTAGTCCGACTGTGACTGTTTCATTAGTCACTGATGAAGCATTTGGCATCAAACTCACCTTCAGTCTGTTGGGCCTATATCCCACGATCCCTCGGTTCTGGGGACATCATTAGGACATTCGTGGAATGGGAATTACAAAAAACAATTACAAAATTATAATATAGAGCTGGTTGCTGATTATTAGACTGAAGATCAATTAGATCTGCACGTTTTCTGAAGAAATGGCATGTCAGTGTTATGACCGGTTGGCATGATTGCGCTATGTGTAATTCTTAAAATGTTGTAATGATCTTGGACGTTGCATGTCAGCATGTTCTAGGTACAGAGTGTTCTTGGTAGTTGCTAGTAGGGTTGGGCCGACTATATCATTATCCATCCATTGAGATGGCTGGCAGTGGCAGACATCAAAATGTTTAGACGGTATCAGCTAAACATTGTGATGCACCCCCCCCCCCCTGTATTGCATCAGTTTCTCCCGAAATACATGAACGTAAGTGGCCGATGAACTTTAAGTTATAGTAATAACCAAGTCAAGTCAAGACTAGTCAAATATATTTATATAGCGCTTTTCACAATACAGATTGTATCAAAGCTGCTTCACAGTATAGATTGGTAGAGCTAAACCCCACTGGAGCTCACAGTGATTGGATTTGTTATTTGCAGTTTTTCTCTCTCAGTATTACAAGCACACAGACATATTTTTTTTATAACACACATACTAACCACACTCTGACATCCATACCAACACACCCAAACAAATATTGTTGCATAATTTATCCAGTTGGCTCTGTAGTATGCCGAAGCAGAAAACAGGAATAAAGCGATATTTGTTTTATAGGCCAAACTTTAAAAAAATGGCACCATCTGATAAAAAAATAGTAAAAAATAAAATTTTGAAGCCTTGCCATCAGAATGAAAGCCTCTTAACAAAGATTGCATAATTTTATAGTTAACTGTTTTAATGGGTTTCAATGGGGACATTTTTGTCCAAAAGGTGTTGAGAGGGAGTATTTTTTGTACCCAGTGTTTCTCCTACCATTGTTTTAGGGGGGCGGCCCGCCCCCCCAAAACGACCCCCCGCCCCCCCTAAAATGCTGACGAAATCCAGTCATAAAAAAGGATTTTACATACTGTATATTTTCGAGGAATAAATAGAAAGCGGTTCAGTACACTTGAAATAAAAATCGTGATATAGACTAGTGTGTGTGAATATTAAACCACACATACTATTTAAATACGAATCCTGTTCGTATGAATCGTATGTTCCGTGTGAATTAATAGTGCAGCCCAGAGCCGTTAAATATGAATATGTTTTTCAACGGCTCTGGTGCAGCCGACGCGCAGCTTTATTTACCACACACACACATACACTGAAGACACACGTGTGACGCTTTAAGGAATAATCCATGTTTTAATTTTTACAGTAAAGCTCATTGTGCAGCACATTATTTGACGAAAAGTTAATGATAAAATTTGTGTTTTATGGCTTAATTTTATTACCAGCAAAAACACAGAATTAGTGTGAATTTTTTTCATATATCTATATATTTAAAAAAAAATTAATAATACATGATTTGAATTATTATACATTCTTTTTGATGTCTAATAATAAAAAAATTACATGCCCGCTCCCCTACAGTAGCAGGTAGTGTACTGTACTTTTACCCCCCCCCCCCTAAAAAAAATCCTAGGGGAAACACTGGTACTTAATGCAAAATATATTTTTTTAAGAAAATGACGGTGAATTTTTTTGGACGTTAGCTTTAACACGGGCAAAGTGATCAAAAAAACTAAACTGAAAAGGACAAAAATGTCCTTAAGGATGCACAAGGGTTAAAACCTAAAATAAACTTTATGTGGTTAAAAACACTGAACAGTTGTGATATAGCCTATGAAAAGCGCTGAGCGCAACCGTCTTTGGCTCAGTGCCATGGCGCGCGCGAGAGCATGCAATTTGAATCGGGCAGTTATGTCACGTCACTGTACATTCGCTAGTGCTTAGCAGAAAATGAGAATATTACGAAAATACCAGTTTTGCTGCTTAATATTTTTGTGCTAACATTTTAACACATGTTTGCTGAATACAGGTATTTAAAAAAAATAAAAAAAGGTGAAAACCATATGCCA
The DNA here is from genome assembly GCF_016745375.1 of Pimephales promelas. The sequence goes on along the minus strand of NW_024121876.1, from coordinate 3,909,926 downwards.
GACCACAAAAAGTACACCTCTCATCAAAACCGTTTGGTGGTTTAATAATTAGCCTACATTTTGTTTGTTTAAAGTGGACTGGATCAGACCGTTTGAGATTTGTGCTGTCGTAAAATTAGTATTTGTATTTAGTATAAAATTAGTATAATTACATATGCTATAGGTATAGAACAAGAAAAAAAAGAAAAATTGTTTAGTTGGTGAATAGTGAGACCAACTACTACATAGATGGTAAGTGATATGGTACAAGCTATAAGTTAATGTATGTATATGTGTGTGTGTGTGTGTGTGTGTGTGTGTGTGTGTGTGTGTGTGTGTGAAATTCAGAGGGCTCCAGCAGCTGTGATTTATGAGGCTGGGATTCTCTCTGACTGCAGTGTTTAGTGTATGGCTTGCCCTTGTCAGCTCACACTACACAATGCCATAAATTATTGATCATTTAAAACAACAAAGCAAAAACTTGCGTGTGCGCATTGGAGAGCGTGTGCATGTGGCTTTTTGTTATGATGTGTATATGCATTTGTGTTTGTGTTTTTGTGTGTGTGTGTGTGTGTGGAGAGAGAAAGAGGGAAAATGGAGAGCAAACAATTGATTTACGACGGGGCCATAGAAATTAATTTTACCGTTTAGCGAACGGCTAGTTAATACCCTATGAATCTTCCATGTTTTTACAGCAAAACGATTGACTCTAAATCAAACGCTTCATTTCCCTCTTGAATGCGAAGACAAGACAAAAGTGAAGTGTGTAGGCGGCATATGGCACAGCAAAGTGAAACCTATTTAAAAGTTTTGTGAAATTCTGTTTGAAAGGTTGATTGGGCTATTTGTTGTAGAAAAAGTTTACATTAAATCGAATAATGTCTATTTTTAGCCAAATAAATATTAAACGGCAAGATTTTACAATAGAGAATCACTTTAGTGAGAGTCCAACTAAAAGGATGCTGAGCCTGCTCAGTTTGAACATGATAATGATAATGAAATTGAATATTTTGTTTTTGGTCAAAGCATTTTGGAGACTTTTGAAGGAAAAAATATTTGTTATTCAAAATTATTAGATTTAAGTATTTTTGTAAAAGTTTCAAGAATATTTCATGTCACCATTACAGTGATTAGTGTTCACTTCAGTGAAGTTTTTGATGTATACTATAGAAATAACTCTATATAACCTTTTTTAGTTTGCTCGACAAACTGATACACAGACTAAAATAATATTTTGCACTTTTTTCACTAACAAATCTAGAAATGGCAAGTAACACATTGAATTAAACACGAAATTCTAGTAGAAAGACTGAAATAATATTTTCTTGTAAAATGTAATCTAATGATCTTGGTGCATTTAAAACTATAAAAAATATTTTTTACAGTCAAGTCGCCTTGTATATAGCACTTTATACAATATAGATTGATTGTATACACAAACAAAAAGTCATTATTTTTGAGCTTATTATGTTTAATGAAAGTACAGACCAACTTTATTTTAAGTTGAAATAACATTTGTTCCATAAGTTGATCTGGCTGCCACAAGTTTTCTCAGATTTAGATTTTTTTTCTTAAACAGTGCATCTGTTATTGGTCAGAACAAACAGATAGCCCCGCCCAAACTCTGAGCAGATTGGTTGACCCAATGTTGCTGTGTGTAAACAAATAGAATAATGTTTTGAAAGCCCCTTAGAGCAACAGTACTTAATTTTTGTACCCTGTACTCATTTTTGGCTAAAACAACATACAAATGACTTTTGTTTACATTAAAAAATGTACACACTTCACATACGTATGATACAGACATTTCTTGTTTTCTCAAAGCATGTGTTCTGTCCCTTCGATATAGAATGAAAAAGTTACGGAAGAAAATTTCATCCTTTTCTTATGAATGGGAAAGAAAGTTCCTGTTCGGACTTGCACAACCCAATAAAAGACTGAGACAATTAAAATCTTGTTTCCTGGAGACAGCCCACAGATATGCTGTGAGCTCCTCAGGTGTTTACTTGCGGTGTGAGTGCATGTGCGTTTCCTCCACACACCCTGGAATGTGTGCGTGTGTGTAACATGTATGAGAGTTCTGTCTACATGAAGTTCATTGTAAACTGATATTGGCAGCTCCTCTCTGGTAGGTGGTCCCATTTTTGCGGTGGGCCACATATAGTATGTGTGTGTGTGTGTATGTTTCTATATGTTTATCAGTTCCGGGCCGGCACTTGTGGTACCCTTTAGAGGCAGGGTTAAATTCTGAGCAAATGTGTGTAGGTTACAGTGTGTCTCTCCGAAACTCTTCCCCAGGGATGGAGGCTGGTCTGGCTGCCTCTCAAAGACAGCCTTTTTCTCACTTATCCTGGGGGAGCTTCCCCTCCCTCCTGTTCTGAAATTTATGCAAAGACAATACTCTCTAATTGCAGTATCACATTACCAGCACATTCTTTCAAAGGCCATTACAATTTGCTGATGTAAAACCCTAGCATTTCTCACAGACAGACAGAGAGACAGAATGAACGAGGGAATGAAAGAAACATAAATAGAAAGAGATTATCATTATATGTGAGTGCCTCTCTATCTCTTTCATCCATTAACACTGGGGATTTTCTTTTGGCATGCAACTTGTCCGGCACCATTTGCTGCTGAACCGACTTTTTGTTGAACTTGAACCACCAACCTAACCCAGAACACCCCAGTGATCACATATGTTCTAAGAAACGACTCAGATCACCTTAGCAATGTAAAAATATACAGTAAACATAAAAATTAGGGCTGTCAAATCGATTAATGAAAGTTTGTGGTTATATAATATGTGTGACTGGTCCATTTCTCTTCAATGGCTGTGTGAAGTTGCTGGAGATTGGCAGGACCTGGAAACACCCCAAACATGCTCAATGGGTGACATGTCCGGTGAGTATGCTGGCCAGAACTGCATTAGTCCTTAGTTCGATTACAGGCCAATGCAATTATGTATTTGTAACCCTATAACTAAAAATAAAAAGGTGAGGCATTTAATTGGATATTTTTATTGTGCCATTGATTTTCACTTGTTATCTCTTTCCACTTTTTCTTGTGCGGGGGTCAAAATACGTTCTTCGTTAATAATTTGTAAGTTGAGTAACACTGGAGTTTGGTTCATTAAATATGTTATAATCAATAAATATGAAATAGTGTGATTTCATAGAGGTTTGACACTTAGGCCTAATTGAAGACAACATTATGTTAACGGTATACTCCACTTTTTTTGGAAATAGGCTCATTTTACAACTCCCCCAGAGTTAAACAGTTGGGTTTTACCGTTTCCTTCTGTAACTCTGGGGGAGTGGTAAAATGAGCCTATTTCCAAAAAAAGTGGAGTATCCCTTTAAGGTTTCGAGAAGTTTTTGTATACTGACCAAAAGAGTCAAGAAGTTGGCTACATCGGTTTCTGACAGAAATTCTTGGGTTATGAAACCGATTGTTACAGCAGCTGTCCGGGTGGCTGGTCTCAGACGATCTTGGAGGTGAAGATACTGTACTGGATGTGGAGTTTCTGGGCTGGTGTGGTGGTTACATGTTGGTCTGTGGTCGTGAGGCCAGTTGGATGTCCTGCCAAATTCTCGGAAATGCCTTTGGCTACGGCTTATGATAGAGAAATGAACATTCAATTCACGGGCAACTGCTCTGGTGGACATTCCTGCAGTTAGCATGCCAATTGCAGACCCCCTTTAAAAGGGGCACCATCCCGAAATCAATTTAGTTGGAGCACAGAAAACAACCCAAAAGCAGCAGCCTACACTGCCTAGTTTAGTTTAATAATTTGCATATTTATTATTGTTTTTTGGTGTTCAGATTATACAGGTTTTTCCAAATGTTATTTAATAAAAATACTGGTATATTTTTTCCTCTCAAAATAAATTTTTTCACCCCAAGCCCCGCCCCCGTGATAGAATCACGATACGAATCGAATCGCTGGTCAAAAATCGTGATACGAACTGAATCGTGGGTTTGGTGTATCGTTACAGCCCTAGAGATTGCTGAACCTCTTATCATTAATTGCTGAGTGCACTCCACTTGTGTTTATTAACTGAACTTTGTTAATAAAACATCATATATATATATATATATATATATATATATAAATAAAAAAATAACTATATATTTCTATTCTAAAATATTTTATTTTTATATTTAGTGCTGGGCAACAATTAATCACGCATCCAAAATAAAAGTTTGTGTTAAAATAATATATGTGTGTGTGTAGTGTGTATAATTATTGTGTGTGTGTGTGTGTGTATATATATATATATATATATATATATATATACACATATGCAATAAATGTGTGTGTGTGTGTGTATATATATATATATATATATATATATATGTTATTTATGTGTAAAATATTTATATATAATATATATATATATATATACAGTGTTTACATGCAATTGTTTCTTAAATAAATACATGCATACGTGTGTATTTATATATACAAAATAATTACACAGCACACACACGCATATATAATGTAAACTCAAACTTTTATTTTTGATGTGATTAATCGTGATTAATAGTTGCCCAGCACTAATTGTATAACATTACATTATTGCGGTGTAAAGCTTCTCTCTTCTCGTCTTTTTTTTTTTTAACTATGACAGTATAGCTACTTGCATATGAATCTGAGAGAGAGAAATGGTGAGATGAAGATAGACATAGAAGAGTATCAATGGAATATTTTACAGTTCCATTTTAGTTCAAGTAGGTGTATTACAAAAATGAGATGATTCACTGTTTTCCAGAGCGACACACTGCTTGGTCTCCTGGTAAAACACAAACATGACTATACTTCTTTTATGATACAAAAATACTGGCTTTAGACTGTCTGTCCCGCACTGTTTGGACATGTTAAAGGTCGTTTGTGGACAAAGACACGGCTTATCCTCAAAAACCAATTGGCTGTTCGCCCCATGGATGGAAGTGTAAAACAAGCCAACACCCCCATCCGTCTTTGAAGAAACGGTACAGCTAAATCTCATGGCACACACACCTCACCGCAAAACCACACGCCCTGGCAGAGACTCATCCAGCTGGGCACCTCTCTATAGTATCACACATTCCCTCTCTCTCTTTTCCACTCTCTCCTCTTAAGTGGTTTCCATTATCAAGATTGTTCATTTCAGATGCGATGCATGGTCGAATCTTTTTTTCTGCCCGGGGGTTTTACGTGTCTTTGTGCTTTCAAAGCTGTCTAAACAGACAACACCTGAGAAGCAAGGAGGATTATGGGCCTTTGAGGGTGGCGGGTGCACATGTGCGATGCAGTGTCTGAGTCAGATCTAATATCGGTCGGGCCCGTTCACCTAAGCCTGCTTTATTGGGTCGTCTTTCTATTCCTCTAATGTGAGCATTAAGCACTGCCTCGTGCATTGTGCGTGTCACGATGGGCCGACGGGTGCGGGGAGGAGATGATACGAGGATCAGTGTAAGATTAAGACGAAAGCAAACCCCTGTAATTAAAAGGTTGCAAATCGAATTTGAACTTTGATGTGTTTGAGTGCTTGTGTCCACATGGTAGTAGTTTGGAGGAAGTCAGAATATGAGAGATTAACCTTATTATGTTTGTCTCAAAGCTTTTCATACCAGTGTCTGGCTAGATGGGAACAGCCATGATGAAGAGTCTGAATATGTTGATTACAAAAGGAATGCACACAACCCTTAGGGATACACCAAGATTCTGTCAAATTTACAGGCGGAAAAATGGCAGCTGTAGTTACCAGAACTTTAGCGTAATTTTTTTTTACGTTTAACAGATTGATTCAGTACTAAAACTTATTAACTGAAATAATGCTATTATTACTCAAATATGTTTATAAGGGAACTTACTTTTTTAACCAACTTGCCGGTTCTTAAGAGTTAAAATTACGGTCACAGAAATGAAAATTGCCATTGTTCACAACCACTAAATTTGTATGACTTTCTTTGTTTGATAAAGAAATTGGTTGGAGTGTAATGGTTTTCCATGCAATAACAATGAATGAATGAGGACTAAAACTTTCAAGAATCATAAAAGTAGTTAATTTGACTCCTGTGATGTATTTCAAGTTTTCTGATGATGAAGAGACTGAAATTTAAGTCATTGGTCTCTGAAAAGACAAGTAGTGATTTTATGATCGTATTATATTACATATTATTATTACAAATAACAAATGTATTACATTTTAATTAGGGGTGCACGATTCAGAAAATGTCACGATTCGATTCGATACCGATTTTTTTTTGTCTCGAGATTCGATTCAAAATCGATTTTCGATTCAAAAATGATTCTCGATTCAAAAAACGATTCGCAGGTCTACATAAATGTAGTTTACTTTTTCCTATGTGATTGATTGCAGTAGACATAATTTAAAAGAAAAGTTTGATGTTACTTTACATGTCTTCATACAAAAATAAAAACTTTTGCAACTAAAAAGTGCGAAGTGCCAAGCTTTGGCCAGCTTTTAAATACATTTAATTCAAGTTTAAAATAAAACTTAAATAAAAAGCTTTTACATTTAGCTTTAAAGTGCTATAGTCAGATCAAACAAACAATTATGCTAAATGTGGTTTAAGGAGTAGGCCTACTTCAGCTACCAGGTTGACTGTTGAAATGTGAACTCGACTGGGCACATTGAACTTCCTAAAAATATATACTAATTTCATAGAACCCTTGCGAAAATATTTTCAATAGATTTAAAAAAGCCACCGCTACTGGTAACATCTATGGTTAGATTGATTTGTTTAGATCCAGTGAAGTCGTTCATAGGCGCGTAATTTGCAGGTATCTCCAGTTAACTAGCAGAGCATTCATTTAGTTCGCTATTAAATAAGAGACCTGTTGTTTTTGAAATCAAGCTGAGCGCTCGTGTCCGCTGCGATCAGTGTCATGGATACAGTGTTCTCTGTGGCTCGCGCAGTCTTCTCTCGGACGCGCGCTTCAATCTATCGCCGTTGTGGAGACTTTGGTGAAATCACAAAATAAAATGCACACAAACGTGATGAACATATTCGGTTTTGATGAGAGAGAGAAAAAACTATACGAGTGCGGTTTAGAACCCGTAACCTCTGACACGCTTGGCAAAAGATCTACAGAACTCAAACATAAGATCTGCGGATCGATGCATTTATTTACGGGTTGAGCAGAGTGGCTGCACAGTTTGACCAGCGGGCGGCAAGAACTTGCAATAACTATATCAGACCGGTCCTCGAAGCCTCGAAACCATAGAAACACTACCGGACCACCGGTAAAAGTCCCGACTTACCCGATTGCCACTCCGCCCCTGCACGCCATTAAAAAATATAGCCTATGAATCGATTTTTGGAATTCTATGAATCGATTTTCTGAATCGGTAAAGATTGAATCGCGATTCAAATGTGAATCGATTTTTTTGCACACCCCTAATTTTAATGGAACATTTTTTACTTTTTTGGTTCACTTTTAAAGTTGACACAAGTTTGAAAACATTCCACATGAATGACTTGTTCACAAATCAGATGAATCGAAAAACACAGAATTTTTGTGTTTTAGATGAGAAAGAAAGTCTTACAGTTTTTGAACCACAGGAGGGTGGGTAAAAAATGACACAATTTCATTTATTTGTCAATAATTCCTTTTGGGAATTTGGGTCATCCTGTGTTAGCAGAGTCAGGAATTCCTTGTCCTTTCCTTCGCTCTTTCTCTCTCTCTCTGTCTTTGCTCTTGCTCTGCAGGCAGTAGATGTGTTTATTAAAGCCCACAGAGGCCCAGCAAAGCGAATCGCTGGCCCACGGCTCTACAGCGTTTGCCCCCTCTCTCCTCCATATCTGACGCTACGACCCCTCTGTGTCTGTCTACAGCTGTGCTCCTGACTCACAGAGGGCCCTGCCAATCACCCTGCTTTCTGTACTGCCGCTAATAACACACTACACAACCAGATTTCACGACCAGCTACTTTTGAACACGCATCCTGTCTGCAATATATCAACTGTATCTTCCTGTTCATCTTGATTTTTTGCGTGTCTCATAGTTTGTGTCTCATCTTTGTGTTTGACAAATGGATTCTTTTGAATTCTTCAGGTTGTGACTCTTGAAAAGTGTAATATTCAGCCTAAATGTAAAGAAAAAGATTAGACAATGTTGGCGTCCCCACCCCAGCAGATTATTTAATGGAATGGTGGCAGCGTGGGAGATGTGATCTGTTAATCCTAGAGTGAAACGAGTGCAAACCTGCAACCGACCAATGAGCTCACAGTCATACATGAATTAATGTGAACACTCCAAACTCAGATCCCTATTAGGTAAACCAAAGTAATGTCAGGTTTAGAATACACAGTAATTTTGTCTGTCTATGATGTGTGAGAACCAATGAGGTTCATTCTTCTCATGTTGCTCAGCACGTTTGAGCTCCTGCAAGAACCAATGAGGTTTGTTCTCATGCGTCATACAAGTATGGTTGAGCTTCTGTTTATGTTTGCTGATCCATTTAAATATCAATATTCAATTTTAAGGCATGTTGTGAACATAATGTAAAATTGGTTCTCTTTTTGGTTTATTTAAAAGGCATTTGAGTTTGGTTCTTTCAAAGAGGACACAAGTGTGAAAACTCCAGCTACACTGTAAACGGCTTCATCCTTTAATTCCAGTAGTTGTGCTGGGTAAAACAGAGATAAATGATAAATGACTCCATATTCTGTGTACTGACAACATACTGGTGTGCGCTCATCTTTGTAGTGGGGATTACTCATCCACTTATGTTTGTGTCTTTACAATAGATATACAAACATGACAGTACCATATTTGTTTGATCAGTCTCTTAAATGCTTGCTATAATTTGTTGTAGGATCTAAGGCCTTGCTTAGACAGGAATGTGCTCGCATTCTGTCGTATTTGTCATGTGTGAAAAAGATCGATGACTCTAGATCTAAAGATTAGCTGAGTACACTGTACCAAGATTTGTCACCTTTGGCCCAGCAGACGCTTGAAATCCAGCTGGAATTTACTTTCAAAGGTGCTACACCTGAGCACACTTGTACGCAAAACACAAGATTAACTGTGCCCGTCTATTCTGAGCAATATGAATGTAAAGCAAAACAACTCTCATTCTCATAAACGGGTTTGAACAATCCAGACTCTAATGACATTAATGAAAGGAACGGAGAGCGCTAGTTAATTCCGCAAAGTTAACTAACTAGAGCTAACACGCATGCACAGCACAACCACCCCATACTGTGCATATCACACATATTTTTATATACTGTGTGTGTGTGTGTGTGTGTGTGTGTATATATATATAATGTAATGGTAAAAAATAAATAAAATATTTTACAACCCCAGTTCCAGAAATGTTGGGACATTTTGTAAAATGTGATTTATGAATGATTAAATTTTTTTTAACTGACAAAGTACAAAGAAAAATGTCAAAAATGGACAAATTATTTTATTAATTAATATTAATTTTAATAATTAAATTATTTTAATTATTATGTAAATATATATAATAATATTCCTCTTGCAAAACTTCAACAGTTAATATCCTTAATTGCCAAACATTTAAGAAGTGTAATTAAAAGGAAAGTGGATGTGACACAGACAGTGGTAAACATGCCCCGTCCCATCTTTTTTGGAGAGGGTTGCAGCCATCAAAATCAAAAATTATTATATTTATAAAATAAACTTAAGTTGGTCAGTGAAAACTTTTCTGAGTACGAATTAAGAGAATTAACAAATCACATATTCTTTATTCACATATAACTTTTCTGGATTTAGGGTTGTAGATATAAATTCTAAAAATTTTTTGATTATACATACATATATACAAAACATTATGAGTAAACTAAAATCCTTGATACTGTCATTCAGTCCCCCCCAGAGGCCTCGTACAACAGAAGAATTTAAGAGTGTGCATTTTATTACAACGTTCGTTGCAAACACTATATTGTGGGTCATAAAGTGGGAGATTCAATTCCTGCTCGTGCCAGATTGGCTTGAAGCTTTTGATGGTAAATGACAGGGTGAAATCTCTAACAGCTAGCATGTAATTTGCCTGGCCCAAATGTGGATGGGCACAAGCCTTACACATCATGTAAGAAACCTAACCTTGGCATTTTTCCGAATTTCTTGTCAGAGAAAGAATTAATGCATTGCCCTCTGGCCCCTCTCTCCTCCTCTGGAAGCGGAATACAAAAGCACTGCCGTCAGAACAGATTCTTCAATCTTAAACATGTTACAGTGGCTTGCCAACTGTTGTAAAAATATAAAGCAAGAGGGGAAAAAAAGAGATTGTAATCGTAAAAAGAGAGCAGAAAAGGCACGGATGCCAAGCTGAATATTATCCCCAGAGTAACGCAGGCGCGCCTTCTAGAATGACTCCACTGCTCGGCACTGTTATTTTATATGGATGACAAATTGCAGGTATCTTCTTTTGGCGTTTACTAGGCTCAGATAGGGCATGCTGCCAAAGTCTGCGGTTGGGTCTTACTCTGAATTCGTCTGACTACTCCATCTGAAAAAACACAAACACACACATACACGCACATTGTGTAGCGTGACACTCACTTTTACATGTCCGGTCTGTCAGCCCCCACTCTCGCCTACCACACACCCTGAGAATGTACAACTGAAATCTGACATTAAATATAAGATTATAATAGCTCATGCACTGATGAATGAGTTGATTTTTGCAAATCAGGCGTGTCAGTAGATTTTTATTTTATTTTTTTAGCAGACACTAACCACACCTATGCATTTAGTTTGGTCTTTGGAGTTTATCTGCAAGAAAGTGCTGATGGTATATGCATCTAGATTGTTGCAATCTTGACAGCCCACATTGGCAAAAATAGATGTATGCTATCTTGACAGCCTGCATTGACAAACATTGATGTATGCAATTCTTGTCATTTTTGTAAGATATTTAACATTAGCTTGTGTAGATTAGCACTGGGAAGAATGCTTGCCCATTGTTTGAGGCTGAATTTGGTTTTGGCAGTTACAACTGTGAAGTACACATCGTGAAACTAAACTGAAACTATAGAAATTTTGTACATATTAGAGAGGTAGGCTAATTTCCACAGTGTAAAGGGTCTAAATTGTACATTTCTTTCTAAATTCATCACTTTTTTTCTGTGAAGTCGATCTATAGGCCTGCATCTTCTGTTTGTTCAGTAGATTATAATTGACCGTTCGGAAAAGACCCGCCCCCTTTAGTGTTGCTATGTTCGATAAGCCATGTCGCACTCACGCCACATGTTCTCAAGCAGTGAAAAATACATCGCAGAGCAGAGAAGACATTTTTTAAAAGAAATTTAAACAATAAATACCATTTTGTGGCTCTTTAATGTGTCTGACAGATCGCTGTAGCACCTAAAGCTGCTCATGAACCGATCATCTCTTTCTTCTAGTTATTTATAGCATCAAATAAACATGAATGAACATCAGAAGGAATGTTGTTTTTTTTATGCGGCGAATTATCGTAAATACGAGTTTCCAAGTTGGAAATTGGACATGAACAAGTTAAAGCTTAATATTTTTGTGGAAACTGAGCATTTTTTTTAAGGTTCTTTTTTTATAAAAGAAAGTTTAAAACAGCATTTATTTGAAATAGAATAAAAAAATGTAATTAGAAAAAATAAATAGAAGTCTTCACTGTCACTTTAGATGCATTCCTGCTGAATAAAAGTGTTAATTTCTCTCAAAAAATCTTACAAATCTATTTTAGTGAACTTTTTTTTATATATAGATTTAGGGAAAACATAATGTACCTTTTAAATATTCTTAAAAAAAAAAAAAAGATTTTGGGATGGACTTTTAGACATAATTTAAACATAGTTTCACAGACAGGGTTTAGATTAAGCCAGGATTAATCCTTAGTTAAATTAGGACATGTAAGTAGCTTTTAAAACATGCCTTAGAAAAAAAAAAGAAAAAAAAAACATTACTGGTGTGCATTGTACTATGAGACAAAAAATGGCATATGACATATTTCAAGATATTTCAGTGCAAGTTGCTTCATTTTAGTCACTAGCCATGGGCAAGACCTTTAACCTGGTTTACATTTCCAACTGAAGTAAAGAAAAAATGCATGTATTAAGTTTATGTTTTGTATCTGCGAATCATCTAATATTTCTGTAGATATTTAGTGGACGCAAATGTGTTTTACTGGAACAAATGGATGAAGAAAGCATGTGATTGGAGGGTTTCTTTTAGATGATGCAATCAGTCATTCTGTCAGAGTCAGCGCACATGCAGGCTAAAGCCGTAAAACATAATAAAAAGATCTGTATATATCTGGCCCTCATAAGCAAGTATGCCTTTCGGATTGCTGCTGGCAGACCTGTGGCTCTCTCAGGCAATGAAACACTCTCTTCTACCCTGCAGTCTCTTTCTCCATGAACTTCCCTCTCTGCCAGATCATGCTGAGCCAAGACAGAAAAACCAACAACTGCACTCCATGATGAAAGCAGGGACAGTGGGGGGCTTCCCATAAACGACTCCCCCACTCTTTCTGCTGTCATTCCGATTTCCACAGAGCACCATTATACATGTCGCTCTGATGTGAAAGGCATGCTGACATCTCTCTTTCCATATAGGCGAGGGAGCGTGTCTGTGTGTTTGTGTATAGATTAGTTCAGGTGTATGACACTTGACAAAACTCCTCCCCATTTAGCAAGAGTCAAGGCCTCTTGCTAAATCTAGTTTGTCCTGTTTAAGAATAAATAAATAATGTTTTTAAGAATGTATGGCAGCTGTATAACCTATACAGTCTGTTATCTTTTAACCGACAGATTAATTGATTTATGAAATTACATGGTAACACTTTACACTAAGGTCCTTTTAGTCTATGGGTATGGGCTATCTATCTATCTGTCTGTCTATCTGTCTATCTGTCTATCTGTCTATCTATCTATCTATCTATCTATCTATCTATCTATCTATCTATCTATCTATCTATCTATCTATCTATCTATCTATCTATCTATCTATCTATCTATCTATCTATCTATCTGTCTGTCTGTCTGTCTGTCTGTCTGTCTGTCTGTCTGTCTGTCTGTCTGTCTGTCTGTCTGTCTGTCTGTCTGTCTGTCTGTATAGATAGGTCTACTATATACTTTTGCATATTATGTAATTGGTGGTAACACAATAACACAATTAATTTATATATATATACTGTGTGTGTATATATATATATATATATATACACACTGTATATATATAAGTATATATATATGTTTGTGTTAAGTGTATATATTGTATATATATATATATATATATATAGATATATATATATATATATATATATATATACACATACATACATACACTGTAAAAAATTTGGAGTAGGATTTACTTGAAAAAAGCTTGCTAAATTATCTCACTCAGAAAATGCTAGTAAATTTACAAAGATTTGCCAAGTAAAAACCTAAACATATTCATCATTAGCTTTAATTAGAAATCTTTAAGTTAAATTTACTTGGAATATGGAATTAAGTAAACTTTACAAAAAATAAGTAATTTTAACTCGGCTAGTAAAAGGTGGATTAATATCGATTTCCTTTGCCTTTGTATTCACTAAAACAACAATCTTGAATTTTATTAGCCATTTAAAGTTTGTGCTTTACTTAGATCATCTAAGTAATTTATATTACATCATGTCAGATGTTAAGCCTCATGTGAATGCAAACACCTCAATACTTGGTAGACAATACACAATGGTGGTAACATTTGATGGGTCGTTTTTTTGTGTTTGAATGTGTCATTTTGAGCAAAAAATTTACTCATTGTCACAAAATGCCAAGTTACTAATACTGACAACAAAAATCAATGATCAAACAGTGTAAATACAGATGGAAACCAGTGAAAAATGAGCCTCATTAATTAATCAAGGTCCAGTGCATGATGGGAACCCCAGTATCAGAAAAGCGGAGTAATTTTTACTTAATTTTATTGAGTTGATATTTACTTTCATTTCTACTCGCTTGAATTATGTACGGATATGGAATTTACTTAGTTTTTTAAATTCTTGCCTGAACTAACTTTTCCAAGTAAATTACATTGTTTTTTTCACTAGTATTTACTTCACCAAAAATCATTTTTTACAGTGTACATGCATACATACCTACATACATAAATATATATATATATATATAGCCTATATAAAATTATTATTTATTTACTTTAGTTTTCATGATCCTTTAGAAATCATTCTAATCATTTAGAATTTTATAATCTATACACACACACCCTTAAAAAGCACCAAAAACATTCTCAAATAATGCGTTCATATAACGATAGAGAATGTTGCATAACTCTTTCACAAATTTGTGGTGAAATTTTCCAACCCCCAGTCATCTCCGTTTCAAAGCACCACCATAGTGCAGACCAGTGACTTCCTGTTGGAGAAGATGTAATGCCCCAATAAGAGCAAATAAATACAGCAAAAACCCCATAGCAGCCTGACATGGGCCTTCCATCTCTCCGCTTACTCTTTTGATTCCAAAGAGAGCAATACACACAAACACTCTCTCATACCAGGACAAGCTATTTGTTTTCCTGCTGGCTCTCTGCGTTTGTTCTGGTTGGAGCGATGAGGAAAGGCTTGAAAAATCCATGTGATCTGACTCTCGCTCTTGTGGCGAAGCGTTTTTGCACATGGAGCCCATCAGAAGCTAAATGAGCTGTTAATACCACGTTAGCTGAGCTGGAAAGAGCTTTACGTTACCGTTCTGCCACAGATTCAAGCAGGAAAATGTATGTAATATTATCCCTGCAAACCAACTTTTTTAGTGCCTGTGTGAATTTGGTCTCACAACAGTCAAGATAAGTCAAGATAATCCTTCGTTCTGTGTTGTTGTTGTTAATAAGGCTTTTATTTTGGCGTACAGGAAGAATGTGGGCATGGAAGGTCATTTTCTTTGTGATAAAGATCTGGAAAGACTGCTTGTTAATTCTTCAGAGTGTTCATACGATCTAGAATCTTGGCACGAGGTACACAGGGAAAGCGTTCGCAGGAGGCGGGCAAGTTAAAACCAAGCTCTTTTCGATAACACGGAGGTGGTCTTAGACACCTCCTCTGGAGGCCCCAACAGTAACATTGGTCAACAGAGACACAGAATATCAAAGTGAGGTTTCATTTCAGCCTCAGGCAGTCATCTCAGTGAAACACTTACATAGCCATTAATTTGTGGGCCAGGAAACATTAGAGACAGAGTGTGTTTGGACAGAAATCTGGTTATTTTAGAGGGGCTACTATTGCACGGCATAGAGGCGGAGCTACGTACATTGCATTGAAGAAATCAGGCTACAGATTTGTTATGTTTCTGGACTTTTTATTATTGCTAAGGATGCGAACAAACACTTTACCCTAAGTATTAAACTTTGGAACTACTTATCTTGCATTGTTTGTGCATTTAAAATGTCTGACTTGTTGAAGAGAGATGTGCTTTTACGTTTTTAAGCTATTGGAGTTAATAAAGTGGTGAGGTTTGCATTGGACGACTATATTTGGGGTCTAGGTTGTACTCATTTGTCTTTTTTTACTAATATGAAAACAACCAAAATATACTAGCAAATGCATAGCAAAAACGGCCAACCACCATAATATACTAGTGATTGCATGGACAAACACACTCCTTTTTTTCAGGAAAAATAAAATAAATCTTATTTATTTTAGGTAGGGTTAGGTAGGTCTTGAATATACTGGATCATATTACAGTACTCACACAAGTACATCAAAAAGGGCCTGTACTTTAAAAAGGGCCTGTACCCTGACAGAAAGGAGCTCTACCTTTTTCTTGTGACACCTTTTGGTAAAGTAAGCTGATCCTTATCACTGCTGAAGCACGTTTGTGAAATTGTTGAACAGTATGTAGGTTATCCAATAGCTGCAGTTCAAGAAGCCCCATCAGAATTTCCCCTGCATGCCAATTAAAACACATTACACATCGCAGCTCTTCCGCAAGGAGACTGGCTCTCCAGGGTGCAGTCGGAGGAATATAATCTATGAGTTAAGAGTGAAGTCAGCAGAGTTTTTTTTTTTCTTCAGTTCAGTCCATGTTTGCTGAACATTTGATATGTAATGCACCGTCACCAGTGTTGTGCAAGTTACTTCCAAACTGTAATACATTAGGTATTACTTGTTACTGTTATTTAAAAGTAATTCATTACCTTACAATATTACTGTCACAGAATTGTAATGCGTTACATTACTCATGTATTACTTTTGAGTTACTTTCACCAAAATAACTAAGTAGAACAACTTTGGGGCTGTAACGATATGCAATATGAAACCGAAATCACCATTCGCCACACGACTCAGATCCACGAAACGGAATCGCGACACACCTCTTCCAACTCCAGGGTTATTCTCCTTACCGTCCAGATCCAATGCTGCCTTATCTTTAAATTAGGCTATTAGTATTATTTGAAGTTAACATTATAAAATACGTAGACCTACACCACAAACTACTTAAGGAGCATTATGGACATGACATTTGCAGTCAAAACTTGAAATAAAAATTCTCAGAAAATACATCTATTGAAACGTATAGGCTACTTCCTCAAAGGACTCCAGACATTAGACAAATATCAGTCTATGTTTTATTTTTAATATTAGGGAAATGAAAAAAATAGGAGGCAAAATATATTTTTTGTAATTCTGGTAATTACACTGCGCAAATCGGATGAGGAAGGGTTGGCTCTCCAGTCTCCATAGAACTTAAAATATTCATTTTATTTTAGTTTTCGTGTTCGCATTTATGAGGAAAAAACAATGTTACAGACGCGACCGCTCTGAACTGGCACTAAAAGACTGCTTTAAAACTTTCACATAGTCTGTTGCCTTTAAGAAGTAAAAGCAGACAATACACTGTAATACAACTGTAATACAAGCCTCATTGAACATGTAACGAGTAAAATATTACTGAAAATTGATTAGTAATGCCTTACACTACTGCGTTACAGCAAAAAGTAATATGTTACTGTAATGTATTACTTTTGTAATGCGTTACTCCCAACACTGACCGTCACTCCAACACACAGTACAGGTCACAGGGATCGACTGATATGTATCAGTTTGGGTTGACATGCTGGACGCTGGTTTAGTTTTAAATATAAGTCATGCACGCTTTATTGTTGCAGATTTCCAGACAGTACGTATTTGTATTTTGACAATGCGCATATTTAAAAATTGAGGTTTTGATTTGATTTGTTGCTGTTGTTTTGTCTTCACATTTTGGGCTACTTGGTAATCCAAAGTTCACACAGTATTTTGTTGGTGCATAATACTTTAGCACTTCCTTTATATGAGTTTTGCATTGATTTAATGCCCCTTGAATTTATTAGAATTTATAATACAATATTATAAGAATTTAAATAAATGGCTTAAACTATTTTAGTTTAAATGTAATTACTGCCTCTTTCAAAGTATTAAAATTAATTTAATTTTTTTCAAAGAAAATACTCTTGCTTTATCATTTAAATGTCTTTGTTTTAAATACATGAACCATGTTTTTACAATTATAAATGTTCATATTCCTGAAGTCAAATTGAGTACTTTCACTCACTTTTGAATTGCACATCATCCAATAATAATAATATTTCATTAGATTGTCAATAAACAATACGATTTATGAATATATAATTCTTGACCATTTTAGTTTGTGATTTGTGACATAGTTTTTAATGACCTGTTACTAGCCACTGACTTAGATGATTATGCTGTTCTCATGTTCCTAGATCTTACGGCTGCATTTGACATTGTAGACCGCAATGTCTTAATTTCTCGTTTGGAGCATTGTGTTGGCATTAAAGGTACTGAATGGTTCTGATCTTATCAGTCAGACAGATTTTTTTCTGTCCGGCCTTGGAGAGTTTGTGTTCTCCTCGGAATCTCTCTCATGTGGAATCCCTCAGGGCTCCATTCTTGGGCCTATCCTGTACGTCTTATACATGCTTCCCTTAGGGTCAATTTTTAGGAAGTATGGCATCTTGTTTCATTGTTATGTAGAAGATACACAACTCTACCTGCCTTTGAAAAGAAAGGAAAGATGCTAACTCCCTAGCACCATAGTTGGACTGTCTTGAGGATATTAAAGCCTGGAAAGCCTTCAATAAAGTCGTGGACCCGGCAGTGCCCTTGGGCCCCTTATCTGGATCTGGGTGCTATAAAACCATATGTGCAACACTTGCAACAACAGGCCGTGTGTCCACCAAAGCGTTTTTAGCCAGCTGAAAACGCTAGACGCTGTGCTGAAGACGCCGTGCTTTGGGCGCTTGAGAACGCTTTGACAGCGCAGCGTTTTTTCCGTTGAGACGTTTCGTTGCTATGATACAGAATATCCGCAGCACAGTTTGACTGTTGTGACAGTTGGTCAGTGTGGTTTAGTCCCGCCCCTCCTCCACTGTGATTGGACGGCTGGGTAAAAAGTGATAGTGATGAGCGCTGCGTTTTATCCAAAGTTGAACATTTTTCAACTCTCGGCAACCAGTAAAAAACGCTCAGTGCCTCGTCACGCTCATGGCGTTTAAAAAACGCGGCGCTCCCATTGAAAACAAGTCAAGTCAAGTCAAGTCACATTTATTTATATAGCGCTTTTCACAATACAGATTGTATCAAAGCAGCTTCACAGTGAAAACAGACTCCAGGCGCATGAAAAAACGCTTTGGTGGACACAAGGCCTAAGTATGATTTTTTTTTTTTTACCTTAAAATGTTTCCAAAATCGTTTCAGTGGTCGTAACAGGGTGAAAGGCACTTCTGGATTCGCTTTGTGGTCCTATATCTGCTATAACCACGCTATGTAAGTGTGGTGAAGTTGCCATGGAGGAGTGACTCGTTGCCATGTCATCCTTATTTACGTATATGGCCAATGGGGTACCGCCCTTAGCGTATATAGACTCGTTATTTATGCTTCCTGGGATGCGTCATTGTCAAAAGCCCACCGCTTTTATTAATTCAAGAGACCGCAGAAGTATGCGTTTCCGTGTACCGCTGGTTGTTTTGATTTTAGTATTAAGTGATGTTGCATTATTTCTTTATTTGTTTAGTGTGACACTAGGCCATCAAGACTGTGCGTGTTTTTGGGGTGACCTATACAGTATATTCAGGTAAGTTTTAATGTGATACTGTTGCAACCTTTTGGGAAGTTTGTTTGTTTGAGTGATCTGTAATATGTTTTAGTGTGGCGCGCCTTCGGGGCTTTCATTGGGGTGGCACCTCCTAATAGCCGTGTTGGCGTACCAGCTGTTGATTGATAAAGGATCCATCGTATGACTTCTGTGTGTCGTATATGATTACATGTGTGCCAATACTAAATCAGGGAGTTCTCTTTACTCGTGTTAAAACAAGGTTGAGCAGCCACCTTAACAACTTGCTGTCAGCAACCCTTGCTCTTCAAGCTACGTCCGCTGCTTTGGGGAGTTATAACTTTCCAACTGCTGCTGTGATCCATCTGTTCAGGTGATTGGTTTGATTGAGTTCTATATTTTTTCGTTTTATGATTTGGTTTCTGTTTATGGGTCTTTGTGTGTATTTGGTTGGTTCTATCACCAGTCCTAAGCGGCATGATCGTCACTGTTATTTTGTGCATGGATTGATCACCACCAAGTGGTCCCGGTCAAGTTAATAATTTAAAATTCAAATAGTATTTAAGAATTAAATTGACATTTTGTAAAACTTCCAAAAGTTGTTTCTCATTCCTCAGATACATTTCAAGAATAAATCACTGACACTGTCCCTCTGAGTGGCAGTGCTTGTGGGTAAAAGTGTGATTTATTCCATCCTCTTAGCCTCTGCTCTGCCGCTGTGGGAGAGCTGACACAGCTGATGGATGGTGGATGGTGCCCAGCAGGCTTTGTCAGGCTTCATATCTTTCTGCTGTTGGAATTAGTGAAACCTTAATCAGTGAGAAGTAACTGATATGTTTCAAATGGTGAGGCAAATCTGATAATGATCAGTTCTGATCTCCTCTACTGACCCACAGCCAATCACAAATTTCTGAACTCTCCTCGTAAATGTCATCTTGTTATTCAAGACTTACTCACCCTGCAACATTTATTGCTTTGGATATGAATGATACCTCAAATTAGGTTCTGTGTAACCTGTTGAGGAAAGGCATGTTGTTTCTTTTTAAAGCAATCAAGAGTTTTTTGGTTCCATATCTAGACTATACATTGGGGTAGATTCTTTTGACTAAGGCCAGTAAGCAACCGTATTAAAAGTGATGCCCTGAGAACACCATAGCAACTGGCTAAAAGTACTTCTTACATCTTACAAAAGTATATTTTAACCAGATGACAAAACCTTGGTAACCACCCACAACGCCATGGCAGTGAGTTTTGTTGGTAAAAATCAAGTTTATTATTTGATTCAGTATACGTAAATTAATTGAAACAATATTCATATATTAAGTCTTTCCCCGCCAGTATTTTTTTTAATGTTGCCAGCTGACTTTTTTGACCATTTTCACAAAAATGTCATGGCCCTCAGAATATTTTTTTGTATATCTGAACATGGAATATATCAAAAGAAAAAAGCAGACTCTAAAATGAAATGCATTCTGTTTTATCAACATTTTAACGTGGGTAAGTTTCTTAAAAAAAGCAACATTTTGAGCAAAAAGCTGAGAATCACGTTTTTGACAAAGGCCACGTCTGGATCCCCGCCAGCATCTCGCGATCAGAGTCTCCACAACTGCGATAGATTGAAGAGCGCATCCGAGTGAAGACTGAGCAACGAGACACTATGTATCCATGACACTGATAGCAGCGGACATGAGCGCTCAGCTTGAGTTCAAAAACACATTTTAGCGCTAGATCTATCACGCGCCGGTCAATCGGTGCATCTCTAATAGTTATCCACTTTACACGGTTAGAAAAGTGTAACATTTTATTTTGTGTCACCATTCTTGGTCAAGTTACACTAGTCGTGTAACTGTATTTAAATAGGGAAAACGTGGAGGTGTTTGGTCGCTTCTCTGCTTGGATCCTAATGAATGAACTGGGCTAAGCTAAGTGCTATCAAAGTGTCTCGCGCGCCAGAGCGATCGAGTGTACGCACTGAGACGAGTGAGGTATGCATCAACTCGTCTTCGTTAAGGGAATAACATGGTTTAATATGAAAAAACAAAACAAAACGGTGGAGTATCCCTTTAATACAAGTACTCCACAGTTACTCTAGGGGTCGCTGTTTGACAAAAACGGAATTCCTGCATAGTGTGCCTTTAAAATTGAAGTAGATTTGCTAGAACAGTTTGACTAGATGCCAAAACCACAAATTTGATAAATGTAGGTAAGGGCGGTTGAGTTTGCTGTGGGAACTTGCGAGCGGGAGCTGAGGTTGTCTGAAATTATAAAGCCGATCAAAGAGTCTGCTGGAGATAACTGATGATTCCTCTGTTCTATTTTCTCTTCTCTTTTTCTCCTTTTCAATTTCCACATTGTTCTGGAAAAACCAACGAGCTGCAGCTGAACAACATTTGTAACAAATTCCTCATGCTTTGACAACATGTGCGGTGGGATGTTTCTATAGTTCGGGGCAGCCCATGTCTTTCGGCCTGTCCCATAGGTTTTACATTACATCCATGTGGAAACGTCCCAAAAAGAACAAGGCCGACTGGCACACATGTCCTTGTACGCTCCTCTCTTCTTAAACACAGACCAATTGTCCGAGATATCTCCCTTGAATGATTTGCAGTTGGTTTATTTTTTCATGTTGCTGTTTTCCACAGAGCAGTTTTACAGACCGCAGAACTTCAAAAGACGTGAGCTGTGTTTCATCATAGCGTGTCTACAATCACTATATCAAATAAGTCGCTGTGCAATAGTAAAATTAGGCTCGAAAACAAATCTTGATGCCAATTTTCCACCATGAGTAGTACAACTACCTGTTGCTCTTGGCTTTATTCAATTGCAGTTTTGTGGCTAGACTAGGACAATCTGGCCACGCCCTCAAAAAAGTCAAATGAGGTAACAGTATAATTGGTGATGGAAGAATTTTCTTATGGAGTCTATTCACTGAAATGAGGAACTTTATCCAAAACAGTGCAGCTAGACAGGATCGTAAATGTTACCCACAGGATGTCCTATAAAACAACATGGCATCATGACTTTGCGTAAACATACAAGCCACTTTCAAGTCAAGTGGTGTGTTATCTATACGCATTTTGAGCTATCCGTGTGTATGTCCACGCCGAAACGAACCGTCATCTTTTGCGTGTATGTCTACGCCGTTAAAGGGACACTATGCAGTTATTGTAGCTTAATTTAACAGTTTCAGAGTTGGTTATGGTTATATGACTATATGAAATGGTTATATGACTTCTTTCGGCTTGAATGGGGGGCGTCTCAACCCGCCCCCCCCCCCCCCCCCCCCCCCGGTGCCTGTGAGCGGAAAAATCTCAGAGTGCGGCGAGCCGTCGGCCTCAGCATAAGGAAGTATTGTTAAGTCAACGGCGTTGATAAAAGCGATTATGCGTGTTGATAGCATGATAAAATTGGAAATACGAATTGCCGTGTCATATACGCCATATTCATGAGGTCAGTCTGTATAAAATGTATATGACTTTAATATGACGAGACACATTTTTCTGTACAAATGTTTACTGCACCATCATTTTAATGTATTTTATTGTGTCATCACATCAGTCTGAACATTATGTACAAACAAAGTGAAGTGTAGTTTGCCTCTTTTTGTGTTGGTCAGAATTTTTTTTTCCTTTTGTTTAAAGGAACACTCCGACTTTTTGGGACTTTAGCCTATTCACCTTACCCCCCAGAGTTAGATAAGTCCATACATACCTTTTTCATCTCCGTGCGTGCTATAAGTCTGTTTGACGCACCCACCGCTAGCCTAGCTTAGCACAAAGACTGGATGTGAATGGTTGCAGCTTTCATACTAATCCAAATGAGTGACAAAATAACGCAAACGTTTTCCTATTTACATGTTGTGGTTTGTATAGTCACATAATGTACAAATAACAAAGTCAAATGAGACACAGACATCTTTTAACCGTATAAAACCTGGGAACTATTCTCTGAAGGCGAAGCACTGCTACTTTGACGGCGTAATAACCGCATCACCGGAGACACGCCGTGGTGAGGAGCGGAGAGTTCGCTCGGTGTTTGGGTAATAGAGTCAGAAATTTATAAATAGTAAAAGCGTAGTTTAGAGTCATGGGTTTTCGCTCTATTGTAAATAGCTGCGACTGTAAACAGGGGAGGTAATACCATGTTTCACAGAATTCCAACTAAAAACGCTGACTGGATGAAGAAATGGCTAACTTACTCTGGATATTTATCCAAACACACCTAAGATTATCAAGGGACATTATGTTTGCTCGGTACATTTCAATGAGGACGACTATTTTGAAAAAATGGAATTTGCCACACGGACCATAATGTGCTGAAGGATACGGCCATCCCATCGATAGCACAGACAGGACAAGTGGATCACCTGCGGCTGAGGTAAGTGTTCCGTTATGTTTTTAGATGACCTACTGTAACAGTGCCTTCAGCCAGATCTAATGTAACGTTAGTGACACTATTATATGATTAGGGTATGAATATGTTTTTATCTTGATGCGGTGCGGACGCGCTTGGGGAAAATAAACTAGCGCGTTCACCGCGTTGAACTTGCACCCTGCGCGCGGCGCGCCTAGCCTAAATTTGAAATAACCATGGAAATAACGAACTTGAGCGTGCAAAAGGGTACGATAGGCTGTGAGTTCATTGTGCAAAAACAATTTGTGCTATTACTTTCCCCTTATTCTATCCTATAGTAATGCAATACTGTATATTATATAGGCTACTGTTGAATACATTTGGTTCAGCTAATAAATTGCATTTAAAATATATTGATTCCTGTAATAATAATTATTTATTCATGTGATATTTATAAATCTGGGTGCGTTTTTGGTTGGAAATCAATGAAACATGGTACTGTATTACCTGGTCTCCCCTGTTTATTGTCACAGCTCATACAATAAAGCAAACACCCATGATAAACTATGCTTTTCTATCTAACGTTAGTAATTGCTGACTCTTTATTCCAACGCTGAGCGAAGCGAACTCTCTGCTCCTCGTCACGGTGTGTCTCAGGTGATTGTTATCACTCTGCCCAAGTAGCAGTGCTTCCCCTTCAGAAAATATAGTATTTATACGGTCAAAAGATGTCTGTGTCTCATATGGCCTTGATATTTGCACACTCTGTGACTATACAAACCACAACATGTAAATAGGAAAACGTTTGCGTTATTTTGCCACTCATTTGGATCAGTATGAAAGCTGCACCCAGTCACATCCAGTCTTTGTGCTAAGCTAGGCTAGCGGTGGGTGCGTCAAACAGACTTATAGCACGCACGGAGATGAAAAAGGTATGTATGGACTTATCTAACTCTGGGGGGTAAGGTGAATAGGCTAAAGTCCCAAAAAGTCGGAGTGTTCCTTTAAATATGTGATTCCTGTCTTGAAAAAGATTCTAGCTGTCAAGTCAAAGTTTTCGTACTAGTATCGTCTTGGTCCCCATGACCTCATTGTTAGTGGGCATGCAGGTCAGATTTATGAACATTATGTGAATGTGATGTATCTGAATAACATCATAAGATTGTGGAAATGTGGAACAACCCCCTTTTTCAGTTTGAACAAATACTCTTTTTGGACTAAGTTGGAACACGTTTTAAGATCTGAAACTTCTTTATTTAAAGATTATGATGTGGCAGTGTATCGGTTCAGTTGATTAAATAATTCATTGTGCTTCTTTGCAGGTAAACACTGTGTGTTTACTATGGAATTCCCCTAGTTGAATATTCTTTGCCAATAATCACATCTCTCAATGCAACTCACTATAACTTTTTCTTGTTGGTTATAAACATCATAAAAGTTGCATGATTTTTTTTTTTTTACTGAAGACCTGCCAGTCAGTTCGCTTTTGGCAAATTGCCATTGAAACTATCCCCTCAACAACCTTAACAGGCACTGACACACACACATGCAGATCGTTTATGCATTCACAGATTTTTGCATTTGCATATTATCCGAGACAACCATGCATAAGGCCTGAAAATATTTCATGGTATGCCTCAGGTGAGTTTCATGTCTTGGGTGTGTGTGTTTGGGTATGCTTGCTTCCTGCAACTGCCAACAGACTGGAGTTAAGTGCTATGCTGTCCCGTCGGCCAACTCCTCTGTCATTCAGAAAAACAACACGAACAAATGATCTCAATCACACCTACAACCTGTCAGTCAACACCTGGTGGAGTTTCAGGAAGACGGGCATCCTCAAAAAGAAAGCATACTCCTGATGTGTGTGTGTGTGTGTGTGTCTATGTCTATATATATATATATATATATATATATATATATGAGAGAGAGAGAGAGAGAGAGAGAGAGAGAGAGAGAGAGAGAGAGAGAGAGAGAGAGAGAGAGAGAGAGAGAGAGAGCGCAGCGAGCAAGCACATTCCTGTGTTACTGGCTCTGTGCCATTGGATTCACTGCTTTTTCTGTGAGTGTTTGTGTGTGTGTGTGTGTTTTTAAAAGTCAAGTTCATATACTTCTGAAGAAATAAACAGCTAAGATTCCTGTTTTCATTTGGAAATTCTCAAGTTTTAATTTCTGTACATAATTTCACACTCTTAAAATGAAAGCTTTTAATTTGAACCAATAAGGGTTTTATATTTCTGTAGGAGAACCTTTTCTCTACTCTGCCAACACTTTATTGTGGGACCAATCTAGACTAAAATTACTATCTATTTTTTGACTAATCAATTACTATTATTTAAATCAGTTAAATGCAGTTAGGCTGCATAAATTATGTCAACTGGATCTACGCTAATATTAGGCTACGTCATACATTTGAAAACGTGGGTTTTTGTTTAAAACGCTCTCAGTCCACACTAGCGTTTTCCAACGTTTCTGTGTGGATGAGAAACTTTTGGAAAACACCTGAAACGCTAAATTCACCTTACTGCCCATAAAACCTCATAAATGCTCACTGAGATGTTGACGGAATTATACGTAAATAATAAAGTTATTGGCCAATTCTTCTGACAGGATAATTTTATTTAGCAAAATATCTCAGCATCCACTTATGCGTGCAGGTCGCACTGTCACCATATGTTTGATCTAAAACGCAACTGCTCTCATGTATAGAGAGCCTAAGTCCCTCCCCTTCCGGTCGACCACCATGGAACCTTTTTTCGGAAAAATAATGTATGGTAGTCAATGGCGAGAGACAACAAATATTTTGATCTCTTTTGAATTTTGCCCTGAATTACACATATGATGTTCGTGAATTTTAAAAGATACATTTTAAAGTAAAGAAAGTCGCAGTTTGATGTGAAACTGTTGAGGTATAAGACTGTGAAAATACGTAATTACAAAGACTACAAACCCCACAGGCGCACATTTTCTCTCAATGGATGAAGCTAACTTTACTAAGGCTAATGTCTGTCATCGTGTCTATAGTCTTACGTTATAATCGTAACGAGTGTTTTACCAGACTGCACACACACGAGCAGCGGATCTCACTCGTTGTTTCGCTTCCTGGGAGATGTAGTTCATAAAGCGATTTTTCACATAAAACTAAATGTTACTCTTCTGTTTTATGACAAACTGTGACGTTTTTGACATTTAGAATTATCTTTTAAATTGACAAACATCATATGTGTAATTCAGGGCACAGTTCAGACGGAATAAAAAGATAAGTTGTCTCTCGCCATTGACTACCATTCATATTTTTTTCTGAAATAAGGTCCCATGAGCCGGAAGCGGAGGGGCGGGACTCAGGCTTTCTATTGTCGCAGGACAGCAAATGTGAGTCAATTATATCATCTTTGCTGGACTGTGATATGAAGAGTGAGCAAAGTAGGCTTAACATATTTTAGCTAAAGTGTAAAAACAGGCACAATAAATACCAATATAAACATGAATATCTATTTGTACAATATGCGTCACATGACTAAACTTACGTTATTGTTTTGAAATACCTTGACTGTTTTGATAGTCAACACACTACAACGCGAAAATTGCGTTTTCAAATATATCCACTATGGAGAGCGTTTTCAAGAAGAGTCAGTGTTTTTGAGAACACCACATAGTCTAAGGTAAATAAACTTATAATGCTCCTAAGGAGCATTCACACATATTGTTTTTTATGTTTAAAAATCGAAAGATGCAAGGGCAGTGGGAAAAAAAAGGCAAGGTCTCAAGACTTACTTTTTAAACTTTTTTTGTAACCTGAGCACTGTTTTTAGAATGCCTTGACATCAGTGGCGTAGGCAGAAATTGTATTTTGGGTGGGCCAGTGAAAATGTGAGTGGGCCTATAGTTTTTCCTAGAATAAGAGAGTAGAAAAAATCAATAGACAAACTGCAAGAACAGTTAACGTTACACCTTTATATTTGGCAAATCATCATGTTCAACCAACGGAGGTCAATAAAGGCTGGACAAACCAGTATAGACAATAATCTGTATATTTTATTCAGGCTAGTCAGCAGTGCTCTACAGCAAGCCATTCGTCAATTTGGTTTTTGCACAACAGTTTAATAGGCTTAGGGGTTTGTTTAAATCTCTAATCTCAAAGTATATGCAAGAGATGATACACTCTGACCCTTTCAGACACTCAATGATAAGATATCCAGGATGTGCAGTTAACAAGTCGCCACGCAGTCACAATCTCCAGCATTACTGCACACATCCTCCTACTGTCTTATCACTGCTCTCCTCTGATGCATTCCTCTTGCAGCAGTCTGCTCTCAGCAAGAATGACTCTGACAGCCTTTAATCTGTTTTACGGCTGAGGCGCTCCCAGAAAACTGCACTTGACCAAGCTAGTTGCCATATGGACCAGGTCTACTTTAGTTTGTGTTTTTCACTAATACACGCTATAAATGTTTATTATTTGCACCTATGATTCCATGATGAAACTTAAAAATTCACATACAATCTTTTTATCGCACTAAAGATTCTTTATAGTGGAAAAAGGTTCTTTAGAATTGTTTCTTCACACACACATAAAGTTATTTTAAGAATTGTTCACTGAAAGGTTAAAGGAGTAGTTCACTTTAAAAAAAAAACTTTTGCTGATAATTTACTCAAGATGTCCATGTCTTTCTTTCTTCAGTCTAAAAGAAATTAAGGTTTTTGATGGAAACTTTTTCTCCATATAATGGACTTCATTGGGAACCAAACGGTTCAAGGTCCAAATGACAGTTTCAGTGCAGCTTTAAACGATACCAGACTAAGGATGAATAAGGGTCTTATCTAGGAACCTCCGAGTCATGACTCGAAAAAAGATTCGTTCATTTTGATGAACGAGTTTGAACAGGAGAGTCACGAACGCTCATCACAGAACAGAGCAAGGCGAGCATTTGTGCTTATAAAACTTAAACTTTTTTATTTATGTTTTAAATGACCTATCATTTCGTTAGATAAGACCCTTATTCATCATCTGGTGTCGTTTAAAGCCCTTTGAAGCTGCACTGAAACTCTCATTTGGACCTTGAACCGTTTGGTTCCCATTGAAGTCCATTATATGGAGAAAATCCTGGAATGTTTTCATCAAAAACTTAATTTGTTTTAGCAAAAGTTTTTTTTAAAGTGAACTACTTTAATTGGAGAACCAAAAATGGTGGTTCTCTATGGCAATCCATTTTGGAACCTTTCTTTTTAAGAGGGTATATCGACTTATCTTTAATTTATAACTCAGAAGGGTGGACATTTTATTGATATTTCTACTCAGTCACCTGTTGTTAATCCAGTTACAGGCATTTTGCTTTGTGGTAATGAAGGCTGTGAAATGTAGACTTGACTTTTTCATTTTTTTGGAGTGCTTTCAATCCCTTTTGTAACCGTAAGTGCACTTTAAAAGTTTGATTTGAGTGGGATTAAAGCATTACTTGTTCTTTTTAAAATGTCATGTAAATGCCTTGTTAGGTTGGCTGCATGTGCACCATTACACACCGACTGCGTTATGACCGCTTGGTTATGATGGGTCAGTGCATTTCGTGTACTGTTAAATTACCTCATTTTAAGTTAACACTAGTTGATTTTGGCATCTAAACTTGAAATATCAGTTTATCATACATCAAATCACTGAAGCCTGATTATAATGATTCAGTTTTGTTGGCTCTAGCAGGAGGAAGGTGCTGTTTTGCATGTGTGTCTGTGTGTGTGCTCATTGCATGATTGGTTGAATTTATAGGTTTGCTTCATACCTCTGCCATTCATGGCAGGTTAGAAAAATAACAGCTTTCACTTTAATTTGATTGATTGTTAAATAGGAGCTTCTGCAGTTTCAGTCAAAACAGCTCTAAATCAAACATGTCACAAATTTCCGGATTTAACGAAGGCATCCAAAGTCAAGGAGCAGAGACACAAAAGTTTATTGAGCAGACACACATACACGCGCACACGTTCACACACTTTTCTACAGTGATTTGGGGATTTTATCCTTCATAAACATTTGAGGTATTCAGCTCTCGTATTCACACACTCACTCATGACTCGATGTAAGTGTGTGCTGTGTTGACATCTGTTCTGATTTGTGTAGAGCTTACTTTTTGTTTATGGATATTTGAGATCATTTGACTTGATATCTCTGTTTATTTTCCCTACAGGACAGGAGGTGTAACAAGGTGTGAAAGCTTTAAATTCTATAAAGACTTGAGATTGTGTCAAAGGTGTTCCAGTGTGACTTTAATAATCCAACTGGGATGTTTCCCTGTCGAACTGCTCCAATAAAACTCCAGGAATATTACAATAATGAGAAACTGAGCAACACACACACACAATTCACCAAGTCTTTATCTTTAATGGACTTTTGGAGTCCACCTGGACTTCATCATTTCGCTCTTTGCAGCAGCTGTGTGTGTGTGTGTGTGTGTGTGTGTGTGTGTGTGTGTGTGTGTGTGTGTGTGTTCAGACAGCCTCTTACTGTGATGGATCAGTATTCTTTCTGCCCTGTGCCCTGGACTAGATCCATCCCATAAGGAAACAAGTGTGTTTGTCCTCTGTGGGTGTGTTTTGTTTATCTGGTTGTAAATTAAATAAAACGTTCAAATGTTAATTTTTAATTCTATTTAAAGAGATAGTTCACCTAAAATTGAAAATTCTGTCATCACACTCACCCTCGTGAACACAAACGATTTTGAAGAATGTTAAAAAATTGACCTCATTGACTTTCATTGTATGAGAATAAAAATAAATAAAAAGGAACAGAAATAAACAGAAAAAGGAATATGTAGGTTTGGAAGGAATATACATTAGGTACATAGGAATATACATTTTTAGGTAAACTATAGGGGTGTAACGATACACAATACTGACGGTTCGGTTTTCCCACGGTTTTGACGTCTCGGTTCGATTCGGTTGGGTTTAGAAAGCTAAAATGGCTTTTTTTCTAAAAAGTTCTTTGTCTTTAAATTAATTAAATTACAATTAAACATTTCACAAGCATTCAAAAAAAAAATCTGCTATTGCTGTAAAATATATAGGGAGCCAGACATTACTATAACATTAAAGGTTGTAGCCTAGACTTTTAACCTAAATTCAGATGCTATTTATTTTTTAGATATAATAATCAACACACAACACATTGTATGAAAACACGTAAAATGAACATAAGGCAGTTTTTGCATTAACTTGAGTTTTTACTCTAATTTGTTATTGAAATATAATTTACACAGTTGTCATTTTCATGAAAGATATATTTTAAACATACTGTACATTAAATAATGAAGATATCATTAATAGGTTAAGTAAAACATAATATACTGGCTAACATAGTGCATTTATTTAGTGCAAGAGTTCATTTATAGGAAGTTGTGGACACTGAATCACTTGCCTGTTGAGGTAAATATAATGCTATTGACAAGCTATGCTGTGTTCGGTACGCAAGGAGAGTATCGTGATTCGAATCGTGAGTTCAGTATCGCGGTTTTTCGGTTCGAAAATCGTTACACCCCTAGTAAACTATCAGTTTTGCAATATAAAGTCACAACAAACCGTTGTGCATTTCTGTGTTGTGCTGGCATTACTGAATGAATGAATCAGTTTTCTTTCTTCGAAAGAATCAATTTAGTGAATGACTGAATGACTCACAATTTTAGTTACTGAATGAATCATTGTATTCAAACTGACTGACTCACTTATAAAAATGCCCCAGGATTGTTCCTGAATTGTTGGATCAGTGTTCTTGGATTGACTGAATAATAGTCTCCCTCATAAAGACTACTGATGTGTAATGTAACCTACAGAAAGAGTCATTGAAAGGTTGTTTGATTCATCAAGCATGCAAACTCACATTCTTGTGATAGTTACAAATTACAATCCTTACAATCTCCAAATTACAAGCAAATTAGTCATCATCTATAAGTTTATATCAAGGGTGTGGCTCTGTGAACTCGTCCAGTTAGATCGTCCAACCATCACAAACTCTTAACTTATGTGTATTTGCTATACAGTAGCCACACCCTGCCGTGTCCGTGTGTGAATTACATCAGATGGAGGTTCAGTTGGTGTGTTTTGAGGTGCTGGCTTGCTAAGAGTGAGGCCCTGACATAACGGCGCTGTATGTTTACACTTCACTCAGCATATTAGCTCTGCCTGCTCTTCACACTACCATCATGCTGGTACCAAAAGTGTGTGTGTGTGAGAGGAACTGAGAGAACAACAAGGGAATGAATGTTTATTCACAAGTAACACAGTGTGTGTGTACAATGTCTGGATCATGGAGATACAGCGCAGAAAAACAGACATACATGCTCTCATTCAGACTCTCATTCTCTTTCCGGCTTATCAGTCTTTCCTTCTAACGGCACATCCATGTTATCTTTCTGTCTGGACCTGATATACATCACATATAGTCTATCTATGCACACTGCCAACAATAACTTCTCAATTAGAAATAAAAAAAGACATATAGCGTTTTTTTTTGGAGCCATGGACCTCATGTATTTTAATTTTCCCATTAAGTCTGAACAATTAACTGCATCCAGTTCCAAACTCTGTCTATAATGGTTAAAATATTGACTGTTCGTTTTTATATCTATTGCTTTGTTTACACTGACAGCCCAAATTCAAATTTTGTTTAATTCTGATTGCAATTCCATTTTTTACAAATCTGGTTCCTTAAAGATGCCATCTGGCACATAAAATCAAATCATATTCCATAACAGATGGGGGCAGTATACCTCCAGAAAGTGAGTTGTGCCGCGCGCACTCTCACGTCTTCAAACAACACAAGCGAGGCTGTTTGGCTCTCTCTTTCTCACCCATATTATTCAAATGATTTGACACGATAGTAAAAGGTTGGAAGACCGCAGTTTCACGTGGAGCATTTGGAGATTTTTAGAGATCAGAGACTCAATGAACAACATCTCAACACTAAATGATGAAGACCGTCTCAAAAAAAGCTGGTGCATTTCGACGATATGGGAAAATAAAAGCCTGGGCTATTATTTTAAGTTTACGGTATTCGTTTTGTTCATATTACACTTTTATTGTTAGTTTGAATTAATTTGACAGACAGCATTCGCTGATGTTGATCAAGCTAGCGCCATTCAGAGCTGCCAACTCTTAACGAATTCACCGTGAGACACACGCAATTGACACTTAGCAAGCAGGTTAGTTAAGCTCTCAGATTCTGTCAATTTTATTACGCAATTCAAACAATAAATACCATTTTGCCGCTTGTACATGTTACACCACAGATCCCTAGCGCACGTGAACCGATCATCTCTACTAGCTAATGGAAAAAAGAACATGAACACTGTTGAAAGATACAGTATGCTACAACTTACCAAAATGTATTCCTCATGCATAATGTCGACCAATCATTTTTTTTTAACTCTTCCCTGAACTGAAATGTAGTAGTGGGCTGTATTTCCAAACGACTGACATCAGGTTCAAGTACACACACAAGCCGGCGCAACTTACTCGTGTACATCAGTTTGGCTGGTGGTAATGTTGCCCGCCGGCATACCGCCTCCCATGGCCGAAACTGGTATTACGACACCTGCCGGACCGGGGCTAGTAATTTAGCATGCTAATTTAGGTTTATATCTCGGCAGCACTATAACTTGTCAGTTTTTAATGACATCATTGCACTTATTTCTTCTCATTCTTTTGACGTGTGTAGCTCATTTTTTGGATATTTTTACCTCAATTATTACATATGGCACCTTTAACGATTTCATTAATGATTTTAAAACCAATTTTGAGTGAATTTTGTCACAATGAAAGCTTTTATATTTTCTTATGTGTAACCAGAGATGTGTACAGTAGCAGTCAAGTGTTGTTTAGAGGAAATATGTTTTTAATGAACAAATTAAAATATGAGAAAAATATTGTATTTATATATATTTTAAATATGATGGAAGAACAAAACACTAAACTTGGTTAAGGTATATATCTGACAAAACGTTTTCCCAGAAAAAAAAGGTAAACTACATTTACAGGCTTTATTTTACCATGCCAAAAAAAGGGCAGAGAAAAACAAAAAGCTCAAAGTAAAAAAGGAAAAAGCACATTGACTACAACATAATCCGTTTTTTCTTTGATTTTCTCTTGTTTTTGCATTTGTTCATAACTTTGTATGACAGCCTGGCCAAAAATGATATCCGCACAATTTGGCATGTTTCAATGCATTATCACAAATAAAACAACTAACTCCAACACAACTATGCATTATGATTACAAAATCTTTAACAATCTTTAACATATTTGAATAAATTGTGAAAAAATCTATTTTTTTCTAGGCCACACATCACTTTTGGCCTCTACTGTATGTGCAAACACTTGTGCAAACAAAAACCTGGTTCTGAAGAAGAACTGTTTTGATTTTCAACCTGATTTCTAAAATAATAGTGCCAAATACGCGATTTTCTGCAGTGTGAACTAAAAAACATGTATAAGATAGACTATCCTGGAGCAGCGTGAATGGAATGTTGTGTCTTTGTGGGCGTTTTTTAGTGGTTTTCAGAGAAGAGAAACCAGGGCTTGTGACGGCGGGCAGCTGGGTCATGTTTTCAGCATGATGTTAGAGGAGATCAGGATTTACTCAGACGAAAGCCTTTCTTCCATTATATGCATTATACAGTGACGAGCCATGTCTGCAAGTGTATCAGGTTATAGCGAAAAGAAACAAATGAAAGGGACAGAAGATCACCATTTAATTGTGTGCATTAAGTAGAATATTTTTTCGTAATACTTGATTTTGACTATAAGTAACTTTGCAACTGAATGTCAAATCACTTTCTTTAGACGATTAGAGTATAAGTAGACTGTCTGCTTAATATCTGCTAACTCTTTATTGTAATGGTCCCCCAACAGTCATTCTACTACCGTATATAAGTAACTTTGAAAGAACATGTCAACTTATTGTAACCCTAACCAGTACTCTAATACTCTATTAATACTTTTATGAGAGTTAGTAGACATGTAGGTTTAATGTTACTTATAGTCAAAAGGATGTTCAAAAGTGACAAAATAAAGCGAAACCTATTTTTTGTGAACACTTTTATCCATAACAAATGACTCGGGGACAGTTCACTTGGAGCAATAACACCTCCCAATATGGTGTATAATTGGCAGATTTTAGGGATGCACCGAATATTCGGCCACCGAAAATTTTCGGCCGAAAATGGCCCAAAAGTGGCTTTTATAAAGACTTTTATAACCCGAAACAATACGGCCGAAATGGTGTGATGACGCAAGCAGAAACCGCGACCTGCACGTGCTTGTCTGAAGCAACATGACCTGCGGTGTGGAAGTATTTTAGTGAATCTGAACCCGCGAGGAGACGGAAGCCTTTTTTATCCACCTATATCTGCTCTAAACAATGCGCGCTGCCATGACGACGACTTCCATAACGACTCCGGATGCGAGCGGGTCAAGTATTAAACTGTCTGTGGAGATTCGCGCTGCGGAGGCAAACGGTCGAGGCGTTTATACTTGACCCGCTCCCCGTTGTACTATTCCTTGAAACGACAGGGGACGACTCAAGTAACTGTCCTCTAACCATTAGGAACCGGTGAGAAGAAGAATGATAAACACATGACAATGTTTATTTTTTAGTATTCCACCACCAATACAAAAATAATCATGTAAAGCCCAGTAAACCCTGAGATTATTACCTGTGACATTACAAAAACATATATATGGGAACATGTATGTATAGAACTAAATTAATGCTCTCTTAAATATTTTCTACATTCACTAAACATGTTTCATTAAGTTTCATGTGTATTAAACATGGATCTTTGTTCATTTAAAAAGGCTTTTTATGCTATTGTATGTTACATTTTTAAAATGTAAGCAACTAATTTAGATCAAACTTTCTGTGCAGGCCAGAAGATTATTATCAATGTACACATGAGTGGGGTCAAAAACATTTTAGTTTGTATTTTATTTTATACTGTGCATTGTGTTAAATAAATATTTGTAATTTGTAATTGATTTATTCTTTGAAAATTGTATATTAATTTATGGAATTGCAATGCCTTGATTTTAGTAAAATCTTATATTAATTTATGCAATTGCAGTGCCTTGATTTTAGTAATGTTTGTACACAGTCATAGCCAAATGCAATACTAATAATTGGCATAATTTCTTTCGGTGTTTCGGTTTTCGGTTTTCGGCCTTGGTTTCCTCTTTTTCGGTTTTCGGTTTCGGCCAAGAATTTTCATTTCGGTGCATCCCTAGCAGATTTCCATTGAAACACCCTTTGCATCTTAAAGCAGCGTCTCTCTTATATATTTGTGAGAAAAAAAAAACAACAACTTTGGCTTAAAGGGTTAGTTCACCCAAAAATGAAAATTAAGTCATTAATTACTCACCCCCATGCTGTACCAACCCCGTAAGACCTTCGTTCGTCTTCGGAACACAAATGAAGATATTTTTGATTAAATTTGAGAGCTGTATAACTACCACATTGGCTCCTAAAGGACTGCCTCTTGACGGCCCAGAAAGTCAATGAAAAAAATGTTTAAATATCCCAAGTGACTACCGTGGCTCAACTATATGTTTATCAAGCGACGCGAATACTTTTTGTGCGAAAAAACAAACAAAAATAACGAGTTTATTCGACTATTTCTTTTCTTCCTTGTAGGCCAGAACGAGACTTCCTTATAGATTTCCACGACGCATGCGTGAGATTTGCGATCTGAAGTAGTGTAAGCTGGTGTGAGCAGATCGCAATTCTCGCGCATGCGTCGTGGAAATCTATAAGGAAGTCTCGTTCTGGCCTACAAGGAAGAAAAGAAATAGTCGAATAAACTCGTTATTTTTGTTTGTTTTTTCGCACAAAAAGTATTCGCGTTGCTTGATAAACATATAGTTGAGCCACGGTAGTCACTTGGGATATTTAAACATTTTCTTCATTGACTTTCTGGGCCGTCAAGAGGCAGTCCCTTAGGAGCCAATGTGGTAGTTATACAGCTCTCAAATTTAATCAAAAATATCTTCATTTGTGTTCCGAAGACGAACGAAGGTCTTACGAGGTTGGTACAGCATGGGGGTGAGTAATTAATGACTT